>CM077347.1:42944844-43394762 GCA_039655645.1 Ammopiptanthus mongolicus
TGATGCTGACAGCAAGTTAATGGACTCAACTACTTTAGTTGAAGAATTTGGACATGATGAAATGTTAAGAGATGATGGAAAATTTATGACACACTAGACTACAAGAGACCATATGGTGCGGCTCACAGTTCCAACAGAATAGAGAAACATCAGTATCATTGTATGATCTGAAAAAATGATTAATGCTAAGTAATATTCTTACAAGAGTGCTATCTGACGAAAAGGCAAAAACTTTCATGGAAGAAAAAAAAAACAGAGAGCTTAATAAATCAAGTAAAACTTGAGTCTTGCTAAAACTAGCGGATAGTGGATAAATTAGCTAATAGCAGATGAGCTTATAGCGAATAGCAGACAGCGGATGAAGCAGCGGATAACGGATAAACTAGCTTATTGATGTGAAAGTGTTTGATAGAACTAATAGTTAAACTAGCTGATAAATATAAAATGACATAAAAGAATATTTGTCTATCCATTTTTATATAAATGTTGTTTATATATATAAAAAATTATATATACGTTAGTATTATAAATGTTGAACATTAGTATTATATAAAAAAAATGTTGATACATTATTATATATAAAAAAATTATATAAATTACAATCTTATCTGTTTATAATACGTTATATTATCATATAAAATTATATTATTATATATCTGTATAGTATCAAATAAATGTTGTGTGACCAATTGAGGTTGGCGTGAATGGTTAAAGGCCTCTCGGCCCTTAACCAAGGTCTCGGGTTCGAGCCTTGGGTATAGAAAAAATCTCAATTGGGAGAGATGCCACCCATGGAGGTGCCGAACAAACTCCCGCGAGAGATTAGTCATCGTCTCAGGTTGGCGGTGGGATACTCCTCGAAGTAGATAAAAATAAAATAAATGTTGTACTAAAATAATAAGTTATATTTATTATAATGCGTTATAATAAAATATTTATAAATTGAAGAGAGTTTGAAATTAAAATATTTATAATACATTATCATATAATATTTTATTATAAATTCAAGAGAGTAAATGTGGAATTAAAATAAAATAATAAAGGTAAAAGAGAAAAAAAATTAGACGCTATAAGTTATAAGCTTAAACGTTATAAGCTCGTAAAAAACGTTAATTGTTAATGATAAATGTGTTTATCAAATAGGGCTACTAACCCATCCTCTATAAGCTATCCACTATAAACTAGCGGATGAGACTTACCAAACAGACTCTTAATAAAAATCAAAGAAAATGATAGTACCAATTCATTTCGTATTATTTATCATTATCCATATTTTAAAGACATGTAAAAAAGATGATTTTTTTTTTTTTATTGAAAGTTGTTTATCAAATATATTAAGAAATAATGTATTTATTTTTTACATAGAAATTATTATTTTTGTTCCGTAAAAAAAAAATGTAAGAATAATTGTAAATCCTAGGATATTAGCAATTAGCAAACCTCAAAAGTCAAAACATTAAGGTAATGGAGTAGAAGTCAAAATAGATCACTAGCCAGAGTAATTAATAGTCACCGAGCATGAAATGAAATTTGTAGGGCTTATTTTTGTATAGCATCATATCATTTTATTCACATCTGAATATGAGAGGGTGAGAGAAAACAAAAGAAAATTATTGATAGATATTATGATTTTTTTGGTATCACGAGAAAAAGGAAAGGAAGAAATATAATATAAAAGAAAAGAAAACAATTGAGAAATGGAAGATTTGCCACTCAACTTATTTGATATCAACCAATAAAAAAGGAATAGATGTTTTCCTTCTTCTACTTAGTTTTATGACTTTCTCTAAAGAAAAACAAATAAAAATATATGTAAACAAAAATAAAATTCTTAAAAAGTTCTTAAAGTTCTTAACAATAACGAGTCCTTGTATCCTAAAATATATCTTTCTCTCTGGTAGCAATGCCATTTTATTTCGTATTACTAGGTAAAATGAGAGAATACTAATTTTTCCCCGTTTTGTGATCCCGGATTTGCCAAGTCTGCGTGTGAGCCTTGTATGATCTGTTAAACTTGCTTTATTCCACGAGTACTTAGTTATATGTCCCTATCCATAGTTAAAGACACTAAGTTTGGTCCATCACATATTAGGCCTAAACTTTGGAGCGAAGTAGGGACGACAATGGGTATTTTATCCAGTAAATATCCGAAAAAATTATCCATGCTGGTTGGATAATTACCCGCATAATGGGTACTGGGACGGAGACGGTAATTACCCGCAATATTTAATGGGTATGGATACGGGTATGGGTACCTTAAGGATGTTTTTCAATCGAACCTTCAATATGTTACATAGATACTATTGCCTTGTTACTAGACAAGTGAACATGTTTCTTATATAATTGAATCAATTGCCTAGATAATATTGGAGTGAATGATGACCGAAAACTATGCTAATTTATAAGTTTATTATGCTGTGAAATTTTGTGGGTTTCAATTACTGAAATTTACTGTGTGGATGAAATATATATATATATATATATATATATATATATATATATATATATATATATATATATAATTAAAACAATTGATTGAATTGAAATAAAAGTTAGCTTATTACTTTGCTAGCGTTGTTCAGTTGTTCGTCACTTAAGTTTCTATCATTCCTGAGTTCCTAGCATCGTTTAGTTTTTCACTTGAGTTCCTATCCTTCCTGAGTTCTTATTCTTCCTAGTCCTATAGATCCTAGGGTATGACTTTAATAATGTTCTTTTTTGTTATATACTATCAGGATATTTGTTTGACAACATGTTAGAATACTATATCTTGTCATATACTATCCTTATATTTTAGACTTTAATAATGTTTTTATTAATTGATTGATTTTTTAGTTAATTAAAGTGCGGGTAATGGGTGCAGGTATGGATACTTCGGTACCCAATGGGTAAGGATATGGGTACTTTAGTTGCTACCCACGCGGGTATGGGTCCGAATACGGATATTTTTTTAAAAAGCATGTATAGATACGGATACTATAATACCCTACCCTCAGTCATCCCTCGAGCCAAGAGCGGTGATGGCATTGTGCGGCACCACCAGATGATGTGCTCTTTCCCTAATTCCATTATTATTATTAAAGTAAAGGCCCAAATTGATCCTTACCAAAAAATCACAGTGACATTTTGGTTCCTGAGAAATAAAAAATACCAATTTGGTCCTCAAGAATGTAAAATGTGGATCAAATTAGTCTTTTTTAGGGACATTTCAATCTCTGTCAGAGACTATTTTGACTCTCATTTTATATTCTTGAGGACCAAATTGGTATTTTTCATTTCTCAGGTACCAAAATGTTATCATGATTTTGTGTCGAGGACCAATTTGGGTTTTCACTCTTACTATTATTAATAGGGTCATGCGAATGAGTGTCCTAAGGCACTCTTTAAGAAAATCAAAAAAAAGTAATTTTGCATTAGAAAACTAAGTATTCCACGTCTTCAAATATTAAATACATCAATTTTTAATAAAAAGTTTCTTTTCATACTTCCTTAACGAATACCCTTAGAGCATTCGTTAGCATTCGCCTTATTAATATTAACAAAAAAGTTTGATAGTGCTTAAATTAGGTTTAGTCAGCCCTTCCAGTGTCAAATGTATTATTAGTGACACTAGCTGGCTTTCTGTTAACCTTCTGTTATTTGTTAGTGTGAAAACCCTATTTTGTTAGGATATCTTTTTTTATTAGAAATTGGAAATCATAAAAATGAATAAAAATGAAAAAATAAAAATAAACAAATAATAAAATGAAAAATAAAAAGAGTTGATTTTTGGTTTTTCCTTTCTGTAACGGTTATGGAGTCAGGCTTTAAGAACAATATAATAGTGGGAATTATTCACTTCTAATAGCCAATAAAATCCTGGGTTAATGAGTTTCCATCAGTTATAGTGAGGAAACCTTATTAATCATTTGAAGGTATGAATTGCTATAAAAGAGGAAGGAGGAACATTAACGGGGACCGAGAATTTCCAAAAGTTTTTGGAGGAAAAATTCTCATTCACCCATTCTCTCTTTTTCTAGATTTTTGTTTCCTTCTTCTGTTATCAACCCATCTCTCCAAAACCATAGTTGGTTTTCTCCACCTTTCAATACCATTATCACCAATCAGAGTACAACAACAGCAAAAGCCAAGAAAAGGAGAGAGCTCCAACGCGTTCATTCCGTCCACCACCGCACCTCCGTTTGCGACGCACCTCAGCCTCAGACCACCGCAGACCAGACGTGGTGCAGCTTCCCCACCGCGTGTGGCCACTCTTCCGCACCAGAACCCAGCACAGCCGCCCGGGCCGCTGCATCACCACCTCAGTCACCACCGTGCGCTGCCACCGTAAACTGTCGCGCGCCTCCGTTTGTACTAGAACCGCCGTTCTCCTCGCGGACCAGACCAGCCGCAAGTCTCCACCGGAGTTCCAACTCGTCGCCGCTCTGCTGACAGCTCCGCCGCTTTCAACCCGTGCAGAACCGCGTGCCGCCGTGCAAACCGTCCCCGCGCTGCCGTGACCGGCTCCATCGCGAGGCTTTCGCCTGCAACTCTCTGTTTCACGCTATAAAGGTCCTTTTGGTGTTTTTTATCTGATAATTACGTTTCAGATCTATTTGCTTTACCTTCTTTAGTTTTTTTAATCTATTTATCTATTAGTGTATTATTTTGTTGAGTATAATTGATATATAATGATATAGTAAAATATTTTTATATAGATATTCAATTATAAGTTGTCACATCAGTAAAAAAAATTATTTCTCATCCTGATTATCTTAAAAGTCATCCATATCATGATTGATGATTGATTATCTGTGTAAAAATATTTTACATTATCAGTGCATAGCAATCAACCTCGAATTTGTTTTGTTTCAGGTTTATAACTGTAGGTTTGTTTTTGGGCCTTGGGGGTGTTTATGGGCTTGTTTAGTTTTTTTGTTGTTGTTGTTTTGTTAATATTAAAGTGTTTATTTAGAATTATTACAACTATTATAATACAAATATTTCTTTACAAAATAATTTAAAACTATTCTATCAAATTACATACAATATTTATAAATCCAATTTATTTTAATAATTTTAAATTAAAAGGATAAACTGAGACGCCATATCTTGTTAATCCTTAGTTTTAGGACATCTGAGTTGTGACATTTGAGTGATCTTAAACCTTTAAAAATAAAAAATAAATTAATTTCTTTTAAATAAAAGGGTAAATTGAAATGAAACATCTTATTAATCCTTATTTTTTATGACGCATGAGTTGTGACAACTCATAAATCCTAAAAATATTTTAAAGAAATAATAAATAGTTCCATTCTCAAAAATTATTTTAAGGGATTAAGTTAGTAGTGACAGCTAAATTAATTCCATTTTTAAGGATGTATGAGTTGTACAACTCAGAATTCCTAAAACTTTCTAAAAAAAATTAAATAATAAATATCTTATAGGATGTATGAGTTGTACAACTCAAAATTTCTTAAACTTTTCTAAAAATAAATAATTTTTTTTATAGGATGTATGAATTGTACAACTCAGAATTCCTCAAATAATTTACAATCGTTTACAAAAAAATCTAAAATTCACCTACCAATAAAGCGTTTTTATGAGAATTACGTAACTTTGAATTCCATATCGCACCAAGGGATACGTAGAAGCAGAATTAAACATTCCATTCAAGCTAAAATTAAATTACGATATCGTTCTTAGAACTGGCGATGTAGGGTGCTAATACCTTCCCTACTCATAATCGACTCCCGAACTCAATCTCACTTTTTTGGATCAGTTTTCCTTCGATTACTGGGTTTTTCAATATTTTCCCAAATTAAAAATGTTGGTGGCGACTTCTCTGATCCTATCTTTTCTGATGGCGCCCGGGCGGGACGACCGTGACAGTTAGCTCTCTGTTTTGTTATTTATGTTTAACGGTTATTAGCTTGTATTTGGACGATATCTCAGCATGTACATATAACTGAGTACATGATGTAGGTTAACTAGTTAGTTTTTCATCTTTTGTAATATTCATTCAATGAGAAAGAGCATGGCTCAACTTTCTCCCATCTCCAGTCTCGCGATCCTCTTTTCGCATGGTATCAGAGCTCCTATCTAGGGGCTCCGCCGCCATCGCTGCGCTACTTCGTGTTCGTGTTTTTTCACCTTCGAAAGCTTGCATCGAAGGTTCTTCTCTCTTTCTTTCTTGTCTTTCCGTGAAAGCACTATCACCTTTCAATGAATTCTGATGATGAGAATCTAGGTAATGGAGATGGATCTGCCATTAATGAAGGTCCTAGGAATGGAGGTTTGAACAACAATAGAGGATACCAGAATGATATGTTGGATCCCTATTTCATGCATCCGAGTGATAATCCAGGTATTGCGATTGTATCTCCGTCGCTCGTGAATTATCACTCGTGGTCTAGGGCTATGATGGTTACATTGAGATCGAAGAACAAGATTCGCTTCATAAATGGTTCATTACCAAGACCAGATGATGAAGATTGTAACGCCCTGATTTTCTAGATTTTCTTAATTAATCAGTATTTGTATGTTTGTATTTTATTGAAGGGTCTAGAGAGTGAAATAAATTAATCCGAGACCATAGTCACGCTCTACGCTACCGTAGGAAGCTATGGTTAAATTTTGGTCGAAAACACAGACAGAGTCCGGTCTGCAATTTTCACTGACAGTAGTGTTTTATTACTATCAGGACCTAATTTGGACTCGTGAATGAGACAGTTAGTTTTAGAATCATGTTTCCTATATTTTTGAAAAAGTCTGTCCTGACGTTCGAAAATGAAAATAATATATTATATTCGGACCGATAATCGATCTGGGAGACGATTCGAGCCGTGTAAGGGTTTTATGAAGCCCATGATCGAACAATCTTCATGTCAAGGCTGTGTCAGGTCATCTAGGGACTCATACCAGTGTCGTGATGATTTTCAAAATATCGGGAAGCGAAATGACCAAAGTACCCTTGATCTTTCTTTTTCAAAATTACCTTTTTAACCATTCTTAACTCTTAAGTCACTTAAGTTAAGAAAATATCTAAAACTCTCACTCTCTCTCTCCTCCCTATCTCGGCTCTCTCTCTTTCTCTCTCCCCCTCCATCTTCTTCTTCCTCCATTTTTCTTTTTTTCTCCATTTCTTCATCTCCATTTTTCTTCAACTTCCTCAAGGATTTTCAACCAAATTTGTGAAGCAAAGTTGATATTTTCATCCTCCTCTATCATCTAAGAGGTATAGATTTCATCCTTAAGCTCTCAATCTTCATTTTCCTCCATTGAAATCTGTGGTTTTAAGCTTTAAGATCCAAACTTCAAAAATCTTTAGAAAATTGTGGACAAATCGTTTTAATGCCAAACCAATTTCTACAATCTAGTTTCATCCTCTACTATCATAATCCAAGAGCTTGAAATCAAATAAGCCCTCTACCCTATTTTTCTTAGAGAGGCTGAATGTATGTATATTGGGGGGGGGGGGAATGGGTTTTTGTTCAATACTCATGATTTCAACTATTTCATTCCTTAATCATGTAATCCAAGTGATTAGGAAGCCAAATCAAACTTTCACCTATTTTTTATGGTGATGGCCGAAACCCTAGGATTTGGGTTCAAGGAGTTTTGGTTCAAATCTTTGATAACTGATCATGGATTATGTATTAGGTATGCCTAAGGATCATTGATCCAAGAGTTGGTAGAATTTAAACATCCCTAGCCTATTTAATCAAATAGGGGCAGCAGCCTAATCCTAAGGTTATGGGAGTTTTTGATTTAACTGTATTAATTTCTGGTTGTGTTTTGTTGTATAGAATCAGACAGGACTCAAACATTTGACTGCACACCCGACTGACCGTTGCAGAGTCGTACCCGAAGCTGCACGTGAGAATCTCTAAGGTATATATATATATATATATATATATATATATATATATATATATATATATATATATATGAGGAGGAACCAGTTGCGGAGGAGCTGGATGACATTCCTTACAAGCCTGAGGCCGGAGGACGTGCCACTGACCCTAGCCTTGAGAGGTTGGGCAGAGATCGTGGTTAGCCTGAGAGTTGTCTCCCGGCCTATTTTCGTACTTTCATTTTGAGTTGTATTAATATACTCTGTATGTGTTACTTTAACACGGTAGCCTTACTGATGGGGCAAGAGATGTATGTGATATATTTCTTTATGTTTTAAAGCTGTGCACTCTGAAGCGTTGGGTGCCGTATATTTGTTTTGCTTTCGCACTCAATTTTCCGCTTCGCTTCATATTAATAAGGCGCGCTAACTATTATAATGCGTTTAAGGTTAGTTAATATTTTAAGTTCTCCAATGGGACGGCTGGTAGTCTCATTTATTGGTATCAGAGCAGTTCGATTCTAATATCGGACTGTGAGGTTTAGGAAATGTACTGGCTTGATTAGTTGGATCCACATTGGATACCGTGTTAGAAAATGGTAGAGCGTCCGCTGCACAAGTTATCGAGTGCGATAACTGTTTTGTTCATAAGACATACGATATATATATATATATATATATATACCGGTTGATGAATATTATGCGAACTTCATTCTGGCTCACGAGGCGAGAATAGGTTTCGCGTCGCGAGGTCGAAAGACTATACCTTACTGATCAGGCTAGCCTTCTGGCTCGTGTGGCAAGGATAGGTTCATGTCGCAAGGCCGAGAGGCTGTTCTTTACTGATCAGTCTAGCCTTCTGGGTCGCGTCGCGAGTACAGGTTCGCGTCGCGAGGCCAAGGGGCTGTTCTTTACTGATCAGTCTTGCTTTCTGGCTTGCGTGGCTAGTGGAGGTTCGCGTCGTGAGGCCGAAAGGCTGTATTTCACTAGTCAGGCTGGCTTTCTGACTCGCGTGGCGAGAATAGGATCGCGAGGCGAACGCCTTCTTTTTGTCTTTTCCCTTGTTTTCTTCATTTTCTTTCCTAACTAACAAACTAGATATGTCTGATGGATTGAAACTAACGCTTCCTTTATCAGGAAAGAATGGCTAGAGGACGTGGTAGAGAAAGGGGAGCACTAGTTGGAATCCGGAGCCCCGACAGTAGTGAGGATACCTCGGAAATTGGGGGTAGCGGAGATCAGAACGAAGCGGTGAGGACCATGAGGGATTTGGCCGCTGCAATGCTGCAACAAACAAGAAAGAATGCTCAGTTCATGCAGCGACAGGAAGAGAGGGATGCTAGACAACAACAGAATCAAGTAAAGGAGGGGAAGTAGTGAACACTGGACTAAATGCCTTTCATGAAGGGGAATCCTCCTCAATTCCATGGAGAATACAATCCAGAAGCTGCCGAGCTATGGCTGCAAGAGATCGAGAAAGTCTTCGTCGCTATCCAATGTAGAGAGGATAGGAAAGTCGCTTACGCTGCCTTCATGCTAGTCGGGGCAGCCGAAGCATGGCGGAGAAACAAGCAGAGACTGCTGACCTGGGAAATGTTCAGTGAGAGCTTCTTGGAGAAATATTTTCCAAGGAGTATCCGTCAAGAGAAGGAGAATGAATTCCTGAACCTGAAGCAGGAACAAAAGTCGGTGGGATAATATGCTATGAGGTTTGAGGCGCTGCTGAAATTCTCCCAGTTTTACCAAGTGTACCCGGATGAAGACTGGGTGTGCAGAAGGTTCGAAGACGGACTAAGACCCGAACTGAAGAGGGTTATGCTGCCATTGAGAGTCAGATCATTCCCCGAGCTAGTGGAAAAATGCACAGTACTGGAAGGACACGATCAAGAGGGAGTTACACAAACTCCAACAACAAGGGGTGGACCAGCCAGGAGCTTTGTTCCAAAAGGCCGAGGAGGAAAGTTCCAACCGAAGGCAAAACCTTACAGTCGCCCGAATCAACAACCAGCAAAGTATGGGAAGGGGAATGCCAGTCAAGGACAACCAAGATTTTCCAAGTGCTTTCAATGCGGCGGGCCGCATCAAGTGAAAGATTGTGCTCAGGCACCGAACGTCACTTGTATTCTTTGTGGCACGTGGGGCCACTATGCCAACGAGTGTCGAACGGGGGATGCTGGTAGGGGTCAAGTTCAACACCAAGTCGAAAGAGCTCAGAACACTGGGACTGGACAACAAGTGGTGGACCAACGGAACAGGCCACAGACGACGAGAAGAGTATTCGCCATGAGAGGATTTGAAGCTTCTCAATGTCTCGATCTGATACAAGGTAAGTGCCTAGGTACGGGGGGACTCTTATCTGTTTTATTTGATTTGGGGGATACACATTCCTTTATTTCTTTAGCGTGTGTGGATCATTTGAATTTGCCTATTTCATCCTTACCATATGATTTGACTATCTCCCTGACAACCCTATTTATCTGTTTACAATGCCCGGTTGTTTTAGAGAACCGATCTTTTCTTGTTGACCTAATCTGTCTGCCTATGCAGCAGATCTATATTATCTTAGGCATGGACTGGCTTTCGACCAACCATGTAGTACTAGACTGTTCAAATAAAACCCTCCGTTTTTTCGAGCAATCTAGATCATTGCCTGCCAGTGATGGTGTGTCGGGAGGTGTATAATCAGAAGAGTGCATCTTGCTGTTTTCTTTGGAAGCCGAGGAGACTTCGAGTCTGGATGCTTTGCTGGTGGTGCGTGAGTTTCCAGATATTTTCCCTAATGATGTGCCAGGATTACCACTCAAGAGGGAGGAAGAGTTCGCAATCGATCTTACACCCAGAACCGGACCGATTTCGATAGCACCCTATCGAATGTCCCTAACAAAGTTGGCAGAGCTGAAGAAACAGCTGGACGATATGCTGCAGAAGCAGTTTATAAGACCGATTGTTTCACCTAGGCGAGCACCTGTGCTATTCTTCAAGAAGAAGGACGGCAGTTCAAGGTTGTGTGTGGGCTACAGACAGCTCAACAAGGTGACGATCAAGAATAAATACCCGTTGCCAAGGATTGACGATCTTATGGACCAATTGAGGGGAGCAATGATATTTTCTAAGATTGATCTGAGATCCGGTTATCATCAGATAAGGGTGAAGGAAGATGATATACCGAAGACGGCTTTTAGAAGTCGGTACGGACACTACGAGTATCTAGTTATGCCTTTTGGTGTGACTAATGCTCCTGCAGTGTTCATGGATTACATGAACAGAATCTTTAGACCGTACCTTGATAAGTTTGTTGTTGTTTTCATTGATGACATCCTTATCTACTCCTCAAACAAGGAAGAGCATCAAGAGCATTTGAGGGTTGTACTTCAAGTTCTTAAGGACAGACAACTCTATGCCAAGTTGTCAAAATGCGAGTTTTGGCTGGAGGAGGTACAATTCCTTGGACATGTAATCGACAAAGATAGTATAACAGTAGATTTTGCAAAAGTAGAAGATGTGGTTAAGTGGAAAAGCCCTAAGACGGTAAGCGAGATCAGAAGCTTTCTTGGGTTAACTGGATACTATAGGAGGTTTATCGAGGGATTCTCGAAGATTGCGCTACCTCTGACGCAATTAACAAGGAAAGGAAAAGCGTATGAATGGACAAAGGAGTGTGAGGCTAGTTTCCACGAACAGAAAAGGAGGCAAACTACATCTCCGGTACTAGTCTTGCCAGATCCATCAACATCATTCGATGCGTACTGTGACGCGTCGTATCAAGGTTTGGGTTGCATGCTGATGCAAGAGGGGAAAGTGGTAGCCTATGCTTCCAGATAGCTAAAAGTGCACGAACGGAATTGCCCAACCCCTGACCTAGAGTTGGCTGCAATAGTATTTTCATTGAATATATGGAGACACTATCTCTATGGCGCTAAATTCAGTGTGTTTAGCGACCATAAAAGTCTAAAGTATTTGTTCGATCAAAAGAAGTTGAACATGCGGCAAAGGAGATAGATGGAATTCATAAAAGATTATGAATTTGATCTAAAGTACCACCCAGGAAAGGCCAACGTGGTGGCAGATGCATTGAGTCGGAAATCTTTGCATATGTCCACTATGATGGTGAAAGAACTGGAACTACTGGAACAGTTCAGAAATCTGAATCTAGACGTGGAGTTATCCAGAGATAAGATAAGTTTAGGAATGGTCACTATCACTAGTGATTTTCTAAACTTGATATGGAAACAGCAAGGAGAAGATTAGTACCTATAGGAAAAGAACCAGATGGTAGAAGAAGAAAAGACTACAGAGTTCAAGAAAGGTACTGATGGAATCCTGAAGTATAGAGACAGGATATGCGTGCCTAAAGATAGCAAAGTTAGGAACATGATCTTGGAAGAGGCACACAAGAGCAAGTTGAGTTTTCATCCTGGATCTACAAAGATATACCAGGACCTAAAGGGAATGTTTTGGTGGCCTAGGATGAAGAAAGTAGTAGCAGAGTATGTCCAATCCTGTCTGGTGTATCAAAAAGCAAAGATTGAATACCAGAAACCAGCAGGGTTATTACAATCGCTGGACTTCCCAGAATGGAAATGGGATAGTATTGCAATGGATTTTGTTTCCGGACTACCAAGGACGCAAAAGAGATGCGATGCAATGCAATTTGGGTAATTGTTGACAGGCTTACGAAATGTGCTCATTTCGTGCCGATCAACCAAAGGTATTCTTTAGAAAGATTGACCCAGATTTACATCAAAGAAGTGGTGAGATTACATGGTGTACCTTCGAGTATAATTTCGGACAGGGATCCGAGATTTACTTCTAGGTTTTGGTAGAGTTTAAATGGTGCTTTGGGAACTAAGCTCAGAATGAGTTCAGCTTATCATCCGCGGACGGATGGTCAGTCTGAAAGGACAATTCAATCTTTAGAGGATCTTTTAAGAGCATATGTTTTGGAAAACACAGGAAGTTAGGACGAATTTCTTTCACTGATTGAGTTTAGGTACAACAATAGTTTCCATTCGAGTATTGGCATGGCGCCATAAGAGGCGCTGTATGGACAAAAGTGCAGAACACCGCTCTGTTGGTATGAAACCGGGGAGAATGTTGATAGGCCCAGAGATGGTGCAGCGAACGACGGAGCAAGTTAAAAAAATTCGGGAAAAGATGAAAGTCGCACGGGATTAGCAGAAGAGCTACAGTGACAAGAGGAGGAGATCTTTGGAGTTCCAGGAAGGCGATCATGTCTTTACGAGAGTCACTCCAAGAACTGGAATCGGCAGGGCGATCAAATCCAGGAAGCTTACACCTAGATTCATTGGACCGTTTCAAATTCTTCGCCGAATTGGTCCAGTTGCCTACCAAATTGCTTTACCTCCCAACCTATCCAATATTCATAATGTATTCCATGTATCCCAACTCAGAAAATACCATCCCGATCCATCACACGTGATAGAGTCCGAATCAATCCAAGTAAGGGAGAACTTAGAATACGAAGCATTGCCTATACGGATTGAAGACACGAAGGTGAAAGAACTCCGCGAGAAGCAGATTCCCTTAGTCAACGTCATATGGGATGCTACAATAGGAGATGCCACCTGGGAACATGAAGAGGATATGCAACAGCGATATCCACATCTATTCTAAGGTACGTCGAATTTGGAGAACGAAATTCTTTTTAAGGGGGTAGTAATGTAATGTCCAGATTTTCTAGATTTTCTTAATTAATCATTATTTGTATGTTTGTATTTTATTGAAAGGTATAGAGAGTGAAATAAATTAATTCGAGACCATAGTCACTCTACGCTACTGTAGGAAACTATTGTTAAATTTTGGTCGAAAACACAGACGGAGCCCGGTCTGCGATTTTCATTGACAGTAGTGTTTTACTACTATCAGGACCTAATTTGGACTCGTGAACGAGATAGTTAGTCTTAGAATCACGTTTCCTATATTTTCGAAAAAGTCCGTCCTGACGTTCGAAAATGAAAATAATATATTATATTCGGACCAATAATCGATCTGGGAGACGATTCGAGCTGTGCAAGGGTTTTATGAAGCTCATGATCGGATAATCTTCATGTCAAGGCTGTGTCAGGTCATTAGGGACTCATACCAGTGTCATGATGATTTTCAAAATATCGGGACGTGAAATGACCAAATTGCTTTTAGTCTTTCTTTTTACAAAAATACCTTTTTAACCTTTCTTAACTCTTAAGTCACTTAAGTTAAGAAAATATCTAAAAATCTCACACTCTCTCTCTCCTCCCTATCTCGACTCTCTCTCTCTTTCTCTTTCCCCCTCCATCTTCTTCTTCTTCCTTCTTTTTTCTTCTTCTTCCTCCATTTTTCTTCTTTTCTCCATTTCTTCATCTCCATTTTTCTTCAACTTCCTCAAGGATTTTCAACCAAATTTGTGAAGCAAAGTTGATTCTCTTATCCTCCTCTATCACCTAAGAGGTATAGATTTCATCCTTGAGCTCTCAATCTTCATTTTCCTCCATTGAAATCTATGGTTTTAAGTTTTAAGATCCAAACTTAAAAAATTTCTAGAAAATTGTAGAAAAATCATTTTAATGCCAAACCAATTTCTAAAATCTAGTTTCATCCTCTACTATCATAATCCAAGAGCTTGAAATCAAATAAGCCCTCTAGCCTAGTTTTCTTAGAGAGGCCGAATGTATGTACATTTGCGGGGAAAATGGGTTTTTGTTCAATACTCATGATTTCACCTATTTCATTCCTTAATCATGTAATCCAAGTGATTAGGAAGCCAAATCAAACTTTCACCTATTTTTCATGGTGATGGCCGAAACCCTGGGATTTGGGTTTAAAGGGTTTTGGTTCAAATCTTTGATAATTGATCATGGATTATGTATTAGGTATGCTTAAGGATCATTGATCCAAGAGTTGGTAGAATTTCAACATCCCTAGCCTATTTAATCAAATAGGGGCAGCAGCCTAATCCTAAGGTTAGAGGAGTTTTAGATTTAACTGTATTAATTTCTGGTTGTGTTTTGTTATATAGAATCGGACAGGACTCAAACATTCGACCGCATACCCGACTGATGAAACGGCCCCACTTACGTAGGATAATCCCATTAGACGCTACACTATCATAAAAAGGGAAATCACGTAGCATATAACACATCAACATGCACAATAGCACATAATCAGCAAACACATCCGTCTCTCGAGTTCAGCACAACAATCAACCTCAAAGTATCACGACTAGGGATCATTGCCTATTCTACAACAGTCATCCTCAAAGTACCATAACTATGGATCATCGCCTATTCTACACATCACAACAGTCGACCTCAAAATATCACAACTAGAGATCACCATCAATTCTACAACAATCAACCTCAAAATATCACATCTAGGGATCATCGCCTATTCTACATGCACAACTAAGTTCCTGGCCCTTGGAAATACTGTCCTTCAACTCAACTGTGAAGTAGTCATTTTCCAAGGTAGGAAATCACCCTCCAACTATAAGGGCATAGAGTCGGTAGTCCAGGTTACTGGTTCCCAGGATGTCTCCCAGAACGTCCACCTCGACCTCATGTGACAGTCACAAACTGCTGTTGTAACTGTACACACGGCTCCCTGTACACAACCACTCAAACTACTGTTGCAGCTGTATACAGGTACCAGCTCATATGATAGCCACTCAAACTGCTGTTGCAGCTATTCATACATCTCCTTGTGACAACCACTCAAACTGCTATTGCAATTGTCACAAGTCCCGACCTCGCGTGATCACTGCTGGCAAGCTGCTGTGGCAAGTACACACACGTAACCCTATACACAACCACTCAAACTACTGTTGCAGTTGTGTACCAGCATATATGATTGCAGTTAGGCATATAGCCCCCTTGTGACAACCACTCAAACTGCTGTTGCAATTGTCACAAGTAATCCACCTCGTGTGATAACTGTTCAGACAGCTGTTGCAGTAAATCTCGTGGCTTTCCACCACAACAATGCAAATGTTATGATTATGCATCCATCATTTCAACAACTTAACTAATGCCCCAAAGCCCACATCCTCCAACTGCGAGGATGCCGCTCTCCAACTATGAGAGCCACTTATAACTTATATCCACATCCTTAATTTACTAGTCTAACCTCAATAATCATCTCCAAAGTCAATCATTCTCCTATAATCCTAACAATATACCAATCACCTCCAAAGTCAACCAAGATCATATCAGTCACAAACACATCACATATCATAGCATGCAGTATAGCATTCTTATAAGCATAGCAAAATGCAATTAAGCATGTTATCACCACAAACAAGTTATTATCACGAACATATCATCTAGCATATTATCATGTAGGACATCATTTAAGCATGTTATCAATTACCACAAATAGTCATGTTATCAATCATCACAAATAAACACACATCATCACTAGTAGGGTTTGAGGAGCCCTACACATGTTAACAATTATATACTACGTCTATGAGTCCCAGATATATGTAGGTTCTTCCCCCTCACCTGGTAATCCGTTCCCATGCACTCTTGTATCCACGGACAGCCTTGACCCTCGATCTCACGAACGCGACGAGCACAACCACAACCACTACGAGCTTACCACGTAGCTCCTCAACACCAAATAGGGTACTGTGCCAGCCCCATATCTCGAGCTACAGGCTTCTTCTTGAAAATCCGAACGGTGAAGATGACTATCAACGTGTCCTAAACTTACTTCCCAAATTTCAGCCCGATCCAACGGTTAACGAATCTCCGACGAAGGTTTTAATGTCACAGGTTAGGTGATATACGGGATGAGTTTCTCACACACTAGGACCACGATGTAAGCTGCATATCTCCCACTCTAGACCTTGAACCGAAAATCCTAACGGTCAAACTGAAGAACCACATGTTCTGAACCTTCTTACCAAGTTTCAGCTTGATCCAACAGTTGATGAACATATTCTAACGATCTTACTGAAACTGCTTCAACCAAGCTTCAAGGCTTCCATCAATGGTTGCACTCTTTCTTTCACCTTGCCTTCTCTTTCTCCTAGCCACGAAAATATGGAAGTTTCTCATTCCATTATATTACTTCCTCCTAGATGATGAAGATGATCAAGCTTGTCAAGTTCACTTCTCAAAGTTCTTGAAGAATCCTTGAAGAATGGAGAGAAATTCAAGTTGAAAGCTTGGAGGTGTCTTGAAGTGAAGAAGATGGAGAAGAGAAGGGGAAGGTGCACGAAATTGAGAGAGGACCAATGGAAGAGAGAGGCATGATATGTATATATATAGGAGGAAAGGATAAGGATAGGATAGAATGGTCATTTCCTTTAAGAACCAAATTGGTATTTCATCAAAAGTTGTACTAGAAACTTCAACACTTGAACTAAAAGAATTAAGTGAAGGAGAAAGAAATATGAGAGTGTAAATATATCTATGAATGGCGTGGAACATATGTGAAGAAAGGCTAAGGTTGATATAAAATTACTTAAGGGCAAAATTGTCATTTCCTATTAGGGGCAAAATTGTCATTTTACACTAGGTCATCATGACTATGGTGAGTCACCTATGTGACTCACCCCTTGTCATCATTACTATGGTGATGAGTCACCATGTAATTATTACATATGGATAAGGTGGTGAGGTGTCTAGGTGAGGTGGCGTGAAAGCGACGTGAGGCTTATCCATTACCGATTCCGGTGATCTCGTACGCAGATCAGGTTTCGTCAGAGTCATCAACCCAAACCTTAACCATAATTCTCTACTAGTAATGTAGAGTAAAACAATATCTGTATGGTATCCAAAAAGTGGATACGTAGGGATAAAATCAAATACCAGACGAGAGATGTGGTTCTTGAATGTGATTAGTCAATGGATGAGTTCATCACTATGACTTATCATCATCATGATTACTCTACCATGACTCATCATCATGAGTCATCCATGTCATGATTACTTGTCTAAAGTAGTCATGATTTCTCTCCAAAATATATTGATATTTATAACTTTGCCACTATGACTCCGATAAGATTTGGATACTTTACTGATCTGAAAATTGGGATATTACAACTGACCGTTGCAGAGTCGTAGCCGGAGCTGCAAGTGAGAATCTCTAAGGTGGGGAGAAAGAACCTATATCGTCAGGAAGGCAAGCTTAGTATATATATATATATATATATATATATATATATATATATATATATATATATATATATATATATATATATAAGGGAACCTTTAAACCCTACTAGAGGTTGAGCCTTGGATAAAGTGTTTGGACCCTGGGTGTAGGTACTTTTGGACTATCACCACTAAGTTGATGATATGGCTATTGTGATTGATTGAGGCTGATGTGTTGAATTGTTATTTGATTATCTGTTGGTTTTATTTTGTTGAACTGCCTGCGTGATGAACTATTATCTGACTTTATGATGATATCTGCACTGGTGAAACTTCTATTGTGATTTGGCTAGTTGAGTGTTGATGAGAGTATGGTGAGTGTTGATGTTGTTCGGGTTGATATAGTTGTGGTCCCGACCATGGAACTGTAGCTCGTAGACGCAAGGCGTCATGATGCTGATGCTGATGCTGATGTTGATACTGATGTTGATGTTGATGATAATATTGATGTTGATGTTGATGTGATTCAGTGTGTCATGGTCGTGGACGAGTGCTTAGGTGTGAGGTCACGGTATCAACCTACGATAGATGTTTGTTGCATTTTCTTATCATTTCATACCATAGCATTTTGTCCCAAAGGGGATGTCCAATTGGGGAAGTGTTACTTTGAATCCCGAGACGGGATGTCCAATAGGGGACATGATGTGATGTGATGTAATCCCGACGGGGATGTCCAACTGGGGACGTGATGTATCAGCCGACATGCATATAGGGAAGTCAGCATGTAAATAGGGACTAGTATCCCTTTTATAGGATTATCGGAGAGAATGATGTTTGAGATGATTGTGATGGGTGACTTAAGAGATGGGTGATATTGTGTTGTATATGTTATCTGTGTTGTGTGATGTATATATATATGCTGTACTGATGCCCCTCTCCCATATTGATGATATATGTTTCTTATCTCCCATTATTTTTCTGTATGTGTTACCTTTATTTTATGGGAAGACCCCGAGGAGGAACCAGTTGCTGAGGAGCTGGACGACATTCCTTACGAGCCTGGTGCCGGAGGACATGCCATGGACCCTACCCTCGAGAGGTTGGGCAGTGATCGTTGTTAGCCAGAGAGTTGTCTCCCGGCCTATTTTCGTACTTTCATTTTGAGTTGTATTAATATACTCTGTATCTGTTACTTTAACATTGTAGCCCTACTGATGGGGCAAGAGATGTATGTGATATATTTCTTTACGTTTTAAAGCTATGTACTCTGAAGCGTTGCGTGCCATTATTTATTTTGCTTTCGCGTTCAATTTTCCGCTTCGCTTCATATTAATAAGGCGCGCTAACGATTATAATGCGATTAAGGTTAGTTAATATCTTAAGTTCTCCAATCGGAGGGCGGGTCATCTCAAAGATTGTCAATCTCTAGCTTGGGATCGCTGCAACACTATGGTTGTATCTTGGATCAACAATTCGATTGATCCAGAAATTGCTCAATGTGTGAAGTGGATGGACACAACCACCGAAATTTGGAAAGAATTGAAGGATTAGCATAATCAAGGTGATGTATTCCGCAACTTAGATTTACAAGAAGAAATCTCTATGCTAAAACAAGGTGATGCATCTATCTCTAGCTATTACACGAAATTGGGGAAATTATGGCAAGAAATGGATAATTTTGGTCCAATTCCTAATTACACTTGTGATAAGAGTTGTACTTGCTGCATAATACTTCCCAAGATTAAAGAATATAGAGAAGGTGATTATGTTATTAGGTTTCTAAAAGGGCTGAATGAACAATATTCAGCTATTAGATCACAAATAATGTTGATGGATCCTCTTGCCCGTATTAGTATGGTGTTCTCATTGTTAATTCAACAGGAAAGGCAAATGACTACTCCCCTGGAAGAATCGAAAGTTCTTGCTACTTTCTCAGGTGGAAATTTTGGTAATCATGGTTGAGGTTGAGGAAGAGGTGATAGAGGGGGCAAAACATATGGAGGCTGAGGTAGAGGCACTAATATATGTTCCTATTGTGATAAACCGGGTCACATGGTTGATACTTGTTACAAGAAATATGGCTATCCACCACACTTTCAGCAAGGTGGAGGAGCCATTAATAATTGTGCAGCAGACAATGAAGAGAATGATAGTGAGATTAAATCAATCACATATGAGGATGATTACACAGACTCAGGAAAATTGTCTTTCACACCAGATCAGCACAAGACTTTGCTGGCTCTACTCCAAGGCTCGAACACAGGGCAGTCTCATAGCATTAACCACATGATCACAAACCATGAGTCCCATACAGGTAAAATCTGTAGTGTTTCCAATAACCAAAAGCCAAAAACTTGGATATTAGATTCTGGAGCAACAGATCATGTTTGTTACTCTAGATCATATTTCCAATTCCTAAGAAAATCAAGCCTATCTAAGTAAAACTGCCAAATGGTTCCACTATTTTTAGTCACTATGTTGGTACCATATTGTTTGATGATAATTTCTTTCTAACTGATGTTCTATACATGCCAAACTTCATTTTAGTCTCATTTTTGTGCCTAAACTTGTCTATACTTTGAACTGTAAGTTGATAATTGATGTTGATAATTGTTTGATACAGAACTGGTTTACCCACAAGATGATTGGTGCAGCTGAGATAAGGAATGAATTGTATACTCTTACCTGACCTACTATACACAGAACCATTTTCCAACCCTCTCTGCCCTTAGATAATTCTATAATAAACTTTTCTAGCTCATACCACAAAGTACCTCAAATGTATCTAGTAGGATTTGGCACTTGAGATTTGGACATCCTTCTTTTGAAAAACATACTCAGATGTAAATTGTTTCCTTTTGTTAAATGTGTACAAGATAAGAATCCTTGTGATACTTGCTTCTATGCAAAACAGAAAAGGGTCCCCTTTCCAGATAGTCATACAACTTCTAAAAATTGTTTTGATTTAGTACATATGGACATTTGGCGTCTTTTTTCTGTCACATCTATGTTTGGATATAGATATTTTTTGAATGTCATAGATGACAAGAGTAGATTTACATGGATATTTTTCATGAAAACTAAGTTTGAGACATCGAATCTTTTGTTTCCATGGTGGAAACACAATTCTCAATCAAAATTAAGTGCATTAGATATGATAATGGCATCGAGTTCATGATAAAATATTTCTATAATGCAAAGGGTATCCTGCATCACACATCATGTGTAGGGACCTCTCAACAGAATGGTACTGTTGAGAGGAAACACCGACATGTTCTAGGTGTTGCTAGAGGATTGTTGTTCCAAGCAAAATTATCAAAATGCTTTTGGGCTCATGCTGTTAGCCATGCTGCCCACCTCATCAATAGGTTATCAACTCGGTTCCTATCACAACAATCCCTTTTTCAAGTGTTGTATAACTCTTCTCCTGACATCCACTCTTTGAGAGTGTTTGGATGTCTTTGTTTTGGTTCCACACTGCAAGCAAATAGGAAGAAGTTTGACTCTAGGTCAAGAAAATGCATATACTTAGGTGTTAGGATTGGACTTAAAGGGCATATTCTGTTTGATCTAGCCTCCAGGGAAATTTTTATTTCTAGGGATGTTATTTTCTTTGAACGCATTTTTCCTTAAGCATCTGACAAATCAACTAACTGTCCATCTTACATCTTCATCCTACTTCCATACATCATACACAACCTTACTTTGATTTTCCTAACCCCCTAACCCACCAACACCTATACCAAACCACTCCACAAATACTCCAGATACCTCACCTCCTATCACTGCACCTCCACCTGATTTCCCCCTTGATGACCCTGTACTACATAGTCCAGCTACTGAAAACACTACAGCTCCTCTACCTCCACCTAGACAATCCCCTAGAATTAAGAAAACTCCTTGATACCTACAAGATTATCACTGTTCCTTACTTGCTAATGTCTCAGGTGAACCTTCATCTTCAGAAGGTAATAAATATCCTATATCATCTTTTATCTCATATAATAAATTATCTTCTAATCATAAACACTTCACTCTTGCCATCTCCTCCACAACCGAACCAACCTGCTATGAGGATGCAATGTGTGATGAACATTGGAAAAGAGTTGTCCAAGTTAGGTTGACTGATGTTGTGAAAACTAATACCTGGGAACTCACTTCTCTTCTTCCACATAAGAAAGCTATTGGGTGCAAATGGATTTTTAAGCTGAAATTTCATGCTGATGGCAACATTGAGAGACACAAAGCCCGATTAGTGGCAAAAGGATTTTCACAAACTGCAGGCATTGATTACATAGAGATATTCAGCCTTGTAGTAAAAATGACCACTGTTAGATTGCTTCTAGCCCTGGCAGCCTCCCAGAATTGGCATTTATGTCAATTAGATGTCAACACGGCCTTCCTTCACGGTGATTTACATGAGGAAGTGTACATGCAACCACCTCCCGGTCTTGATCTCCCTAGAAGCAATCTGATCTGCAAATTAAAAAGGTCCCTTTATGACTTGAAGCAAGCCAGTAGACAGTGGAATGCAAAGTTAACTAATACTCTTGTCCAAAATGGCTACAACCAATGCAAGTATGATTACTCTTTAAAGCTACATCTACTGGTTTTACAACAATACTAGTGTATGTTGATGATTTAGTACTTGCTGGAACTGATCTTGTAGAAATAAATTTAGTGAAAAGTCTTTTGGATAAGAAATTTAGCATTAAAGATCTAGGCACTTGTCAAAAATACTTCCTCGGTTTTGAGGTTGCCAGAAATAAAGAAGGGATCTCACTATGTCAAAGGAAATATGCACTTGATCTTCTTCAAGAGGCTGGTCTTCTGGGTTCAAAACCCTGCACCACTCCCATGGAACCTCATCTTCAACTTCACAAAAATGCTGGAGATCCACTTCCTGACCCTTCCTTATATAGAAGACTGGTTGGTAAATTGCTCTATCTCGCTCATTCTAGGCCTGAAATCTCATATGCAGTAAGCAAATTAAGCCACTTCTTGGCTGCTCCTACCACTGATCATCTCCAGGCTGTTTTTCGGGTTCTAAAATTCATTAAAAACGGTCCAGGAATGGGATTATTTTTCAGTCCCTCGTCTCTCCCTGCTCTTAAAGGTTTCTATGACTCAGACTAGGGGACTTGTCTCGATACTCGCAGATCCACCATAGGTTTTTGTCTCTTTCTTGGATCTTCATTAATCTCATGGAAAAGCAATAAGCAATCCATTGTGTCTCGCAGTTCCTCTGAAGATGAATATAGAGCCCTTGCTCAAGCCACATGCGAGGCTCAATGGTTGCTCTACCTATTGCATGATCTGCACATTAGCCATTCCTCACCTGCCGTCATCTATTGTGATAACAAATCTGCCCTCCACATTGTAGCAAATCCCGTTTTTCATGAGCAGACGAAGCAGATTGAGATTGATTGCCATGTGGTTCATGACAAAATTCAAGAAGGCCTACTCCACTTACTTCCAATCTCTTCCAAGTAATAAGTGCCAAACATCCTCATGAAATCCCTGCATCCTGGTCCTTTCCTATTTCTACATCACAAGCTTGGAATGATTAACATCCATTCCAGCTTGAGGGGGTGTCAAATGTATTATTAATGACACTATAGATTAGTTAGCTAGCTTTCTGTTAACCTTTTGTTAGTTGTTAGCTTTCTGTTATTTTAGTTATGTTTAACGGTTATTAGCTTGTATTTGGACTGTATCTCAGCATTTATATATAGCTGAGTACATGATGTAAGTTAACTAGTTAGTTTTTCATCTTCTGTAATATTCATTCAATGAGAAAGAGCATGGCTCAACTTTCTCCCATCTTCAGTCTCGCGATCCTCTTTTCACATCCGGAAATGAGACTAAGGAGTACACAGGTCTCTATTTCCTCAAAGAGCCAATGGTTATTATGGCACTCTTGTTCATGTTACACAATACCACTCGAGTCTCTGAAAACATTCGTGCTTCGCATCACATTGCTAAAGACTGAAATGAATGGAAAAAAGGTGTATGTGAATATTTTCTCATGAAATAAGAAAGGAAGCCTAACTGAAGTTGCTATCTATAAAGCACAGATGAATCATGGGGCAGGATTTCGTCTTTAGTGGCTCAACCTCACTGGATCATCTTTCATACATTTTATTGTGACATATGCAATGAGCTAAGTGAATAATGAAATAAAATAAATATTTAATTGATATGCACTATGAGTGTAAAAATTTTATACTGTCAACCCATCATAAATTGACATATCATTTAAAATGTTTAACTATTATTCTAACTAACTTAAAAGTCAATCATACCAGGAGCTTGGAAATCTCCCAGTCCAGATGGTTTTCCTGCTGGTTTCTATCAGGGAGCTTCGAATATTGTGGCTCAACATGTGTGGCTTCATCCGAAAGATATCACTATAGTTAATAAGACGGATATTTGTCTTATTCCCAAAGTGCCCAAACCTGAGTTTGTTAATCAATTTCAGCCTATTTCCTTGTGTAATGTTATTTACAAGGTTATGACCAAAATTGTTGTTAATCGGTTGAAGTCTTACATTCCTGATCTCATTTCTCCTTATCAAACAGGTTTTATTCCTGGAAGTAGTATTCATGAGAATATTGTGGTTGCTCAAGAAATGGTTCACAGTATGAATAAGATGAGAGGAAGGAAAGGTTTCATTGCTATTAAAGTTGATTTGGCTAAAGCTTATGATAGATTGAGGTGGTCCTTTATTCATGATATTTTAAAGGAGGTGGGTCTTCCCTAAGTCATGGTCCAATTTATCATGCATTTTATTACTTCAATGCAAACTAATGTGATGTGGAATGGTAATCGATATGATTTTTTTAGTCCTCATCGTGGTATTCGTCAAGGAGATCCTATGTCTCCTTATATTTTTGTTCTATGTATGGATAAATTGTCTCATCCTATCTCTCAAGTTGTTGATGAGGGGAAGTGAAAGACTTTGAAAGCTGGTAGGAATCGATCCATACTAGATCTGACCAACTGCTCATCCTACCTCCTCTACGTTCTTGACAGCCCATCTTTGTCTCAGGGCCTATAGTCTCCCACTTAATGTTTGTTGGTGATCTTCTTCTCTTTGGTCAAGCCACTGTGGAGCAGCTTCATTGTGTTAATAATGTTCTCAATGAGTTTTGTGATTTATCAGGTCAACAAGTTAGCATGGACAAGACCTCTATTTTCTTGTCTAAGAATGTGGATTATACTACTAGAAGGATTCTAGTTCGGGAATTTGGCTATAGAGAAGCTTTCTCTTTGCGGAAATATATAGGAGTGTCTTTATTAGGCAGAAGCCCTCGAAAAGATGATTATATCTATCTAGTTGTTTCAGTAAGATCAAAGTTGTCTAGCTGGAAAGCTAAGCAATTATCTTTTGTTGGTAGAGTGACTTTGTCCAGATCTGTTATAGATGTTGTGCCAATTTATCCGATGATGTCTTATCTTATTCCTAAGAATTGTCTTCAAGAGATTCAATGGTTACACCGAGCATTTGTTTAGGGGGGGTGAAGAAGACAATAAGAAGCTTCATGCTGTGAGTTGGTACACCTTGCAGCTGCCTCATTATTTAGGTGGGTTAGAGCTTCGAAATTTGGAGAATACGAATGTAGCTTGTTTTCTCAAGATTGGTTGGAGGCTGTTACAAATCACAGGATCATAGAGATGAAGATCAACTTCATAGGAGAAGTAATGCTTGGAAGCTTGGAAGCTTGAGAGAGAGAAATATTTCTCATAAGGAATCATATTGATTGATTGATAAAAGATAATGAATATGAGTTACAAATGCTCTATTTATAAGGAGCATATTAGGCTAACCACACCTAACTGATTTCCTAACCAACTAACTAATCCTAACAGAATTCATATTCTGTAATAGCCCCCCTCAAACTCAGGATTGGAAAATTCACCAATCTGAGCTTGAACTACATTTATTTCACTAACTCCCAAAAACAACTAAACACAGCAAGACCTACACCTTCCACCAACAAAATAAAATGTGACCCATGCAGACTGAAGCCCAACAAAACAACATGTGGCCCAAATTTCCCAGATTAGCCCAATGTGCAACTCAATCCACTGCCTCAGCAAGCCCATTCTTCCAGGGCAGAGAAGGCGACGCGCAGAAGCTTCTGGAGATGCAGCACCTGATCTCCATGTTCTGACGAGATCGAAGGCGCAAGATGAGACTGCCGGAACTTTTGATGGTGGGGAAAGGCGGCGCATGGTGGAATTGTAGATGGCTGTGAGTTTTCCGCCGGGATCGAATACGGTGATCCATACGCGGGGGTGATCGAAGAACCAGATGGAGCTTTCGACGGTGAACACGGTGTCTATCGGAGCTCCACCGGGATCAAAAACGAGAACTGAGTGATGCGGAGGTGTTGTGTACTCAACCATCTTCTCCGGCGACGGCACAAGGATTGCTGGTAGAAGCTTCCTAAGATGAGCTGGATCTGATGTGATGAAGATGAGACGGGTGCGGCACCTTGGAACAGAGAATCCGCCATTGTTTTCAGCGTTTCTCACGGCGGAGTTGTTGACAGCGTTGAGAGTTCCGCCGGGATCGAACACAAAATCAGAGTACTGTGGAAGTGTTGAGGAGACTGGATCGGTGCGCTCAACCATCTTCTCTGGCGATGGCGTGGTGGTTTCCAAAACAAGCATCTCGTGCTCGAACCATGGAAGACGAACCGAATCTGACGCGAGGAAGACGAAATCGGAGTAGAACCTCGATCCAGAGAACCTGCCGCCCTTCTTGATGTCTGAAGGAGGAAGAATATGATTCGCCGAATTTGGAACCAAGAATGATGATTGTTGCTGCAACGGAGAGTCTGGCGGTGATTCTTGTTGTTGCTCAACAGAAGAATCTCCATTGATAGAACCTCCACCGACGAGGAAGCAGGTGATTTCGCCAATTTTGATTGCGGAATCTTTGATCTCTGGCTTGATTGGCTTGATCGGAATAAGGTCGAAGTGGAAATCGCCGAACTCCATGAATCCAAAATCAAGAACAGGTTGTTCTTCCTCCACTGAATCTGAAATTTCTTCCTCTGAATCAGAAACATATTCTTCTTCTGAATCTGAATCTTCATCACTGTGATATGCGGAAGCAAAGTATTGCTTTGATACCATGTTACAAATCACAGGATCATAGAGATGAAGATCAACTTCATAGGAGAAGTAATGCTTGGAAGCTTGGAAGCTTGAGAGAGAGAAATATTTCTCATAAGGAATCATATTGATTGATTGATAAAAGATAATGAATATGAGTTACAAATGCTCTATTTATAAGGAGCATATTAGGCTAACCACACCTAACTAATTTCCTAACCAACTAACTAATCCTAACAGAATTCATATTCTGTAATATCGTCAAGGTGAGGATAATCTTTGGAGTAGGGTTATCAAAGGTAAATATAGTAGGGCTGCTTTGGAGGAGGGAGTGGTTGTTAGTAAAAGTACTGATTCTTCTTTCTGGACGAGTTTGGTGCGACTTTGGCCAACTTTTGGGAAGTTTGAAATCTGGGTTATGGGTGATGGGAGGCATATCAATGCTTGGAGAGACCAATGCCTTGCGAATGAGGTACAACTTGTTGATATTTTTAAGGACATTCCTCCTTATCTTCAAGAGTGGCGGGTTAGTGAGCTCATTGACCAGTTAGGGGATTGGAATTTTGAAACATTGAATGCACACTCCTTCCTGTTTCTGTGATTGAGGCTTTAATGGCAATGGTTCCTCCTCATGCTTCTCATGGTCCGGATATTTATGTTTGGCCTAGGGATAAGTCTGGGGCGCTACACTGTTGCTAGTGCGTATAAGTTGATAAATGGCTTTCATTTGATGGAAAGTGGGAGTGACTGGATGAAGCTGTGGCATCGTGAAGGCTCTGAGAGAGTGCTTTGTTTCATTTGGCAAGTTGTCCATGGTCATTTGCTGACAAACCAGTGGAGATAGAGATGGGGTTTAGATTCAGCTTTGTGTAATAATTGTGTGGTGGAGGTGGAGTCTATTCTGCATGTGCTACGTGATTGTCCTGTTGCGGTGCAAGTTTGGAGAAATCTAATTAAGATAGAGCATAGGAACTCTTTCTTTTTTTATGATCTTCATGATTGGATCAAAGCTAATATGTTGCATGATATGGGTGAGCATGAGGGCTTCGCCTGGGTTGAAATTTGGGCCTGTTCATGTTATTATCTTTGGAGATGGAGGAATTTGGAGTGTCATGATGCTGATTTTGTGCGGCCTCTGAAACCTTGGTGTGTGATTCTTCAAGCCATGCATAACTATAAAACAGGTGCAGAATGGTACTAAGCAAACTTCTACTATCATGGATTAGTGGATTTGCATTAAGTGGGCTCCGCTGGCTGATGGTTGGGTGAAGCTTAATACCGATGGTGCTTCGAAGGGGGTTGGTGGTTCGAATGGTTGTGGTGGTTTGCTTCGTGATGATAGCGGAAGGTCGCTGTGTGGCTTTGCAAAATTCTTGGGCTCTTGTAATGCCTTTGTTGCGGAGTTGTGGGGTGTCTATGAAGGCTTAAAGTTAGCAAGAGATCGTGGGTATAAGAAGGTTGAGATTAATTTGGACTCTACAGTTGTGATTCAAACTCTTGAGGGTCAGGCGACGGGTTCTTATCGTGGTATTGGTCTTCTCTGAGACGACTCGCCGTCCCATCAATAGAACCTAAGATATTAACTAATCTTAATCGCATAATAAACGTTAGCGCGCCTTATAAATATGAAGCGAAGCGGAAAATTGAGCGCGGAAGCAAAACAATTTACGGCATGCTACGCCTCAGAGTACATAGTTTTAAATATGAAGAGATATACCACATACATCATTGCCTCATCAGTAGGGCTACATTATTAAAATAGTACATAGAGTATATTAGTACAGACTGAAATCAAAATACGTAAACAGGCCAAGAGTCAGCTCTCCGGCTAACCACGATCACTGCCCAACCTCTCGAGGCTAGGGTCGGTGGCACGTCCTCCGACGTCAGGCTCGTAAGGAATGCCATCCAGCTCCTCAGCAACTGGTTCCTCATCGGGATCTTCCCATAAAAATAGAAATAACAAATACAGAAAAATAGCAGGAGATAAGAAACATATATCATTAATATGGGAGAGGGGCATCAGTACAGCATATATATATATATACATCACACAACACAGATAACATATACAACACAACATCACCCATCTCTTAAGTCACCCATCACAAACATCTCAAACATCATTCTCTCAAATAAGCCTATAAGAGGGATACTAGTTCCTATGTATATGTTGTCTTCTTTATATGCATGTCGGCCGATACATCACATCCCCAATTAGACATCCCCGTCAGGATTACATCACATCACATCACATCATATCCCGCCTCGAAATTTTACGTAACGTCCCCAATTGGACATCCCCCTTTGGAACGAAATGTTGTGGTATGAAATGATATGAAAATGCAACAAACATCCATCGCAGGTTGATATCGGAACCTCACGCCTAAACACTCGTCCACGACCACGACACATCGCATCACATCAACATCAACATCAACATCACATCAGCATCAGCATCACGATGCCTTGCGTCTACGAGCCACAGCTCCACGGTCGGGACCACAACGATATCAACCCGAACAACATCAACGCTCACCATACTCTCATCTACACTCAACCAACCAATCACAACAAACATCGCAACAGAAGATCTTTCCAGTACAGTTATCATCATAAATTCAGACAATAGTTCATTAAACAGACAGTTCACCAAAATAAAATCAACAGGTAATCAATTAAATAATTCAACACAATCAACCTCAATTAGTCTCATCATTCATAATATCGACTTAGCGGTGATAGCCCAAAAGTACCTACACCTAGGGTCTAGGCACTGTATCCAGGGCTCAATCTCTAGTAGGGTTTTATGGTTCTCCTACACAGATATATATATATATATATATATATATATATATATCTATACTAAGCTTGCCTTCCCAACGAAAATTTTGGGGCTGTGAGTGAGTGAAGAATAGTGAAGAATAGGGTATTTAAAGAATTAACTTAAAACTTAAGAATAGGTAAAAGTAATAAAAGGTGATTAGTAAAAACTGACCAAGGACAATTTGGTTAATTCATATCCCAACATTTTGAGAAACCCCCATGACACTGGTAGGAGTCCCCAAATGATTTAACATAGCCCTGATATGGAAACTATTGGCTCAAGGTTCCCGAAAAACCCTAAGACAACTTAAATCGTTTACCCGATCGATTTTCGGTCCGAATATAAAATATTATTTATATTTTTGGACGTCAGGACACATTTTAGCAAAAAGGTAGAGGATTGAATTTTAAGACTAATGGTTCTGACCGTTAGTCAAAATGAGGTCATAATGATAGTAGAAAAACACTATCATCCGAAAAAACATAGATCGGGCTCCGTTTGAGTTTTTGGCCCAAAACTTAACCATAGTCTCCTACGATGGCGTAGAGTGTGACTATGACCTCAGAATAATTTATTAAAGTTTCTAAACCCTCAAATAAATACAATTACTTAATTACTGATTAATTAAAAAATTAAGAAAATCGGGGTGTTATATTCTCCGCCTCATCAAGGATCTGATTTCTTTGGACGGGGACATTCGACTAAGGCATGTTTATCATGAGGCCAATTTTTGTGCAGATAGTTTAGCCAATTTAGCCTGTGAGTTAACGGAGTGTTTTGTGATTTTTGAGAATCCGCCTGTACATGTTGCTTAAGTCTTGCGCCTTAATGTTATGTCAGTTTCTACTCCTAGATTAATTTCTGCATAGTTCCTTTTTTTGGGCTTTGGCCCCTTCATTTACCAAAAAAAAAAAGTCACTCATAGCACGATTTCTGATTGGTTGACAGAGTAAAAAACTTTACACTTACAATACATAACAATTAAATCCATAAAATAAATACAAAAATTTCATTCCAAATTTAAAAAAAAATGGGAATTTCTAATTTTATGTGTCATGCTCAGACTCATCAGTCATCACACACATGGTTTCTCTCTAAAAAAAAGTGCATATACCCTATTGCCTTTTTGAAACTAGGTGGCTTCTACCCTACACCAAACTAAAGTGGGTGCAAGAAACACTTCCCGATAAAAAATAACATTAATTTTATTATATTTATAAATTTGATAGTTCAGTTTTCAAAATTAAAAAAAAAAAAAAAACACTTTCAGTTTCAACCCCAACCCTCTCACTTCTTCCTCATGGCCACTGTGTCTGTCTATCACCATCATCTGCCTTATCTCCTCCTCCCTCTAACCTCCTTCCCTTAACCTACTCAACACCCCTTCCAAGCACCCACCCGGTTTCCCCTTCAACTCACCTCCCCACCACCCCTTCCCCTAACCACCTCGACTAGAGTCCGATCCTCCTCGCTCTTGTCGTTGCCCACACCAGTTCTCAATCAATGGAGCCTAAAATAAACTCTGCGTTCGACACTGTGCGCCTCTTGCGTCAAGCGCTAGAAGTGGATTGGAAACCTCACAGAGAATGGAAATGGTGGAGACGGAGGAGAATTTGGATCTGCTGGGCGGAGGCGATGACGGTGGTTACAAAGGAAGCAAACGTAGTTCTGATGGCGGTCTGAACGGTGGCGACGTGGAGCTTCTGGGCAGTTTGGACGGCACTGCAGTGGGATGATTGGAGGTTGGCTCTAGTGGAGGGCGGCACTGTGAGAGTGATGTTGATGGTGACGAGGCAGAGCTGCATCAGGGAGGAACTCATGCGGTGGAGCTTTCTGTTCTAGTGGTTGGTGGCGGCTGGAGCTAGAAGTGTAACGGTGGCTAGTTTTGTAGTTGAGAGAAGGAGAGAGAACAAAGCAAAAATGAAGAAGGAACAGTGTGATGGTAGATTAGAGGCGAGAAGAAGAAAAACAAGTGGAGAAACGGTGGCGGTGGCAATGGTGGGTCGATGGTGGGCACTCATCGGCTGGGTTGAAGAGATGGTGTGGATGAATGTGAGAAGAATGAAGTTATTTGAAAATATTCACTTTTTTTTTAAAACCGGGTCAACCGGCTATAGGTAATTAACCTATAAAAGTCATGTAATCGAATGACTCTTGCTCAAGGAGCATGGATGCACCCCATGATAGGTTGACATAGGCTTCTTTAAAAGGTTGCCTTCGTCACTTTAGATTTTGAAAAAATGAAATTATATAACAAACCGAAGTGCAATTTTTGTAAGGAATGCTTTTTATATTGTGACGCTCCTGAAACTTAACCTTAATAGATCTGATACCATAAACATATAGATAAGACTTGATTAAAACTTAAGCAGATAAGCAAATATTACTTTGCATCAAAGCTTCGCCTGGAAGCCATGGCGTAACAACAGAGCACTCACATACAAATGCCCCACTGGCCATGGTACAAACACTACGGGAGACTCAAGGATACCTCCGAGGTATCTTTCTCCGCTCGAGAAGTAACACCGTCAACCTTGTTGCGGAAGAAAGATCCCGCCTCGATTAAGCTTCGCAAACTGTAACACTCTCGTCAGTCCACCAGCACCTCCGTCTTCGGATTACGACCCGAACAACACATTTAAAGAAGACAAAGAAAACATGCACAAGAGGTAAGAAACTTTACAACTATCATGCATAGGGAAAACACGTAGAACATAACACGCCAACAACATACACAACAACAAGCACAATCATCTCTCGAGATCATCACAACAATTAACCTTCAGATTACAGCAACTAAGGATCACCGCCTATTCTATATGCACAACTAAGTCTACATGATTGGCCAATTCTATTACGTGCACTCTTAGCCATAGGAATACAACAGTCAACCTCCAACTGCAAGGAATGACAAGCCAATCTCCAACTACGAGGGTGACTATTCACCAAGGTAAGAATGTTGCCTCTAACTATGAGGACTTTGAGCCGGACATTCAGGTAAACCACCTCCCGAGTTTCCAAGATAGTGTAACAGTGGTTCCTCCAACTGTGAGGAGCACTGTCTCCTCGAGCCACTCCAACTGTGAGAAGATTCGAGAAGTTATCCAACTGTGACAAAGCACCTGCATCCCTCCAACTATGAGTTCAGTCGTCTTGGTCGCCCCGGAGTGTCCACCTCGAACACCAACCTCGTGTGACAATCATTCAAACTGTTGTTGCAGTTGTACACACGGATTTTCACCACAATAATGCAAATGCTATGATTATGCATCCATCACCTCAACAACATCCTAACAACAACTTAACTAACGTCTCAAGGTCTACATACTCCAACTGCGAGGATGTCACTCTCCAACGATGAGAGTCACTTTCAACTTAGGTAAACTTCCTTATTCTACTAGTCGGATACCATCAATCATTCTAATATTCTAACAACACACCAATCATCTCCAGATTCAACCAAGATCATGACAATAACAATCATATCAACGGGTCATAGCATACAGCATGTCATCATTACAGGCATACCAAAATAGCAACTATACATGTTATCATGATAAGCATACTCGAGTATCTCACTTAGCATATTATCACATACAACACCATTTAAATTTGTTATCAGTCACAGCAGGTAAACATACATCCCCGATCAACAAATATCATGGATCCACCTAACGACAATAAACCTATATTGCCTAAGGCTACATTGGTACCACAATCCAGTAGTCCCCAATGTGAGTTAGGCATTGGCGGTTAATCAACCACTAGTAGGGTTTGAGGAGCCCTACACATGTTAACAGTTATACCCTACGTCTACATTTCCCATATAATTGTGGTTTCTTCCTTCTCACCTGATAACGGATATGCGTAAACTCCTGATCTAACGAACAGCCCTGACCCTCGATCATAGCTCCGCAACCGACACAACCTCGACACTCTTTTCAACAATGTCACCAAACTGCCAACGATACTCCTGACATGTGCATTGGACCAAAAATTGTCCCGAGCATACATACGAGTTCCAAACACAAACAAAAACACAGAAACAATAACAGAATCAACATAGGGTTCCAATCAATGAACCGGATTGAATCAAGACACAAAATCAAAGGAAAAACTTACGAGAACAATGGCTGAACTTAGGCGAAGGCACATTCAAAAGTGAGCTCACAAACCTAAGGGAAAAGGTATCAAAATAGGCTATTGTGCAAGCTCCATATCTCAAGCTACAGACTTTTAATCCCAAATCCAAACGATGAATACGGATAACGACGTGTCCTGAATATGCTGACCAATTTTCAGCCCGATCTAACGGTGAACGAATCTCTGGAAACAATTTTACTGTGACAGGTTAGGTGATTTACGGGATGAGTTTCTCACACTCTAGGCCCACGGTGCGAGCTGAGTATCTCCCACTCTGGATCTCGAAGAAAAACTCGAACTGTGAAAACGAAGAATCAAGTGTCACAGACTGTCTTACCAAGTTTCAACATGATCCAATGGAGGAAGACTCACCGGTGACGATTTTCCGGTAACACCCCAACCAAGCTCTCCAACAATGGCTTCTCACACTTATCTTCTTCTTTTTCTTTCACTTGTTCTTATTTTGTCTTTTTTCTCCCTGTGTGCGTTTTCTCTCTTAGTTCACGTATAGAATGAGTTTTTGCACTTTTTTCTATTACATTAAGTTAGCTTAAGTTAGATTAGGTGCCATAGTTTTTGTTAGGTGTCCATTAGTTGCTTACTTAGGATTTAGGTAGGTTTAGGTGTCTTAGTGTGGTGTCACCATGACACCTTCCCCCCTCCAAACATGGACACGTGTCCAATTGTGACGTGTGTCATCCACACTTGTTGTCCTGTCAGCACGCCCGAGTATTTTCTTTCGTATTTTCCCATGTCCCATGCTGCTAGGATATATATTTCTTCCTAATTTCTTCCAATTTCTGCACCAGTCCAAAACCCTCTTCAACCCTTCTTTTAACCATATGATAACACATATCTAAGCTTCATTAATCACTTGATTACCCTTAATTAAGGCCTAAAAAAAACTGGATCTTATTTATATATATATATATATATATATATATATATATATATATATATAAGATGCCAGTGCAATGGGAAAAGGCTTCCAACTAAGATAGTTTTAGATATCAAACATCGTTAAACTAACCTCGAAATGAAGAAACGTCTATTGCTTTGTTTGGTGAGTCTCACCCGCTAGTTTATAACGGATGGATTAGTAGCCCTGTTTGGTAAGCGCATTTATCACTAGCTTATTGCGTTTTTTCATGATCTTATAGCGCTTCTTCCATACGCTACTTCAAGTAGCATTTAAGCTTATAGCTTATAGAGTCTCATTTTTTTTCTTTGTTTTATCCATACTGTTTTAGTTTAATTCCACCTTTACCCTCTTTAATAAAATAAAATACTATAATCTTTAAAATAGCACATATAATTTAACATAGCATATAAACAATTGATAAATAATTTATAATAATTCAAGTATTAAAGGTGATACTTATTTTAAAATAAGTAATATATATATATATATATATATATATATATATATATATATATATATATACACATAATTATTTTTAATTATATTTTCTATCAGTTATTTACGTGATAAAATATTACATAAACATGGAGCATGATTACTGTACAAATAAATTATTTGTTATAATTGATTATGATTATATATATATATAAACAACATTTATATAAAAAGATATATGAACATGTCCTTTTATGTCAATTTATCTTTTTCAGGTAGTACCGCTAATTTTACGAAACCCATTCACACTAATAAGTTAGCTCATCCGCTATCCGCTATCAGCTACCACTACAACAGAAAAGGGCTTTACCAGCGTTTTTTTAGGCCTTCGCTAGCGCTTTAGGGCGCTAGCTATCTATCCGCTAGCAAAGAGGGGGAAAAGTTCGCTAGCGCTTTTTAAAGGTGCAAAATTGTCAGCGCTCCCTTGGAAAAGCGCTGTCAAATGTGCACAACTGCCAGCGCTTTCTTGCACATTTGCCAGCGCTTTTCCAAGGGAGCGCTGGCAATTGTGCACCTTTACCAGCGTTTTTTCAAGGAAGCGCTGGCAATTCCCTTTTTTTTTTTTATATATTTACATTTGTTTTATCTATTTCTCCTGCAAACCAAAACAATTTGTAAAATCAACACAAGCAAAACAAACAATTAAGATACAGATGATTCAAAACCAAACAGGTGAAATAAATTGACACAAGCATAATGAAAGTATAATAGGAGAGAAAACTATGACAGTAGTTGAGAAACTCAAATTTGCTAATAATCAAAATCAAAAGCATTGGGTGGTAGTTGAAAAACAATCAAAATTTCAAGCATAAAAAAGAACAAAAAAGGGATTTCTAATAATCAAAATCAAAAGAACAATGGCAGTAGTTGAGAAACTCAAAACTCAAAATCAAAAATGGGAGAAACTCACAAAGAGAAACTCAAAATAACAATGGCAGGAGTTGAGAACCCAAGCAGAGAGGAGTGAACCCTCGCAGTGGAAGCAACAATGGCAACGAGAAGAGAGAGCAGAGAGCAGGAGGTTGCGTGAAGGAAGAATGGCAGGAAATTAGGGAAGGTTTGAGGGTCGCAGTGGTCCTTTTGGTGCAGCGAGCAAGACGATGGTGACGCGGTGGTCCTTTTGATGCTGTGAGCAGGACGATGGTGGCACGGTGAGGGGCTTAAGGTCGCGGTGGTGCACGAGCAAAATGACGGTAGGGCGGTGAGAGTCGCGAGAAGGAATACGGAGCTCTAGGCGCGCGAGACTAGATTGAAATTGAAAAGTAACCTGTAGGTGGGAATTTGAAATATTAGAAAAGGGACATTGCCAACGCTTTCTAAAGAAAGCGCTAGTAAAGGTTCTACACCTTTGTCAGCGCTCTCTTTAGAAAGCGCTGACAATTCCCATAATAAGAGTATTCCCAACCCTTTCTTAAGAAAGCGCTGGTAAAGTCTCCCAATTTGCTAGCGCTTCCTTAAGAAAGCGCTGGGAATACTCTTCTGCCTCATATTTTCTAGCGTTTCACGGGAGAATGCTGGTGAAGGTAGCGTCAATTATTCCCTAATGTAGTGTAGTGTACCTCATCCACTATCTGCCATAAGTTCATCCGCTATAAGCTAGCTTATCCACTATCCGCTAGTTTTACCAAAGAGAGCCTATGCCAAAATCATAAATAATGAAAATCTATTTCAAAGATTTTCTTCTTCTTTTTAACAATCAAAGATGAATTTAAGAGTGAGGCTATGTACACTCTCTTTTGTCAATTAACCTCTTTGTAAACTGTTTTTTAACTTGCACTTAATTGGCATGCACTATCGATGTAAATATTTTTCACATTGTCAACCAATTATAAATTGTCACATCATTAAGAATATTTGACTCTTATCGTAACTACTTTATAAGTCACACATATGATAATTTGTGATTGTTTGACGATGTAAAATTCTTTAGACTTACAATATATCAAAAGTAAACTCTTTAACTTTTACTTCCTCTATTGCACTTAAGGATTTCATTGTAAAATAAGTTCATGTGAACACCCCATTTTGTCTGGACAATCTTTTGTATTTATTGTTTTATTAAAAAAAATTAAAGTTATAAAATAAAATTACTAAAAGATTTCGAAAAAAAAAAAACCAAAAAAAAGATAGAAAAGAAGAGGGAGAGAAATAAAGGAGAGTTTTTGAAGAGAAAAAAGTTTAATAATCATAATTTTTTTTATATCTCTTATGAGCTTAAATGAGCATGTAAAGACAATGACATATTGTGAGCTACACTAATCAAAATAAAGTGTTCTTTATGTCGTTGGAAAGCTAAGGGAATGATCTACAACTTTTATTCTCATCTCAAAGCCAACATCAACCTCTATCTTAGTGAAACATCCGTTGTAAGTTTGAGATGTGATTTTGCATGTATGATTTTGACTGCTACTTCCGTTGGCAATATCTTGAGTTGCAAATATCCTTTTACGATGAAAATAGTGCCATTGGAAAGCTAGCAACAATTTTTATATTTCATATGAATATCTTAAGATCAAATAATATCATTTTGAGTGTCATATGTTTGCTAGAAGTTGGCTATTTAGTTATGATGAATACTTCAGAAATCTCACATTTGAGAGACTCTCCCAATCTTACTATTGAAGTCTCACATAGTCCAAACCGCTCTCTTTTAACATCTTCTTCTCCTATATAAGGAATGCACTACCAAGCATTGAATGGACCCAATAGTAATAGGTCAAATGGAGATCTTACAATGAAGGGTCATATGGACTTAGTGTAAAGCATAGAGCCTTTAGTTTAATTTTTCTTTGCAAAGCTAATTTTGATTTTTTTTTTTTTCTAGCTTCAGGCTTGAGGAGCTCGTACGGTCCAACACGTTGTTCCCATTAAGAGTTTTTTGCCTTTGAGTTAAGTACGTCAATCCTTTTTTTTTTTCTTTTCTCTATATTCTGTTTTTAGTTTAAAACGTATTTATTTTTGCCATTTTTTATTGATAGTGTCAAATATTTTAAATGTAATCGCTATTATTAGTCATTGTTGCTATTTAAAAAAATAATATTTAACCAAATTATGGTCAAATTATAAAAATAGATTGCTAGTGATAGCCACTTTGGATTTACTTCCTATTTGGTTATCACGAGGATCATTATAAAATAGGTTGCTAGTAATGACCATTTTGGATCTTCTTCCTGTTTGGCTGTCACAACCACCCTTTAATTCTAAAACTAAAAATAAGTTGTTAGTGACAGCTATTTTGGATCTTCTTCCTGTTTGACTATCACGAGCATTCCTTTAATTCTAAAACTAAAAATAAGTTGTTGGTGATAGTCACTTTGGATCTACTTCCTGTTTGGTTATCACGAACACCTTTAAATCTAAAATTAGAATTAAGTTGCCAACGATAGTCACTTTGGATCTACTTCCTATTTGACTATTAGAAGTACTATGCATTTTCAAATCATTCAAATTGGGTAGCTATGATAGCCATTTTGGATCCTTTTCTTGTATGGTTATCGTGATGACTAAAATTATTATTTGCAAAGATAATAATAATAACTTTAATCACCCCCAACCTTGGCCACATTACAAGCCCCAAAAAATCCATTCGGATCATAGAATGATTGCTTTTTCTTTTTCAAACTTAACTTTAAGACAAAAGGTTTGTGTTCTTCTGAGTTTTTAATTAATTGCTCCTAAAAGAAAAAAAAGAAAAAGAGAAAAAGAAAGCCCATTAGGCTGAAAACCCGTAAAAGCAGTCTAAGCAAAAGTTAAGGCACGATCTACATGGCATTCACTAGGACAAAGCTTTGCTTTCAAGAGCCTTATGTTAGGGCATTTTCATCTCGGGATTTCATTCTTGGAAACCCTATACTAGGGCAGCTTCATTCTCAAGTGGTTCTTATCATGTGCCCTATATTGGGGCAATTTTATTCTTACATGCCCAATGCTAGGGCAACCCCATAATTCAAGTTTTATTCTCAAACACCCTACACTAGGGAAATTCAATTCTCAAGTATCAATATGACATGCCCTACATAGGTGCAACTTCATTCTTATATGCCCTACACTGGTGCAACACCATTCACAAGTTAGCTGCTCATAGTGGGGCAACTCCATTCTCAAAGTCCTATGTTGAGGCAACTCCATTCTCAAGGGAGGAAATAAGATTTGGTAAATAATAGCCATGATATCCAAGATTGAGTCAATCCAAACTGGGGCACCATCTTTGACCTTCATATCACCTCTTTGAATTTTGTTTGTCTTTTGAGTTAACAGACTTCCAATACCAATCAGGAAGTTGTTCAGCCAATAATTTCTTTTTCAGTCATACTTTGAATTCATGCATGTTTATTACATGATGCTTCAGGTAAGGTAAACATGAGTCCAACGGTACAATTTAACCATCTGATGGTAATTCTTTGATGAACAACTTTGGTTAGAAGAATTGAGAATACAACAAGGAGGAGAACAACATCCTCAATTGGCAATTTAAACAAGAGCATTGATCCTCACCTTAAGGTTGAAAGAAAAGTCTTTCACTTCCAAAGGAAAAAAAGAAAAAAAAAAGAAAAAAAAAAAGGAAAAAAGGGCTCGCTAGGCGGCAAAAGTTAGAGTAACCCGGTAGGTTGAAAACTCAGAAAGAGTGACTTACGCAAAAGTTAGGAAGCCTCCTCAAGTTGACAAACTGAGGTAGATTAAGTTTATGAGGGTAGGTCATGAAATGCACTCAATACATGATTAAAGACTGGGGCGAGTCATATCCTTGGAAGTCGATTAAGGTGATTCCTGAGATAATGCATGTAAGAGACAAACACTCATCACTGTAAAGAGTATTGCCTGAAGAAGTGTGAACTCCGCTCCATCATCTCCTTTTAAGAACATCTCAATTGTGAATCTCAGACAATTCCTCTCAGGCTTTCAAAAAGTTATGGAAATGCGGTGGTCTCTTGACAAAGGACATTGCTGAAAAGGAAGAAGAATCAAGTAACCTCTATCATTGAGGAAATCACTCCAAAGAGGGCCCACAACAGAAGCTTATTAAGACCAGAGATTCAAAGCGTTGACTAACTAATTAAATTGCAGAGCAAACAAGTGAGCTCGTTCTAGTTCATCCTCGAGTCTAGTTGTGATCAACACCTCCGGGGCATAAAAAGAAAAGAACCACAGGATGGTTCACTAAAAATAACAAGTTTCAAAAGCATTCTCCATCGCATGTCATTCTCTACATCATGCATCATATCATTAATCTTGCATTCGAGTATCTTATAATGTTGCTCACCTTTTTCGCGTTAAAGTCGGGACACTTACCCACACCTTTTATTTTCATGTCAAAGTCGGGAGACTGACCCACATCTTTATTTTTCTGCACTTTTATTTTCCTGTCAAAGTCGAGAGACTGACTAGCACATTTTATTTTCCTGTCAAAGTCGGGAGACTAACCCACACATTTTTTTCCTATTAAAGTCAGGAGACTGAAGCGCACCTTTGATTTTCCTGTCAAAGTCGGGAGACTGACCCGCACCATTTATTTTTCCTGTCAAAGTTGGGAGACTGACCTGCACATTTTATTTTCTTGTTAAAGTATTTTCCTGTCAAAGTCGGGAGACTGACCCATACCTTTTATTTTTCCTGTCAAAGTCGAGAGGCTGACCTATACGTTTTATTTTCTTGTCAAAGTCGCCGGAGACTGACACACACCATTAATTTTTCCTGTCAAATTCGGGAGACTGACCCGTACGTTTTATTTTCTTGTCAAAGTCGGGAGACTGACCTGCACCTTTTATTTTTCTGTCAAAGTCGGGAGACTCACCCGCACCATTTATTTTTCTGTCAAAGTCGGGAATATGATTCCCACTTAATTTTGTTCTCAAAGTCGGGAGTCTGACCCGCACCTTTATTTTCTTGCTAAAGTCGGGAATTTAACCCTCAAGCTTTGCAACCTTCATCAGGTACATAATCAACAATAAGTCTTTTTTTACTCGTCCGGACAAAAATGGGGTTCATGTCTTTACTCGTTTTATACAACGATAATATGCAAACTACGGTTAAACCTAATATCTAGTAAGAAACAAGTAAAGAGGGGCAACTATCAACACTCCATTTTGTCCGGACAATCTTATTTATTTATTATTTTATTAAAAAATTGAAAGTTATAAATAAAAATACTAAAAGATTTCGAAAACAAAACAAAACCAAAAGAGAGAGAGAGACGAAGATGGAGAGAAAAAAGGGAGAGTTTTTGAGAAAAGTGTTTAATAAGCATAACTTTTTATCTCTTATGAGCTTAAATGAGCATGTAAAAACAATGACATATTGTGATCTACATTGATCCAAATAAGGTGTTCTTTATGTCGTTAGAAATCTAAGAGATACAAAATTTATTCTCATCTCAAAGCCAACATCAACCTTTATCTTAGTGAAAATTCCGCTGTAAGTTTGAGATGTGATTTTGCATGTATGATTTTGAGTGCTACTTCCGTTGACAATATCTTGAGTTGTAAATATCCTTTTGAGATCAAACTAGTGCCATTGGAAAGCTAGCAACAATGTCTATATTTCATATGAATATCTTAAGATCAAATAATATCATTTTGAGTGTCATATATTTGCTAGAAATTGGCTATTTAGTTATGATGGATACTTTATAAATCTCACATTTGAGAAACTCTCTTAACCTCACTATTGAAGTCTCACATTGTCCAAACCACTCCCTTTCTACATCTTCTTCTCTTATATAAGGAATGCACAACCAAGCATCAAGGGGACCCAAGAGTAATAGATCGCATAGAGCCTTTAGTTTTTTTTTTTTTTTTTTTTGCAGAGCTGATTTTGATTTTTTTTTCTAGCTTGAGGTTTGAGGAGCTCGTACGGTCCAACACGTTGTGCCTATTAAGAGTGCTTTTTTTTTCTCTTGAGGTAAGTACGTCAATCCTCTTTTTTTATTTTCTCTATATTCTATTTTTAGTTAAAAAATATATTTATTTTTGTCATTTTTTATTGATAGTATTAAATATTTTAGTTGTATGCACTATTATTAGTCATTGTTGCTATTTAAATAAATAATATTTAACAAAATTATGATCAAATTATAAAAATAGGTTGTTAGTGATAACCACTTTGTATCTACTTCTTATTTGGTTATCACATGGACCATTACAAAATAGGTTGCTAGTAATGACCACTTTGGATATACTTTCTGTTTTGTTGTCACGATCGCGAGCACCCTTTATTTCTATAACTAAAAATAAGTTGTTAGTAATAGCCTCTTTGGATCTTCTTCCTGTTTGGCTATCACGAGCATTCCTTTAATTCTAAAACTAAAAATAAGTAGTTGGTGATAGTCACTTTGGATCTACTTCCTGTATGGTCTTTAAATCTAACATGAAAATTAAGTTGCTAACGATTGTCACTTTGGATCTACTTCCTGTTTAACTATCAGAGATACCTTGCATTTTCAAATCATCCAAATTGGGTTACTATGATAGCCATTTTGGATCCTCTTCCTATCTGGTTATTGTGATGACTAAAATTATTATTTTCAAAAATAATAATAATAACAATTATAACAACAACAACAACAACAACAACAACAACAACAACAACAACAACAATAATAATAATAATAATAATAATTAATTAATTATTTTTAAAAAACTACGTAGTTTTGAATTTCTCGTCGCACCTGAGGATACGTAGGAGTAGGGACCATCCCTCTCATCCCCAAAAATAAAATTTAATAAAAGAGTTAATTTTTTAGATATTTAATCAATTTCTTAATAAAAGAGGTAAAATAAATATTTTAAAAGATAACATAAAATTTTGCACAATTAACTATAGGTAACTGTTGCGTTCAAAACATACTTAAGGGAAGTGTACCTTGTCGCAGAAGTAATATAGGACGGAAGTCCAGATAATTAATTTTGATAACTAAGTGATAAAGTAAGTACTGCAAAAGGGAAATCCTTATGCTATTCAGACTAATCAAGAACTTCGAAAATAACTGATAATACAGCAGTGGTAAAAGATAATAAAAGAAGAATAAAAAGGAGAGTTTAGAAATCAAAAGTAAAAGAGCCTAGAGCTATAATTTCACTAGTGCTTTCCATACCCCCAAATCCTAATTCTATTCAATTTCGCAGTTGCTTTTCGAATATCAATCGCTCTACAAAAACTATTACTTGTTTGCCAGGCAATTAATATTCCTTTCCTCAGATGAACCCAATGATTGTCAGGCAAAGAGTTTAAATGATTAGAAAGCATGAAAAGCAAAGAGGTTGAATGATTGAAAGGATTAAATCACGTTTTCTCAAATCTAGATGTTAAATCCCGATTATCCTATAGGTCTACCAATTTAATTGGGCTTGATAGCCAAAATATCAATCAATTGATTAAGAGTATACAAAGGGTGCGCAATCCTAGTATGGGATGAAGAACCATAGAATAACACTATTCAAATTGCAACCTTGAAACCAAATAGAATTGAATTAAAGCTAAGACATAGCGAAAAGGGTTTCTACTAACACAAGATCCACCACACTCTATGAAGGAACCTGTTTGAAACACAAGAAGGGGAGTTGAATTGTGTTTCTTAAGTTTTTAAAATTTTTCGCAAGCAAATATATAAGTTTTTGCAAGGTTGGACGATAAAATGTTTAAGGGACGCTGGAAGCGCTTCCAAACACAGGTTGGACGCTCATTTAATCCGATTAAGATAAAGAGACAAGCGTAATAAGAAAACAATTCAATCCCAAGACGTTAGTAAAAAAATTAACTAAAGCGAAGATAAGGGAAAGAAAAAAACACGGAGATATTATCCTGGTTCACTCTTCTCCAAAGATCTACGTCCAGTTCCCTTTACTTGAGAGCTTTATCCATTATAACAAAAACCCTTTGTTACAAGTATTTAACACCTCTTCAGGCAAGTATTCTACACCTCTTTAGGCAACACCAAGTATTCTTTTACAGACAAGCCTCTTCAGGCTCAACCAACTAAGGTTTTTAAAAAAGGATTTGTTCTACTGACTCACTAAGTGTGAGGGTTTGAAACTAAGCTCAGAACTCTAAACAATACTCTTCGCAGAGAGTGATATGAAAGTTTAAGAATAGAGTAAGCTTGTAAGCTTTGATTTTTCTTTTGATTGCTTGTGTTTTTCTCGTATGCTTGTATTTTTCTCAAGATTGGTGACCTGGCATCTTCAAAGGGTGGAGGTATTTATAGCCTTTTGGCTTTGAGCAATCTCCAGTCTTCAACGGATGGAAAAGGATCCGTTCTGAATGAGCATTAAATGCGTTAGTCCGTTAGGTCTGAATAACTTCCTTGAAGCTTCTGATCAACAAATTAGACTATCAGGCTTGATAGCTAGAAATGGGACTGACATATCCTCTTTGTACTCGAAAGTTGCCTTTTGTCTTTCTCAAAGGAGAAGGTCAACTTCTTTTGGTGTCTGGGACAATCTGGCTGTTGCTTTTGTTTGAACGAGAGTTACAAGGAGTATTTGTCCAAAGGATATAAGCTTATTACAAAGAATGATAAATTTAAAAGCTTTACAAATGAATTCGCGCTATACAAATAAAGCATTTTTGGATTATAGCGATTTACACAAAGATAGCAAGAGTCTTTGGACTCAATGATTCTATTGATACAGCTTTCTATCATTTGATCTGAGTAAGAACGTAAACCAGTTTTGTAGTACAGACGAGTGAAAGTATTTGGACTTAGACAGTCTTTGGACTTATATATATTTTATCCTGAACACTTAAGATAAAGCGTTAGTCCATAACAAATCTTTGTTCTTCTGAAATTAATCCTATGTTAACATCAAAACATAAGGGATTACTGGACCATAACTACTTTGGTTCCAACAATCTCCCCCTTTCTTATGATGACAAAACATACTAATTTGATTGAACAAAGTGTCCTAAAGAGCTGAAAAGCTCCCCATAAGACAAATATTCTAAGCATGTAAAGCATGTAAAATAGAGCAAGCAATCAAGGATATATAACAAGACGTATAATGAATATGCAACCAAGATATAATATGATTTAATAAGTCTATTTTAATCAAACCCTTTTTCTCCCCCTTTTTGTCATCAGACAAAGGAAGGAAAAACCACATCATAGTCAGTCTTAAAATAAAAAGAAGTTTTAAGACAAAGGAGGAGGAGATGGAGGAGGAGAAGGAGATTTAGGAAGGAAATTTTGAAACATGGAAGCAATTTGTTGAAGCAGCACAACATTGTTAGCTTCTATAAACAGTTGGACGAACTCTTGAAACTTTGGAGGAATCGCAGAGACAGAGCTTTCAACTGTGGCCTTAGTTGCATCCACATTTCTCTGATCAAGAATCACACTGAGAGCCTGAGAGGGAGATGGATCATCAGGATGGACCACTGAAAGAGGGATAGGTTGAGACTTAGAAGGTACTGAGTCTGCAACTTGTTCCATTTTCTCAGCATGAATTTTAGGAGAAGGGTCCTCATAGACGATCTCGGTGTCCTCAATTTCTTAATAAACAACCGGTGGTGGGGCTGGTGGAGCTGCTTCAGAGTTAGGATCAATGACAGGTTTGGGTGGAGGTGGAAGCACATCAAGGATGATCTCAGCATCATCATATCTATTTTCTCTCCATCGGGGTTTAGGTGCTGGAAGCACGTCCCTTGGCTACAGCGGCATACCAAAGATGTCGTCCATGATCATGAAGTCAGCATCAGAGATTCGATATTGTCTTTGGGAAGACATGAATCTTCTGCTTTTCTTCGATAGAGAGACCAGACGAGGATGCTTCTTGAGAGCATCTCCACATGAAGTTTTCCTAGTAGATCCGAGCGTCTGGGTCAAAACTCTGGAAAAGATCCTTCTGCCAGATGTGGGCTAGCTCTACTGAATCATCTATTGATCTTTTCCAGAAGAGAGGATCAAAAGCATGTTTGTATGGCAGCGTCCAAGTCTCAAGCCTTTTACGTCGTCCTTATTCTTGTTTGGGTCCAGTATTGGAATCCTTGGACAAGCTCTAGGAGGAACAACTCCTACTCTAGTTTCAGAGCTTGTGGACCAAAACCTCATTGGCAAGTTGTGATGGATCTTGGCCTCTTTGGACATGTCACACTCCTTTCTGACAGCATATTAGGGAAGAAAGTCGCGAACATCAGAATATTCCTTCCAGGCTGAGGGACAGCTCGGAATGAATTTGACGTCTTGATCAAGAAAGATGTTGGGCAGACCATACGTCCTTGATCTTCTTTCGTCTGTGGTTTAGCAACCTTTATTTTCTTCATTCAGAATGACTACGTGCCTTTTGACATTGTAATGGCACCACTGGAAAGCCTTGTCCTTGATAAGATTTGGATAGATTTTCTTTGGAGGAAACTTCTTATTCTCAAGGCAGATAACCAAGGGTCCAAGAGCAGTGTACAGTTGAGTTGGCAAAGGGTCAGAGGATGTGTGTGGAGTGGGTTAGTAGCCATGTTCAGGGGATGGACTAGAGGGGTGTTTTTAGGTGGAGTGGAAGGTGTTTCGTATTGGTATTCTGGTGGTGGTATAGGGCTTTTAGGATGTTGAGAGGTAGAGGGATGGGAGTGTTTGAGAAAGAGAGCAAGAAACCTTCTTTGAACGTCAGCCCAGTTGGGGTTTTCATTTCTGAAGGTAATTCTAGCAATGCGTCTGTATTTTCTTTTTCAGTAAATCATGTTGGGGTAAGGTGCACCATATGGTTGAAAGGGATGATCTCCCCATGGTGTGAACCAGTCTTAGGGTTCGGATGGTGAAGGAAGGGTTTGTGTGTGAGGTAAGGTGGAGGGAGAAAGGGGTAAGAACGGTTGAGAGTCTAAGGTCAGGTCTTCAACCTCAAGGGGTTGCTCAACAACAGGAGTAATAACTGAACTAGACTGAGGTTCAGTATTACCTTTGGATTTAGATCTGGTGGTCCTTGTCCTTGTTGCAATATGCTTAGGTTAAGAAGCTTCAGAAGTAGACTCCCTCCTTAGACCTTTGATCACCTTGGAGATAGGCTGATCGTCCTCATCTTCCTCATCAATAGAAGCTAGAACCAACTTCCTTTTTCTTGATGGTTGGACGGTAGGCTTTGGATGAACAAAAGAAGTCTTAGCTTTTGGACGAGCAGGAGAAGATGAGCGTCCAGCTGAGACTTGTTGGATAAACGCTTCGTCAGAACCATGCGTCTGAGCACCCTTCAGCTTTCCTTCTTGTTTGGACTTCTTGGAACAGTCCAGTTGCATCATCATCAAGCTTTGTTTGTTGAACTCAGTTTGATGCACACGATCTATTCCATAACACCATAGTATTTGAGTCTTTGTTCTGAATTTAGATTAATGAGGTCTTCATAAACCTTGAATTTCTCAAATATTTTTGACAGAAGAGCAGCATAGATGATGGAGGTGTGCTTTCCTAAGCCTTCAATGGCATATTTGAAGAAGGAGAACAAAAGGTGTGAAAATTTATCTGCCTCTCCAGAATCAGATGAACTAGGCAGAACTGATGTGCCTTAATACATTATCCTTCGACCCAGCTTTGTGAAGGATAGCCTTGTTCAAAATATGATGAAGAACCCTAGCCTTATCAGTCATTTTTTAGGCTATTAGGTTGTTTGACAAGTTCTTCAAGAGATATTCTTTAATGGCGTCAGAACCTCCGAGTTCTTCTTCCCATTTGTCCTCACAAGTTATTCCCAATTGAGCACACCCAATGGCGTTGGAAATAATAGCTTCAAATAACCTCGGTGTCAATCACCGTGTTACATATTTCCCTTGCAGAAACCGTAGGGTTTGTACAGAACTCCCTAACCAGAACAAGGTAGATGACAGGGGAACCTTCAAAGAAGCTCGACCAACCAGCGGCGTGAATGTGTAGGAAGACATCTATCCCATTATCAGCAAGAAATTGAAGGTTGAACTTGAACTCTACCGGAACGTCAGCAGTTTGAGTATCAAAGGTCTTTCCTTTACTCTTAGCAGCAATGGTGGAGAAAGAAGTTGCCATAGATTCAGAGAAGAGATTTTTGAAAAGAGGGATTTTTGCAAAGAGAGGTTTTTCAGAGAGATAGAGATTTTAAAGATGCAATCTTTAACAAGTTTTGGTTTTTATAAAAAAGAAGAGAGAAAACCTTTAGTATTTTCAGAAAGAGAGAGGGTGGTGAAACGGTGTGCATTGAATGATTGACACACATTCCAGACCTTGAAATTGTAAAAAGCAATTTTGAAATTTATTGAAAACTAAAATGACTCAGTTAAGGGAATGAGAATTAATTTTTCATTTGACAAAGATTTAGTTCAATTAATGCATTGGATGAGCAAGCGATACATATATTGGATTCACATGTATTGGACTAAGGCAATAATTGGACGCATGCATTGGAGCTAGAGGTTTAGTGAAGATATGTGCCCATTGATGGTCAGTATCAACAAATTGAATATCAATAATTCCTTTTTGCACATAGTCTCTAATGAAATGATGTTTGATTTCTATATGCTTTGCTCTAGAATGCAATATGGGATTTTTAGACAAATTAATTGCAGCAGTGTTATCACACATAATTGGAATGTTACTTACAAGCACATTGTAGTCTTCCAACTGATGTTTAATCCAAAGAAGTTGTGAGCAGCAACTTACAGCAGTAATGTATTCATCTTCAGTAGTTGATAGAGCAATTGCGCTTTGCCTTTTGCTTGACTATATTAGCTCCTATGAAGTGACAACCTCCACTAGTACTTTTTCTTTTTATTCTGTCTCCAGCATAGTCAGCATCACAGAATCCAACTAATCTGTATTCATCAAATTTCTTATACAAAAGACCCAGATTAGTAGAACCTTTGAGATATCTAAAGATTTTCTTTATTGTTGAGAGATGAGACTATCTTGGATCAGACTAAAATCGAGCACAGAGACAAACACTAAACATGATATCTGGTCTAGACGCAGTCAAATATAATAGGGAACCAATCATACCTCTATACACATTTTGGTCTACCTTTTTATCTTTGTCATCTTTGTTTAGTATGGACGTTGGATGCATTGGGGTATTCATTGGTTTACAATCGTCCAACTTGAAGCGTTTCCGAAGCTTCTTTGTGTACTTCGTCTGATAAATGTACACTCCGTCCGGTGTTTGCTTTACTTGAAGTCCAAGGAAGAATTTCAATTCTCCCATCATACTCATTTCAAATTCTTTTTGCATTAGCTCAGAAAACTCTTGACAAAGAGATTCATCAGTTGCACCAAATATTATATCATCAACGTAAATTTGTGCAATAATAAAATTGTTTTTGCTTGACTTTCTAAAAAGAGTTGTATCCACTTTTCCTCTTGAGAAACCATTCTCCATTAGGAAATAGTTGAGTCTCTCATACCAAGCTCTAGGAGCTTGTTTGAGTCCATATAAAGCTTTCTTAAGCTTATATACATGCTCAGGATGGTTTCAATCTTCAAAACCAGGTGGTTGAACAACATACACTTCTCCATTAATAAAACCATTTAAGAAAGAACTTTTTACGTCCATTTGATAAAGCATGATGTTATGATGTGTAGCATATGAAAGTAAAATACGTATGGCTTCTAGTCTAGCTACTGGAGCAAAAGTTTCAGTATAGTCGGTACCTTCCTCTTGAGAGTAGCCTTGAGCAACTAACCTTGCTTTATTTCATACAACTTTACCATCCTCGTCCAGCTTGTTATGATAGACCCACTTGATTCCAATGACAGACTTATCCTTTGGCAGAGAGACCAGCGTCCAAACGTCACTACGTTGAAACTGGTTGAGCTCTTCTTGCATAGCAAAGATCCAACATTCATCCATTAAGGCTTCGTCCACAGACTTTGGTTCCATTTCAGAGATGAAGGCTGAGTCAGCTTGCTCTCTGAAGGTTGACCTTGTCCGGACTCTATCATTTGGTTTTCCAATGATTTGATCCTTAAGATGATAAGTTCTGAATTGCCATAAACGCGGAGTGTTAACCACTTGCTAAGACGATGATGCGTCCTGAGTTGTGTCTGATACTTCGTCTTTGTTAAGCGTTGGACGATCTTCTGTATCATTCAGATTCAGATCTGCAAGAGAATCATCTAGCTCTGATAATCTCTTATCAGACTGTTTGTCATCAAACTTAACATGGATGGATTCTTCAACAACCAATGTTCTAGAGTTATAGATGTTAAAAGCTTTGGACGTTTCAGAGTACCCTAACAACATTCCATTATCTACTTTGGCATCAAACTTACCAAGTTGATCCTTAGTATTTAAAATAAAACATTGACATCCGAAGGGATAGAAATAAGAAATGTTGGGTTTGCATCCTTTCCACAATTCATAAGGAGTCTTATTCAAGATTGGTCTTATGTATATTCTATTTTGAATGTAGCAGGCAGTATTTACAGTTTCAGCCCAAAAGTGTTTAGGAATAGAATTATCACTGAGCATTGCCCTGGCCATCTCTTGATGAGATCGGTTCTTTCTCTGAACAACACCATTCTGTTGTGGTGTTCTAAGGGCAGAGAAATTGAGATGAATACCGTTTTCATCACAGAACCTTTGAAAAAGCTCATTTTCAAATTCACCTCCATGATCACTTCTGATTGAGCTTACAGATATGCCTTTTTCATTCTGGACGCGCTTACAGAATATAGTAAAGACCTTGATAGACACATCCTTGTGAGCAAGGAACTTAACTCATGTCCATCTAGTATAGTCATCCACTATGACAAGCCCATATTTCTTACCACTGATGGAAGCAGTCCTTGTTGGACCAAACAAATCAAGATGCAATAGGTCTAGTGGTCTTGAAGTATTAACAATGTTCTTGGACTCAAAAAAGTTCTTAACTTGTTTTCCTTTTTGACATGCGTCATAGAAAGCGTCCGATCTATACACGATCTTTGGTAGACCTTTTACGAGGTTATGCTTGTTTAGTCTTGAGATTAATCTCCGACTTGCATGACCAAGTCTTTTGTGCCAAATTCATCGCTCATCTTCAACAGCCACTAGACATGACACACTTTGATTTGAGAGCTCCCCCAAGTTAATCTTATAAAGATTATTTTGCCTCTTGGCAGTGAATAAGATGGACCCATCAAGGTTCTTGACCATACATTCACCTTTATTGAAGGAAACATCAGACCTACTGTCACATAATTGACTTATGCTAAGCAAGTTATGTTTTAATCCTTCCACCAGAAGAACATTATCAATAGAGGGAAAAAGATGCTTACCAATATTACCTATTCCAACTATCTTTCCTTTCTGGTTGCCTCCAAAGGTGACCTATCCACCAGTCTTTTCACATAGTTCTTGGAACATACACCTTTTTCCCGTCATGTGACGTGAGCATCCAGTGTCCAAGTACCAGGACTGGGGTTTTCTTTGTGTTGCTAAGCAAACTGCAACAGGGATTATCATGTTCTTAGGTACCCAGATAGATTGAGTCCTTTTTGGTTAGTTTGTGGTCTTTGTCCATGCATTTTGGTTTTCTTTTTGTGTATGCATTTTGAAGAGATATGACCACTCTTTCCACATAAATTAAAAAATGTATTGGATGCATGATGTTTGCTTTCTTTTTGCTTTCCTTTATTTTGAAAGGTCTTATTATATTTATTCGACCTTGATACTTTCTGAGAAGCTTCTTGTTTCTCATAGTCATAGCCTAGGCCAGACTTATCGTGAGATGATCTTGAATACCTCAATATCAAGTTTAGATTCTCTGAACCTCCAACAAGCTTTGATACGCTTTTGGTTAGGTCAGATACCTCTTGGTTTAGTCTAGTTACCTCTTGAGGTTCATTTGACCCAGAGATGAGTCTGTCAGTTAGACTGACATTCTAAGCTTTCAGCTTATTGTTTTCTTCAATGAGTTGCTTGTTTTGTTTGTTGGAATCTTCCAAATCTTTATTTACTTTTGAAAACTTTATTTTAAGCATAATATATTGATGATGCAATAAAGAAGAATCATTAAGCAGTTCATCATATGCTTCTTGAAGAGAATCAGAAACAGATACCTCTTCTTCTTCAGATTCAGCGTCTGATGAGGTGTTTGCCATTAGACAGAAGTTTGAGGTAGACGGACTCCTTGGACTGAACAGTTGTTCTAAAGCATCCATCTTTTCCTTAGCAGTTTGGAATTGCAAGATCATCTTCAGTCTTGTCCAATCAAGAGCGTTGATGAGACAACATTTGGCATGAGCATTCAGTGAATACCGTCTGATATCCTCATTCATTCAGTCAGCTTCAGGTTTGGACGATGTTGAGCCATCCTCAAGAGTGGTTGTAGGACGATGATCTCCATTGGTTAATATATTCCACAACTCAAAATTTTGAGCTTGGACGTATATTTGAAAGATTGATTTCCACTAAGGATAGTTCGTTCCTTTAAAGATGGGTGGAATATTCCATCCTCTTTCAGAGGTAGCCTCCTGAGTTCTTTCTTCAGGAACAACAAGTTGTTCATCGTCTGAAGAGTCTTCATTCTGATTGTTGGACCAAAGGCATAAGTTAGCCTCCTCATTTGTTTTTTCTTCTTCTTCTTCAGACGAGTTAAGATCCTCCCAAGTAGCAATGAAGTTCTTCTTCTTATTTTTGAAGAACTTCTTTTTGTCCTTTAACATAGGGCAGTCATCTTTGAAGTGACCTGGCTTGTTGCACTCGAAACAGACCAGCTAATTTTTGTCTTTTGGTTCAGCTAGCATGATCTTTGAAGTTTTTATTTTGGAATGGCCTTCTTTTCATCCCATTTTTCTTTCTTCACATGTTTTGAATCTTTCTGGAGATGAAGGATAGTTCAACATTGTCTGACACTTCATTGTCAAATTGATCAGCATCATCATTGGACACATCAGCTTTTAGGGCTTTTGAGTTGTTGGCCTTCTGAGCTTTCAAGGCAATCCCTTTATTTTTCTTTCCACGATTGTCAAGATCAAGCTCCTGCTCATGAACTTGTAGCATTCCAACCAGATCATCCAGAGTCAAAGTAGAAAGATCTTTTGCCTGGGTGATTGCAGTAACAAGAGATCTCCACTTCTTAGGCAAGCTCCTAAGAATTTTAGTGACATTCTCTTTGGTAGTGTAGACTTTCCCAAGGGACCTTAGATTGTTGATAATCGTCTGAAAGCGACTCATCATGTCCAGGATGCACTCTTCTTCGGCCATGGTGAACAATTCATACTGGCCAACTAGCATGATGATTTTTGAATCTTTTACCTTGGTGGTCCCCTCATGGAGATTTGACAAAGTATCCCAGATTTCCTATACTGATTCACATGCGTGAATCTTCTGAAATTCATCAGGACTGAGAGAACACATTAAAGCATATCTGGCTTTATGATTTTGTTCCATTCTTGCTCTTTCAGTATCAGTCCAGGCATCTTCTGCTTTGTCTGTCCCATCAGAGTTGAGACACACATTTGGACCATTCGTGATTCTGGACCAGAGAGCTGAGTTTGTACTTAAGATGAAGCCTTTGAATCTCTCCTTCTAGTACAGGCAGTGGGTTCCGTTGAAGAATGGAGGTCTAGTCATGGAAGTGCCTTCCATAACAGGTTGACTCCCGCTTAGCATACCTTGTCCTGCCATATCTGCTGTAGGATCTTTTTCCTCTACATGGCTAAGTGCTCAACCCAGAGGCTAAGCTCTGATACCAATTGAAGGAACCTGTTTGAAACACAAGAAGGGGGTTGAATTGTGTTTCTTAAGTTTTTAAAACTTTTCGCAAGCAGATATATAAGTTTTCGTAAGGTTGGACGATAAAACATTTAAGGGACGCTGGAAGCGTTTCCAAACACAGGTTGGATGCTCACTTAGTCCGATTAAGATAAAGAGATAAGCGTAATAAGAAAACAATTCAATCCAAAGACGTTAGTAAGAAAATAAACTAAAGCAAAGATAAGGGAAAGAAAAGAACACGGAGATATTATCCTGATTCACTCTTCTCCAAAGAGCTACGTCCAGTCCCCTCTACTTGAGAGCTTTATCCACTATAACAAAAACCCTTTGTTACAAGTATTCAACACCTCTTTTGGCAAATATTCTACACCTTTTCAAGCAACACTAAGTATTCTTTTACAGACAAGCCTCTTCAGGCTCAACCAACTAAGGTTTTGAAAATAGGATTTGTTCTACTGACTCAGTAAGTGTGAGGGTTTGAAACTAAGCTCAAAACTCTAAACAATACTCTTCGCAGAGAGTGATATGAAAGTTTAAGAACAGAGTAAGCTTGTAAGCTTTGATTTTTCTTTTGATTGATTGTGTTTTTCTCGTATGCTTGTATTTTTCTCAAGATTGGTGACCTTGCATCTTCAAAGGGTGGAGGTAGTTATAGCCTTTTGGCTTTGAGCAATCTTCAGTCTTCAACGGATGGAAAAGGATCCGTTCTGAATGAGCATTAAATGCATTAGTCCGTTGAGTCTGATAACTTCCTTGAAACTTCTAATCAGTAAAGTAGATTATCAGACTTGATAGCTAGAAATGGGACTAACATATCCTCTTTGTACTCGAAAGTTGCCTTTTGTCTTTCTCAAAGGAGAAGGTCAACTTATTTTTGTCTTAGGGACAGTCTGGCTATAGCTTTTGTTTGAACGAGAGTTACAAGAAGTATTTGTCCAAAAGATATAAGCTTATTACAAAGAATGATAAATTTAAAAGCTTTACAAATGAATTCGTGCTATACAAATAAAGCATTATTGGATTATAGAGATTTACACAAAGATAGCAAGAGTCTTTGGACTCAATGATTCTATTGATACAGCTTTCTATCGTCTGATCTGAGTACCAGTTTTGTAGTACAGACGAGTGAAAGTCTTTAGATTTATACAGTCTTTGGACCTATATATATTTTATCCTGCACACTTAAGATAAAGCGTTAGTCCAAAACAAATCTTTGTTCTTCTGAAATTAATCCTTTGTTAGTATCAAAACATAAGGGATTACTGGACCATAACCACTTCGGTTCCAACACTCTAATGGTGAATTTAGCTACTCATAGCAATAGAGGAAACCAAGTTCAACAGTTGAAAACGCATCCTGGATAATTGAAGAAGGAGAAATTGTCTCCAACTTAATCTCCAAGTGTCAAATCCTACTCTAGAAATCAAAAATATAAACTAAAAGACTAAATCAAGAGTATAGTAATCAAAGAAATAAAAAGATGAAAGAATGATAAGATTTGCAAAAGATGACTCTAAAGTGGCACAGATGGCCTCTATTTATAACAAAATTTGTGAATTGGGCCTTGAATTAGGTCTTTTGCGCCGTTAGCACGGGCGTGCCAATCAGGTGGCACAGCCGTGCTCTTCATTCAGCACGGGCGTGCTCTTTAGTATACCAGGCCGTGCTCAAATATGTCAGGGCGTACTAACTTTGTAAAACAACTTTCTAGTGCACGGGCTGCAGCACGGGCATGCTCTCCTTCTGGCACGGGCGTGCTCTTTGCGATTGAGATCGTGCTAGCTTCTGTCAGGCCTTGCTTCTTTGAGTCAGCCCTTTCTTCAATGTGGCACCAGCGTGGTCTCGCATGGCACAACCGTGCTAAATCTCCAGAGGTCAGGTTTAAGCATTTTTGTAAGGCTTTGTTTGGATAGATGAATTTGGAATGTTGGCATGGGCATGCTCTTGCATGGCACGGCCGTGCTAGCCTCGGAACTTTAGTATTCTGTCAAATTAAGCTCTAAAACTTTCTCTTTTCTTCAAAAGTTCGTCAAGCTGCCTCTGAATGTCAATTCTCTCAAAATTTAAATAAAAGGGTGAAATACAATAATATTTATCTTTAAATGCATTGAAATTCGACCCAAATACCCCCTATAAAATGCATAGAATTGAGGTTCATCAGTAACCATTTTTTAAATGGATGTTGTGGGGTGCTAATACCTTCCCTATACATAATCGACTCCCGAACTCTAAATCTGTTTTCGAAGACCATTCTTTTTTAGAAGGGTTTTTCCAATGTTTTCCCTAATAAATAAACTTTAGTGGCGACATCATTTTTGTAACCAATTAATTTTGATTCGCCGCTCCTGTCGCGATGAAGTTGCGACAGATCTTTATTCACATTTTATATAATATCGCCGCTCCGGTTTCATCCCCATGCGACTATCATCTTGGACATTAGAAGATTACTTTCTCTTCAATGGGAAGGTTGGTTCTTCAATGCATCCCGCAAAATGGGATGCATCAATGCTCTTCCCTCTGGATTAAATCATGATCGTTGGATTTGCCTTAAGTTGAGTAAGGATCAACTTGTCACGGGTTCAGTAGATTATGAGTGAGATGAGGTGGTATTTGCAAATGAAGTGTTTAGTTTGTCTTATTAATTTAGGGAACTGATATAAAAAAAAATATATAAAGTAAATATTTTAGTGAAGCAAATTAGGAAATTAAAAGTATCACTTTTCTTTCTTTTCAGGAAAAGAAATGCTAACAACACACTCTTTAACACTTTCTTTCCAACACACTTTCTCCTATTGGTTGAAATTCATTTGGGTCCTACAAAATTCAAGTGGGACCCACATGAATTTCAACCAATAGGAGAGTATGTATTGAAAAGAGAGCGTTTGAGAGTTTGTTGCTAACACTTCTGTTTCAGAAACTAAAAACCCTGACTTCATTAACAAATTAAGAAAAAATATCACCTTTCTTCGTTTTCATAAACTAAAAACGCTAACTTCGTTTTCTTTCTCTCTCTTGTGAATTTTTTGGGCAGATTGACAGAGAGGCAGGAGAGGCAGCAATTCTCCATATTAATAACTAAGCAAACTATTCCATCGTTCTTTAAGGGCCTCATAAGACTTAGGACAAGGTATATATAGCCAGCAATCCTTGCCTTCCATCAATACAAGTTTCAGTTGCTAGGCTATTGACTTAATAATGAGAATGTGCCCAGTGCCTTATCAATCGACATTTCAACCTACCAATTTCAAATAGTCCGAATGCAAATTATGAAATGATTACAGCCAGCATTCCGAAGAGCTGGAAGGTATTGGGAGACGGGAATATGAGTATTGAGTAGATATGTTTATTTCATGTTTTTGCAAAATGGCTCTCAGGATCAAATACCAATTATTATTAGTATTATGACTTACTTGTGCAAATATCATGAAACTTGCTACATCAAGTCAAAAAGTGGGGTGCATCATACACTCCATTCATGTTTGGTGCACCATAGAAGCTGTCCAATGGGAAGTGCAAGTCGTTTTTATACATTTCGGGAAGGAAGTCATTATGCTGATTATATGGCTAAGTTAGGTGCTCGAGGGGAAAGTGAGCTCGCCGTGTAGACTTCTCCCCCGGTCTAATATTATTAAGCATTTTTTGTTAGCTGATATCGTTTTCTTTTATATAACATAGTTTTTTATATTTACCTAAATACCACACAGTTTTGGTTTTATGTACCAAACTACCACACTTTTTGTGGTAGTTAGGAAGTCGACCACTTCCCACCTATATTTCTTTTTTTATTATGGTGAGAAGTCGGACTACGTTTTTTTATTTTTAATTAATAAATTAATTTAATTATAAAATTAATTTAATTAATCATTTAATTAAGTTATTTAATTAAATAACCTCCCTAATTAATTATAATAATTAATTTAAATAACCTCCCTAAACGTCCTCCCTAGGACAAAGATATCACATACATCCGCTCGTCAGACAAGTTGGCTTGTTTCGGTAATCCGTTCCGCTCATCGTAACCTATAAGAGTGCATCACCGCTCAACTGTCCCCGACAGAGAGGGCTGTCCGGGCCTCTTTGGAAGATCCACTGGCAACTGGAAAGACTCAGGGTCCAGTCGGGATAACCAGACTTTACCAGGACTACTACAACGCGATAGGAGCTACATATCGGTCTCATGTGGGCACACCTATGTCCAATATATCCCCTAGGTCTCTCAGACCTTCCCTTCCATTTTATCCACCCGCACTCGGTGCACCAACCTCGTGTGCCTCACGCCACATGGCATGCCGCTTGGCCAAATATGCAGATGTTATGCATGTCATCCATCCTCTTGAGCTGATATCACACCATATGCAAACTCGATCCATGCGCTTAGCATAACTCATCATCACGTGCTCACAACACCTCAGACTTCCAAACATAACCTCAATACACGACTACCATCTCAATTACCAATATCAGGTTCTTAGCCCTAATCATGATAAACCACCAACTTTTCGTGCATACACGCATTTCAAGGCAATACAGCAGTTCATCAATATCATGCTCATCAAACGGTAAACATAGCAACAGCTTAACACGTTATCACAACCAACATATTTTACATGTATTGCATACCACAATTAGCGGTTATTCACATAGTAGTATATATCATATATTTCCACACAGTACAAGTCTACTAACATAGGGTATCAAATACAGCGATGATAGCCCAAAGTAGACTAAGCCTAGAATTTAGATACTTTGCGAGGGCTCAAACTCAAGTAGGGTTTAGGGTTCCCCTACACAACATAACAATACACAAACAAATATATAAACTACTCTTGCCTCCCAGACATGTGTAACTCTTTCTCCCTACCTGAACGATTCTACGCGCTTTCCCGTACAACTCCCGCCCGCGACTCCGCAACTGGCAACCTTGCACGCTTTTCGACAAACACACCACACAACTCCTCACACTGGCAAAGATACCCCCGACATGCACATTGGACCAACAATCGCCCCGAGTACATGCACGGGGTCTAGAAACAATCGAAAATTCAGAAACGACAACAGAATCAATGTCAACCAATCAAAGAACATTGAATCAAGGACTCTAAGCATGCAGACACAAAATTTAGAGGGGGAAACTCACCCTGACAGTGGCTGCCTCGTAGCCCAAGCAGCAAACATGATACCTCGTGCGACACCTCGAACGATCAATCGGGCAAAGACATCTGTAAAAGCCTAAAACGCACCGAAACAATATCGGGATTAAGAACGAGAGCAGAACGAACTTAAAGAGCTTAAAAGGAAAAAAGGTCGACATTACGACGTCATGACTTACCTTGAGGAAACCCACATGCAATGACAGAAGTACGAAGGTGTCGCAGCTACAAACCCGAATATGCGATCAGTCAAATTAAAATTTTGATGACCGAAACCACTCCAACAAAGCTCTCAAAGGTTCAACAATGCCTTTTTTTTTTTCTTTGAAAGTGAAAACTTTCACTTTCTCATCTCTGATCCGTTTAGATTATGGAGAGGAGATGAAGTGGTTTTTTGTTTATTTTCCTTAGGCTAACTTAAGTTATGTTAGGTAGTTTAGAGGAATCATTAGGTGTCACTTAGTGAGTCCATCTGTCACTTTGGGTGGTAACCTCCTTGCCACCTTCTCCTCCACGTGACATGTGTCCAGTTGTGAGACGTGTCGTTCCCACGCATCATCACGTGTTGTCCCGTCAACACGTCCGGGTGTTTTCTTCCACATTTTTTCCGTGTAACCCACAGTCGGAACATTTTTTGTATTATTTGTAGGCTATCCCTAGAAGCCTATTGTACTCAAATCTCCATCTAATTTTAAAATGCTAACCTTCCATTAATTAATTAATCAATTAATTAATCGTTCGATTAGCATTTCTTCACGTTCTGGGCCCGTTATTCCACGTTTTGCACTTTTTGATCTCATTCCAAGGCCAAATTGTCAAAGTATGAGGCGTTGCAGGTGTAACGGCAGAGACAGCAAACTTCGCTGGGGAGTTCGCGTTATGCCCGCTATTGTTTTTGTCAGGTGGGGGAGTCCTAATTTTGTATGGCCAGTGTGTGGCAGAGCGAATATGTACTTTTGGGGGCCAGGAGAAGAAGTCCTTTGTATCTTTTTGGTTACCATGTTTCTGTTAGGATCCATTAACACTAGGTGTAAGTCAAAAGACTTACACCAAATCTGAATCTTTGAAATCAATGAATCTAATGGTTCAAAATATTTCAATCATATAATTTTTAAAAAGTCACGTGAGACTGTGAGAGTGCTTTTCATCTTGGCCCTTCTTTCACTGTTACGAAACCTTGTTCTCTTCTCTGTTAGGCACTTAGGGGTTTTTCTCGCTAACCATAGCTCGCCGGACTGAATGCGAATTGCACCTTCCCTTCCAAAATTGGCACCCATCGATTCATACTGAGGAGAGGAATGGATTGCGATAGAGGATGTTGCCAAGAATGTGGGACATGTGAGATACAACTATTGGGAGATCTCATATTTCGATTCGAGCACTGAATACATGCACTGACTTGTCACCGAATCCAAGACCAGCCAAAGTCGGATTCTTGGCCACATCACACCCAAAAACAACTGATGTTTGGCCCAAAACCCCTATGTATATGAAATTAAAAATGTGGTAATTCTTGGCTACAACTTAACATTAATAAAACTGTCGCATATAAAAATGAGATACAGAGCAAAGCAATCACCTTCCATTCTTTGTTTTCTGTGGAAGCCATTATTATTTTGTATGACCTTTGAAAAGTCAAAACACAATAAGTAAAGTGAACTATATAAAAGAGAAATAAACAAAAGGGAATGCGTATTATCCATGAATATAACGAAATGCTTTGCATCTGTTGAACGACCTAACCAGAAAAAATCCAAAAACAGAGAAGAAAGGTGTTGGCAAGGGAAAGGAGGAGAAACAAAAGAGGCACGTGACTGTTTTTCTATTTTTTTAAAATTTTTTCATTGAAATATTTTGAGCCATCGAATGAATTACTTTCAACGATCCGGATTTGGTGTAAGTCTTTTGACTTACACCTGGTGTCAACGGATATATATGTCGTGTTTGATATCAACCTTTCATGTTTAAGTTTGAATTCTTCCGCATGTTTATAAGCATGCCAACGCTAATAATGATGTTAGTTTGGGTTACTAATGGGACCTTCGAGGAGGGGTTGTCTCATTTGTCAAGTAGAAAACACACATGGTATAAGAATAACTCGGCTAGTCGCATTGATAAAGATTTTGTTGATACTGAACGGTTGGGTAGATTTAATGATTTAAAATTAGGGGATTAAAGAGATCTGTCTCAGATCATAGTCCCATACTAGTTGACTGTGAAAAGATTAAATGGGGTCGAATCCAAATTTTGTGAAATTGGTGGATTCAGAATGGAAGAAGCTTGAGAGTGTTCCTTTAGCTGATAAGCTAAAAAAATTAAAAGCGCCTATAAAGAAGTAGAATAAAAAAGGTTTTGGCAATGTTGATAGAAGAATTGGAAAGCTAGAATTAGAGCTAAAGGTGCTGGATGAATTGAGTGACACACAAATACTAAGTGATGCAGATGTGGCAAGGAGAAATGCACTAACAACGCAGCTATGGATGTTGCTGAAAAGGAAAGAAATGTATTGGGTTCAACTTTCTATAGTAAAGGCTTTGACTGAAAAGGATAGAAACACTAAATATTTTCATGTGATGGCCTCAGTTAAAAGAGGGAAAAAGCTAATAGGAAGATTGAAGGTTGGGAATAGAATTTTAAAAGAGTCGAGAAGCATTAAAAAGGAAACTATAAAGTTCTCCAGACATGTATATGCAGCAGGTGGTAAGGTTTGCTTGAAACACAATGGTAGGGTTTTTCTAAGTTATCACAAGAACAAAGAGATGAATTGGAACTCATGCCTTAAAGAGAAGAAGTAAAATATGCAATTTGGAGCTATGAGTCAACAAAAGCTCCAGGGTACGATGGTTTCAATCTAGGTTTCATTAGAAGATGCGGTAAATTGCGGGGGAGGAGATGGTCAATATGATCTTTGATTTTTTTTTCAAAATGGAATATTGCCTAAAGCAATAAATACAATTTGGGTGATTTTGATCCCTAAAATTGAAGGAGCCATTGAATTAAAAGATTTTAGACCTATTAGCATGGTGGAATGTATATACAAGATTATAGATAAGATCTTAGCATTTAGAATGAAGAAGACGATGCCTAGTTTGGTAGGTGAAACTCAAACAACCTTTGTAATGGAAAGACAAATACTTAATGGTGCCCTTATTGCAAATGAAATAGTGCAATGCGAAAAGAAGAGTCAGAAAGAGGTGGCATTATTGAAGCTAGATTTTCAAAAAGCCTATGACATTGTGAACTGTGATTTCTTAGATCATGTAATGGAGATAATGGGTTTTGGAGTTACACGGTGGAAATGGATATAAAGTGCTTATCCACAACAACTATATCAATTCTGGTGAATGGCTCTCCATCTACTCCATTTAAATTGGAGAGGCCTTAGACAGGGAGATCCATTATCACCTTTTCTGTTTATCTTGACCACAGAAGCTTTCAACCAAATTATGAAAACAGTAGTTGAAAACGACATAATTCAGGACATTAATATTAGGAATGGAGGCGCCATTGTGTCACATTCTCAATTTGCAGATGATACTTTGATCTTTTTCCCGGCCAAAAGGAAAATTTTGACCAATATTAGAAGGGTATTAGACTATTTTCAAATCATATCAGGTCTCAAAATTAATTTCTCTAAATCAGGTCTCATTGCCATGAGGAAAAACAAAATCTAGGGAGAGAAAATGGCTGAAAAAGTGGGATGTATATTGGTAGAACTCCCTATCTCTTACTTGGGGATCCCTTAGGAGCTAATACAAATAAAGCAATAACCTGGAATTCAGTGATTGAGAAAGTGAAAAATAAATTTGCTACTTCCGCCTAAAGTATTATCAAAGTCAGGAAGGCAAGTCTTGATAAAATCGATGCTTAACAATATGCCCCTATACTATATGAGTCTATTTAAGGTCCCAAAATCATATATGAGGCATATTATTAAGGCACATAGGAACTTTTTCTGGACTGTGACAGAAACTAGGAAAGGTTTGCCCCCAAGAAGCTGGGAAATTATTCAAAGACCAAAAAGACTAGGAGGTCTAGGTGTAGATGACTTGGTTACTAAAAATGTTGCACTCTTTTTTTTAGTGGTGGTGAGGATTCTCTAAGGAAGGAGAGTCTTTATGGAAGAGAAGAGTGTGCTCAACACATAAATTAGCACCTGATAAGCCTCTTTTACAGCAAGAAAACAAAAGAAGAATAGGAGGAGGAAGGGATTCAATCATGTTAGTTAATAAATGGGGAGAACACTTTGCGTAGGTCATTCAAAATGGAAGCTGGATGAAAGTAGGGGATGGTAAGAAATTAAAATTTTGGGTAGATAAATGGGTAGGAAACATATGCTTAAAAAATAGATTTGCAAGACTATTTATGTTGTCTTTGCAAAAAGAGGACAAGATAGCAAATACGGGATTTTGGGATGGAATTCAATGACAATGAAACTTAACTTGGAGAAGACAATTATTTCAATGGGAAAGTGGACAATTCGAAGAGTTATTTGAGGGGCTACAAGAGTTGATTTAGCAAGGGATTCACAAGAAGACCATGGTGGAACTTTGATATCAATGGGAAATTCTCTATAAGATCCTTTTCAAAAGTGGTATGGGAACAAAGCCAAGTAACTAATAGTACTTCTAGTATGTGGCTAGGGGTAGCCCCCCCAAAAGCTGAATTCTTAGTATGTTTGTCTTACACCAAAGACTGAATACAAAGAGTAGTTTAAAGAGGTTCAATTTAATACAGAAAATGAAGCATTCTGCCCATTTCGTGAAAGTGAGGAGTAAATAGTAAATCTCTTGTTCTTACATTGTAATTTTACCTGGAGAATTTGGAAAAAATGTACGATATAGTGGAATGTTCAAATGCCAATAACAAGCATGCATGTGCAATGGTTTGAGTGCTGGAAGGGAGCTGCCAAAGGAAATTCCAAAGAAAACTTTGGACTTCTCTGTTCTTTGTTGTTGTATGGTCAATGTGGTATCAAAGAAATCAAGTAGTATTTGAGAAAGAGAAAACTGATTGGAATAATTTTTACTATCTCATCAAACTAAGACTTAGATTATGGATTGTGTAAGATTATGGAAAAATTTCAAAAAAACCTAGGCCTATGATAAGTTGGTGCCCCTTCCACCAAACAAACTGAAATGGAATGTAGATGATTCTTTAAGAGGCAAACCGGTCGGTGAAGCAGAAATTAGAGGTATCCTTAGAGATGAATATGGTACAATAAAGGCAAAGTTTGCAGCCTCAGTGGGTATAAGTGATTCTAATGAAGCTGAATTTATTACCACTATATTTGCCGTAGAATTATCTTTGCGGCAGAGATGGATAATAGAAAATGAGATCATTATTGAGTCAGATTCTAGAAATGCTCTGGCTTGGGCGAAAAAGAGGGAGGAATGTTCATGGAATTTGAGATTCTATTTTAATAAACTAAGGAATATTTTGTTGATTTTAAAGGTTTTTTTTTAGCATAAAAATAAAGCCAAATGACATGGCTGAATCACTAACCAAGGAAGGTTCACAAATGGAAGGAAGGTAGATAATGTGAAAGTAAGATGGTGAACCATTAACGTATGCCACAACTATCCGAGTATAAGGCTTTTAGCCTAAATAATTTGAATAGTGTTTCACAGGGATGTTATGTCGAAGTTGCTCCTGTTCTAATACTCTTGATTTGCAATTTTATTGTTTTGTGCTTTACAGGTGTTGATGGACTTGATTAGAAAAATCACGTCAGGATTGTAAAGGTGACAACTACGATGCAATAAAATCACTGTGATAAATCTAAAGTTAGATAATTTTAATAAAATCTTTACTTATTAAAAAAAAAAAGTCAATGTTTTGTTTTGTTTTTTATTCATCATTCAACATTTTTATTTTTTTTATAAGGCAAATAAATTATGAGTATAGTGGGTACTCCAACCCATTTACAAACACTAACACAATAAGTCATCTTAGCACCATAGCTTAATACATTCCAAAGGACTAATACACAAATGTGAGAAAGATAATTGGCTAGCCAAATAAACTGGGAACCATGTACCTAGGACCTTATTTTAGTTATGTTCATCAAGCCTATATGATCAAAAGATTGATTCCTAAAAATAATATCATTAAGTACCAACCAAAGGTGAGGTAGAATAAAGGAAGGTTCTGCTACTTATATCCCTTAATTATTACACAAACCCCACAAATCATAATCTCATTTACTCACATTTTCTTTTTCTTCCCTAATATTTTTTTTTTCTTGAAACAACGGCCCAACTTTGAGTTTAGTGTGTTTTGTGAAATGAAAGGTATGTGTAATAATAACTTATACTAAAGCTTATTATTAAAAGACTAATTTAGCGGGAAAATTATAAAAAGTCTTACATTTGTTTGGATACACATTAATTGGTGGTGCACAAATTCCAAAATCACGTTAGATATGAAGCAACAAATTATTGCTTTTAGACAAACATATGTTTGAGACTACACCAACAACAAAACACAAAGTCCTTTGTAATTGTATATGCCATATGAAGTTCAGGTTCAACGTAAATATACCGTCTTTCTCTTGCTTGAAAAAAAAACAATATACATATTATTCATTTAGAAAATAAAACAAACGAAATGTATATCCCAACACAAACTAAAGAGGGTTTCTTATATAATTGTTATATTGCGCTTGTTTCTCTATTCCTCTATCTCTCAGATCACTTGTTACAAATACCTAGACCGTGTTGGGTCTAGTTATGAAAATTGATTATTTCAATAATCGATTATATGTATAATTAATTATTGTTACATTCGATTATAATAGAATAATTTTTATATTATATGTGTTTGTTGAAATACTATTTTAAAATAATCTATTTTGTTTGGTTTGTGTAAAAAATATCATTTTTATACAATAAATTACAAAAATAGGTACAAAATTATTTGTATAATTTAATAATATTTGTTTGGTAGTTAGTTTTTAAGAGGGATGAAATGCGACGAATATTATTGATTTCAAAATAATCTAACGTCTTTTTAAATAAGTTTTAAATTTCTAACTTCTTTAAAAATTATTTTCTCTCATAAAAACAACTTTTTTTATAATTTAATCATTTTTATCAAACATTACAGAGTAAACCTGAAATAGTTTTTTTTCAAAACAAAAGCTCTTTTGAGGGAAAAAGTCTTTCCCAAACACCCGATAGGTTGTCGCTCTGATATATTCCAGTTACAGAGTGAATTTTATTATTGATTCTTAAACAATGATTAGTAACAGGAATGGCCAAGAAATGAGAATAGCGCGCGTGCACACACAGAGACACAGACACTCACACAGGGAGAGATGTATGTATGTACAGGATCGGTCTTGAAATTTTGGGTGTCTTGTACGAACTGAGAAATTGATGCTCTCATAATCATTTGAGTACCCTGCAGCCTGTGTGCGTGAGACCGTTTCCAGAGAGACAAAGAGTCAAAGAGAGAGAAAGAGGGAAAACGAAAAGTCTAAATCAAATAGAAGTATAATTTATTCTTGAAAGAGCGTATTAATTTAAAGTGATATTCTAATATACACTTGTCTTATTATTTTCTATCGATCTATTGTTAATATTTTGGAATTATTATTTTTTATTGCTAAAAAATTAATTATATAAAATTTTTAGTTTAATATATATATATATATATATATATATATATATATATATATATATATATATATACTAATTAAATTTTTGCATAGTATCTGGTGTCCCCCTCAAAATAGGGCGTTGTGCGATCGCCCTATCGAACTTGCTATGGGCTACCACTATATATATACACTACAAAAAAAAAGGTATTTTAGCGATCGAATTTAATCGGTCGCTAAATGGTTTAGGGATCAATTTAACGACCACCAAACGGTTTAGCGATTAGGTATTCTACGACCACCAAATTTGGTCGCTTAACATACAAATTCAGTTGTTAAAAGGTTTATATATATATATATATATATATATATATATATATATATATATATATATATATATATGAGGGATCAAGTTACACCGGTGTAATACTTGGGCATTGTAATTAAAGGTTTGTAATTAGTTACCATTCTGGGTTCTCCTCTTTCAATTTCTAATTGATTTTGAACATTAAATGTTGCGCAACTCCAAGGGGACTAGCCATGCCTTATTAATCCTTTATCTAAAAATCCTTGAATTTCTTTTTTACGATATTCAAGTGTCTCTTTATTCATTTGAGTAGGTCTGGCTTTGGTAGAGATTTTACTTTCATGAAATCCTTCTTCATATGGTAAAGTTAGCATATGAGTTTTCTGTTGCCAAAAAGCATTTGGAACTTCAGAGCAAACTTCTTTTTCAAATTCCTCTTGTATTATTTCAATTTTTCTTTGTATGGATGGTTCTTGAAGTTATTGCTCGATTTTATTATAAAGAACTTCTTTTTGCAAAAAGTTTATTTGATTTTCTTTTTGTTTTATTAATTCTAGAAAATTATTTTCATTTACATGATTTATTTCTTTTGTTTTTATAGGATTAATGAATTCAAATAAAACTGGTTGGTTATCTTTTTCAGCTTTTATTCCTTTCTCATTTATCTCAATTGGATATAGTTGAGTGAGGAGCAGAGTTCCTAAAATTATTTGTTCGGTAGTGTCTTTTACTAATATAAAAGAATTAGTAAAACATATTCCATTGTTGCATATTTTTGCTTTTGATAATTTATAGTTGATATTTAATTTTTTATTATTGGCTGTGTATAGTTGTTGAATAGTCTTTTCATAATATTGAGTTGGAATTAAGCCTTCTTGGATACAGTTTAAATCTGCTCCTGAATTGATTAAGGCAATGAAAGGTTTATGAAAAGATTTTCCAATTTTTAAGTTAACTTTAACATGCCATTTTTGTTGCATGGTTTTTATTCTATGAAAAAAATTCTTTATCGTCTATCTTATTTACTGAAGATTCTCCTTCATCTGAAGAAGAATTAATATGAGCTTTCACTTTCTCTAATTTCTTTCCCTTTTGAAGAATTCTGTAAATTTTGTTCTAAGGCTTGTAGTTCTGTTTTTAATAGATTAACTTCTATCTTTAAGCTTTTAATTTCTTTGTGAAGAAAGGGGAGTGTAACTGGTTCTTCTAGGAGAGATTGTGAGAATAACATTTTTTGTAGATTATATCCTTCAATTTGACTTTCAGATGTTTCGACTTGGGTTAAATTCTTGTAATTCTCTAAGATTTCTAACTTTATTTGTGGGTTATCTACCTTATCTACAAGATCAAGAAGTATTTTGCCTTCTTTGGTTATTACATTTATTTTGAATTTACAACATTCACAATTATCTTCGGAACAATCACGTACAACTTTCGAATTCCTGATCTGAATCGAAGTTACTTGATTTTGGTAAATTATTTCTTGTTCTTCATCTTCAGACTGTGTATCTGAAGACTCTGAATCGTAAAGGAGGATTTTGGTTATTTGTTGTTTTAAGGCTTCATCCATGTTGAGTTCTTTTATTTTTCATTTGACTTTGCATTTCTTTGCTATATGGTCCGTCCGACCGCATTTATAACAAACTATATTTATATCAAATTTCTTATATGGTTTACTTGGTGTTTTAGTGTTTTAGAGGGTTTATAAAATTTTCTTTCTTTGCTCCTTTTATTATAATTTTTAACAATTTTTTATGGTGTAGATTTTCTATGTTTTGAAGGGGGTGTTAGTTTTTCGTAACCAAATTGCTGGCAGAAATTTCCTAATTCCTTTTTATTTGTTTTCTGCTCAAACTTAGCTTGTCTATGTAGTTTTAAATCTGTACAGAATTGTAATCATGTCTTATTGATTATTGAAGTTATTCTTCCATATGTTAGGTTTTCTAAGGGTGTTCCTGGATATTCATTAGCAATGTTATCTCGAACCTTTTGCGCAAAATTCTTTGGGAGTCCAGATATAAATCCGTCTTTCCAATATGCTTGCCTACAATCAGGTCGAGTGTAAATTTTAGCTAAAAAATTATCCTTATACCATCTAAATTCTCCTAAAGTTGGACAATATAAATTATTTAAGATTTCTAAATATCTGTCAGCAAAAACTTTGGTATCACCTATAAATGCTTGTGATATGGCTAATATCAAGGTTTCCACTTGCTTATGATCTACTACTACTTGCCTGTTATCCACAACTTCCACTTTCACTGCATTATCAATTGTTGATTTTTCTTCGTCGGTCAAATCGTAATCCCACCATCCTTTGAGATTACCAATAAATGCATTGATTAATAATTTAACTGTGCTAGCTGGGGTATTACCCCGAGCTCGATAGGCAGTTGCTGCCATTGTCATTTCTTCAAGTTTTCGAAATACTTGGTGATTTGTTAGACCACCAAGATTCCATTCTACCATTCCTTCACCATTATATTGAGAGGTCATGTCCAATTCCATTTCTTCAAATTGAACATCAGGCAACAATGGCTTAGAATAATAGTTTCTTGAAGTTGGATAACTTCTCCTAGCTGGGGGTCCTCCATATCTTAATTTGTTTTATTATTTCTTGGGTGTTACCAAATTGTTCTTCTATTTGAGTAATTTCTTCTTCTTTCATCATATTTAATTTTTGTGGGGTTATTTTTAAAGCTAAAAGCTTTTTATTTATTTCTTCTAGAAGTTCTTTTGATTCTTTTCCTATTCGTAAATCTTTTATTTCTATTTCTGAAAATTTATAAGGCATGATTATGGGTTTTTCTATATTTTTTATTGATTGACTAGGAATAGGTTCTTTATCTTCTGAGGTATTAGCAATTTGATGTAATATTTGATTTGTATAATTCAATTGATGTTGAACATTCTTAATATCATTTCTATTTGGTGCTTGAACTTCTAAAGTTTTGTTTTCTTCTTTTATCATCTTGAAGGGTGAGGCTATGACTTCTATGTTATCTATATTTGGAAAAGTTATTTCTTTTAAGGGTGGAATTGTGGATACGCCTTCTTTTCCTTTAGAAGTCTTCCATATTTTCTTTGCTGAGTTCAGGATTTTTATTTCAAGATTTTTGAAACAATTTTCTTTAAACCAAACGAAATAGGGTATATTTTCTTCTACTTCTTCTAAGTGTGCAAAATATCTTTTCCTATATCTTTTTATTTCCTTTTGAGAGAATGTTGTGAAAAACCAGTCTCTCCTTTCATTATTTTCTTCTCTTTGGAATTCTTCATTTAACTTTTCTTTATCAATGTAGAACTTGGTTATTACAAAACATTGTTCTACTTCATATTGTGTTGGTGATTCTGGTTGCTTTTGAGGATTTATTGATTGGGGAGTTTCCACTCTGTATTTTGGCTAAGGTATAACAGGATGATCTTTGACTCCTGTTAATTTTAATGAATGAATTGGGGTCACAGATTCGACTGAAACCCTAAGTTTTTCTAGTGGTCTGGAACCTTAAGAGGTTCAGGACGAAGCTCTGAATGATCTTGATGATTCACATCTATTTAGAGGTGCAAAGTTAATGGAGATATTTCCTGATTTATATTCAACTATACTTTCTAGTTGAGACGCCTCTGGTTTCTCAGGCGGCAATATCTCTTCCAAATTCCAATTAAGATTTCTTGATATTGCATCATGATTTAATCTCTTTGGGGTTACTGCATTTGACATTTCTAGATTAACTTGGAGAAGTAATGTTTCTCCGTTGGGGGAAGCATATAATGCCTTTGGAGAAATATTAGTTCTCATGGCCTTATAATATATCCGGTATATTACTGCCAACGGGTAAGAATTGGGGTTCCAAATTCCTTCCTTTATTTTGATATCAAGCTTAATGTTGTGTTTGTTCTTTCCTAGAATTTCCAAAGATATGGTGTAATTAGGAAAGTTATTGAAGTAAGTTTGACCATCATGAAGATTGGTTTCAATTATTGATAATATTTTATCTTTAAATTGTGCAGGCCTAGTGTATCTTAGGCAGAGACAAACAGGGGTATCTATACCTATTCGGTGTAGAGGTTTTACTGCAACTTGAATTAATCTTATATGAAGAAATCTATATTTTTGTTTATGTTCTTTTATCATAGATAAGTTTAGAAGTTCTAAACTATCTTGAATTTTATTAACATTAATTGTATATTTTGAGGTTCTTATTATGTAATCAGACTGAAACGGATCAACTAAATTGGTTTTATAAATTTTTGAAACATTTAATGTAGGAATGTTCCAATTATTTAATTTTTGTTCTATTTCTGGAAAAATCATTTGATGTTCATTAATCAGAGTGTTATTTACTTCTTCGCTTGTTTGCCTAATTTCATCTATTTTCTCTTTTCCCATTTTTGACACAATCCGAAGAAGCTTAGATAGCCTTGATATTATGGCATATTCAAAATTCAAAATAAAAAGGGTTCTTACTCTAAAAGATTGGAATCAAGGAACAAATACTCCAAAAAAGATTTTCCAGGGTATTTGATCCATCGATTTACAATTATTTTGACTATCAAGAGGCTTGGAGATATGTTCTTTTTTAACCCAATCCTAGGCATTCTTGGAACCTTAACTTTTTGAATTACCAGCCTCGTTATCCCAACTGGTTTATGGAATGGTTTTGGGAATACGGGTTGGCTATAGATATTTTTACAAATTCGCTCTTCTGGATTTACGAAGAGTATAAAAAGATAACTCATTCAATTCTAGCACATTGCAAGCTTTTGCATTTTTGTGCTCAATTTGGGATCGCTTGGTTATTGAAAATTAACACTGAATTTCATCAGCATTTAGGCGAGCCATTTCCTAAATACATTTGTTCAACCCCCACCGTTTCTTGGTGGCAAAAGTTCAATAATGCAGTGGTGGAGACTAAATTTATTTCATGGAAGAAGAATCAGCATGGAGCAGCTATGCAGCTCAATGCTCCCAAAACCCCATTGAAATTATCAGAAGATGTGAGTTCAACGCAAGAATTAACCCCGTTCAGAGTAAACATCACGGCAAATTCACCCGAAGAATACCAGCACAAAAGCTAGCTCAAGGTAGCTCTTTCATATGTAGATATAGAAGAAGAGCAAGATAACTTGTCCTGTAATAATTCAGATTACAACCCTTTTCTGGAAAATGAAGACGATTGTGCAGGGATTCCCTTTTAGATAATAATTAAAGTGGATTCCCCTTCAGATAAAGTCTTTTGGCTTCTTCCTTTGACAAAATAAAGACGACCGACAAAAGAAAAAGGTTTTCAATAATGCAACAGATCGACAAGTCACCTTTGCGGATTTCAAATCAGTTCAAGTCCGTGGATTCCAAATTTCTGAAGTCCGAAAGATCATCCTCTATATAAGGAGCATTTCATTCAGGATACGGGGAGAGCAAAAATTTCCAGGCGAAATTTAGATTAAGTTCTACCGAAACCCTTCTGTATTTAAATACTTTGTAATACTTTTCAATTTTCAAAGGAAAGCTTTTAATTTATAGCTTCCCAATCCTTATTGTAAGTTACCTATTTGATAGATCCTTGTAATTCAGTTTTTGATTAATAAAGTTCATGATTTACTGATTTAGTGACAGATTATTGTATACATTCTTTACTATAATTTTACCAATTTTACCTCTTTTCATATATTTTTATGGGCAATGGACATTTTGTGTGTGTAAGACGGAGAAGGTGGGAAGTTTAAGCATTTTGATGCTAGAGCTAGATTTTCTTCTCAATAAAATTATTTTAATTATTGAAAAAAAAATATAAGGGGCATACTAGTGAGAGGTTTTTTATGTGAGAGTGAGAGGAGCAAATCTTGACCATTGAAATCATATATTGATGGTCAAGATTAAAAGTTAGCGTAAAAAAGTTACACGACTTTATCTTCTAATCTTCATCATTCAGTACATGATCCAAAGGCTAAGAATAACCTCTCTTACTCTCATATAAAAAATTTCTCTCACTTGATACATCTCCATTCTCCTCTATATATATATATATATTACAAACATACGTACAGAAAACTGTTACAAAATCCAAATGGACCCAATTCTTACCAATGTATAAAAAACAATGTTGCATTTTTTAAAATTTATCGGGTTCATTTTCGTGTTTAGGTTGTTGCTCAGAAGCCTAAATTAAATGTGAAGCTGTTTCCTAGCGCTAGATAAAGAAAGACTCATTTTTTCCTGGTGGAAAAAATGGCAGGGATAGAAATGATTTGCCCACGAAAATTTATGAAATTCTATTCGTAATGCAAATGATTTGCCAGTTACCAAATCTTTTTAATTTATTTCTTCTTTTTATATACGTGTGTAATTTTCATCTTAAATTCTCTTTTCTCCTTTTCTTACCAGTCTAAAATTATGAGCCTTTTAAGAACGTGCAACTGCAAACTAAAACCAATCACATGAATACACAAGATACTACAATTTAGTATGTTACAAACTTACACAGATCAGATAGGCAATAAACAAAACAACTTACGAAGTTCACAATTAATTACTGAACTCAAGTATTTGATGCCTAGACTTTTACCTTGTGATCTAACTTGTTTCTCCCACAAGTTTCCTTTTCACGCTCAGAATTCAAAAGCAGGTGTCATATATAATAAACTTCTGGCGCCTGCATTAGAACCTGAATGTGTCAAAGGTCATCATCATTCGTCAGCTTAAGTCCCAAACACCAAGGCCTTGTTTTGGCACTACTACACTCCACTGTGACTCTGAGAGAGAGAGAGAGAGAGAGAGATCAGAAGCTTATCTCATCCCATATTTGTTTACACTCGCTTGCACTCTTATCAAAGCCCAAACAAGAGCCAGCTTAATTTAATATGCTGCCATTATGCTCCAAGTACCCATTTTCTCTCATTTGTTTGCCTCTTGTTCTTATCTTGTGGTTCTTCAACAACCATAGCTTCATGATCTAATGGCAATGCTTCAAGTTCTTTCCCAATATGTTTCCTCACAACCTTTATTAATGCAGCATCTCTTGCTTCAACCCAAGCTCTCTCTTTAGCCCAAAGTTCATGTACTTCTTGATCAAACCTCATTGACTCCTTTTTCTTCCTTTCTTCCTCCTTAGATGCCATTTCTTGCTCCCTTTGTTCAACAACACTCAACATCCTCTCCATCCATGCATCTTGAGTCTCTATGATCTTCCTCATGTGGGAACCCACTATCTCTTCAACTTTAGCTCTCCAGCTTTTTCTGACCCTCCTATGACTTTGTCTCCGGTCTAACCCTTTGTGCTTATCCCTTGACTGCTTCATCATGTATGCAATAACTGAAAGATCCTCATCATTGTTTTCAGATGAGGATGTCTCTAATTGATCAGATGCATTTGAGAAACTGAGGCTCTCTGAGCACTTGATCAGGTTAGTAAAGTTTCCATTGTCCTGGTTGATTGGGAAGCTTGGAGTTTCAATACCAGCAAGGTTTCCAGCATCATGATGGGTTTTATCTGAAGTTGAGGCATTATGAGTTGTTGCTTCTCCACATATTGCTTCAAGCTGCCTAAAGAATCTGTAGTGCTTTCCATCTTGTCTACTGGCTTTACCTTCCTTGGTCTTCTTGTAATACTTGTATAAATTCTCAAACTTCTCTTTGCATTTCTTTCCACTTCTTTGGTACCCAAATTCCTCAGCCATTATCCTAATGAAAACGTAAAATCACACATCACACATCTATTATATGTTATATATGCACATAAAACATGAAGGAGGAGATTACCACATCGATCATATAAAAACCCATTTCCTTTTTTTAATTTCTTTAAATTTTTCTTTTAGCTAGATAAAAATGGGGGAAAGAGAAATGGGACAACATTATGTGACATGTCCTTACTCCTTTCAATTGAAACCTTGTTCTGGGAGAGGGGGGGGGGGGGGGTTGTAGAAGCCGTACAAATTAATAAATAAACAACATAAGATTTTTTTTTGGTGGACTTTCAAATCATCATGTGATAGGAGAGAATGAATATACATATAATAAATCCAAGGTTTCTCCATTGAGCATTCTTATTGTATGCTAAATTAAAGGACTTAAATAATGCAAACATTCTCTCTTCACTAAATATGTCAGAAACATCAATATTATCTGAATTTGAATTAACAAAATTCCAATAGCCCTAGCTGAGAAAAGTACCTAGGTTAATAGGACTACAAAACGAAGACAGGCTTTCAGGTTGACAAATCCTCGCACTTACAATGATTTAGTCACAGAAAAAAACCAGTGCAATACACATTGAGTCAGTAGAATTTCTTGGACAAAACTAGAAACAGATAACAAAAAAAGCACATGGATCTCCAGTTAGCTGTAAATAATGGACTGTCATTTTCAAGCGCAAAAGGAAATTAGCCAAAAAGATAGCTTGTCAAACCAGCAATTAAAAAAAAGAAAGATAGGAAGAACAACAACCATATCTTATTCATTATTCCTCACTAGTCAGTACTACATTATTTCCCTACTCAACCATCATCAATATATAAGTACTGTCTTACTATGAAACAAGTACACAAAATTAAAAGTGGGTTAATTGATTAGTTGCAAATTTTATCGAGTTTTAACATGTATTTATGTACATATAACTATATATAGAGAGAGAAAGATACCTAGCAATTTCATTCCACAAGGGTGCTTTCTGATTATTCTCTCTGAACTTGGAATCAAGACGAGATCTGATCTCTAGAAGTGAAAGGGTCTCTTGTCTAGGCCACCTATTGTTCCCAGGATCAAACCCAAGCCACCCTTTTTCTGAAGTATTGTCTATGGCTATGCTACAGAACGGTGCAGTAGTAGCATGATCTGAGGCAGTGGCAGCAACAGTAGCAGTAGTAGAAGTAGTAGCAGTAGTAGTGTTAGTTGCTGTGGGGTTGAGACTAGACGAGGAATTATAGTAGTCATGATAATGAGTAAAGTGTGTGAAAGCACGAGGGAAGAAAACGTCCCCAATCATGATGGGGTCGTAGGCATAATTATTGGGTGGAGGAGGAGGAGGAGGAGGAGGAGGAGGAGGAGAAGAACTCATCAGACCATGGTGGACACACAGTGACAGTGGTGGCTCTGGAAGATGTGTGTTCAAATGGGTTGTTCTTGATGATATGAGTCGCCGGAGATCCTCCGGTAGCCCATATGGGTCACCCATCTTCAAAGCAAACAGTGAGAAAGAGAGAGAGAGAGAGAGAGAGGAAAAGAAGATAAAAAGGGTAGAGCAGAGAGAGAGAGAGAGAGAGAGAGGATGAGAGAGAAGATTCAAGACATGGGTTGAGTAATTGGTTCTGTCAAGAAATGAGAAAGTTTTATTTCTTTTTGTTTTCGGAGGGAGACAGGATCCGAGTCTACCGGAACAATTAAAAGTTAGACTCACACTCACTCTAGCTAGCTCGGAGTGTTGTTATAATGAGAAGCCAATGAACTTCATTAACAGAGTTAATTTTATATATATATATATATATATATATATATATATATATATATATATATATATATATATATATATATGTACTTCATTTCAGTTATGGGTCCTCATCACTTTGTAGTGACTCCGATCTAATTTCATTGAATCAGAGTATTTTTTTTTAATGTGAGAGTACTTTCATTAATATATTTTTACTTATAAAAAAAATTCATTGGATTAAGTTGTTAAAATTTGGTCCAATATATTTTAGGTCAAGTTTGAATCAACAATTTGGTCCATTCGATATTATATAATATATTAAATTTATAATTTTATAAAATTAATAGGAAATTATAACATTTTTTAATACTTCTGCATTGGTATAATAATTATTTTAAAATATATATTGTATAATATCTCATAATTTTTGTATTATACTTTTAAAACTTCATGACTTATAGTAATATATCATTTTTAAGATTGTACATTTTATCTAAATGTGAGGGTTGACTTTATCTATGTCCGGTATTAGTTGAGCCATGATAGAGTTGGGTCCAGGTCTAAAATATCAGCCAAATCAAAATGTCTGAGTTAAGTGAGGTTTAAATCGACCAAACTTGATCCATGAGCACCCTTTATATATATTACCAACCAAGTAGTAAACATAACATTTATATCAAAATGGGTTTTGTTAGAACTTGTTAAGAAATGAAAAACGAAACGTTTTAAATGAAAATAAAGCATTCAATGTATTGGGAATTTAAATAGCTTTTTCTCCCAAAATCCGTACGTCAAATAATCCAGAATGCACCAGAACTTTCCAATCTATAAACTCGGTGGCCAATAATGATTCCCTCGCAAACTCTCTTTTGGTCAAAAATGATTCAACCAAATAGGATCACCAGACTCCATCCCTAGCTAAAACCACACCAATGGCAACCCATAAGAGAGGAGGGAGGAGAGGAAGGAGAAGAAGGGGAAGAGGGAGAAGAGAGAAGGGATCAGTGAAAGAAGGAGGAGGAAAGGGGAAAGAGAGAAAGGAGTATCGATTTGGTCCCTGAAACTACAATCTGTGACGTGGAGGGCCAAAAGGATACTTGTATCGGTGTCACTTAAGCACTTAACGTGTCATATCAGCCACATTAACGGCGTTAACAAACTGAGGTTGACGGAGGGACTGAATTGAATAACGTTTTCTAATTTCATGGACGTTTTTACTATTTTGTTCAATCCAGGGATCAAATTGATACTACCTCGCAAGGGACGTTAGCCATGATACGTGAATTATGCTTTTAAAAGAAAGTATCAAAGTTGAAATTATATAGAAGGTAGTCATTAAGAAGATCTTTTAGTCTCAATTAGTATTATATTATAACAATATACTTGTGAAAATATCTTAAATAATTTAAAAAAAATACTACCAGTGTGAGGCTTATGACGTACTTTAATCTTAAAATTGAATAAACTGTCATCTTACTCTTTGTAAATTATTTTTAAATAAAAAATCAAGTGCTATTTAGAGAGAGATAAATGAGCAACATAAAGTGTATACTTATAGTTATAGCAAGAAAAATGAATAAAAAACGAGCAGGGATGCGTACAATGCTATGTCCAGTGAGAGAGAAACAAATGGCAGAATATTACCAGATGTAATTCTATGTCTGCACTGACTGAGTGACGAATGTACAGTACTTGAGACTTCACCTTTTCCATTTACTTTAATTACTATTAGCACAGCATCATTTGTTGAGGGTAGCTTAGCTTAAAGCGAATGCCTATCTTAAATTCTTAATCATAATTGTTAGGTAAGCATGATACATTTGTTTTAAAAGTATTAGACAATTGGACCCTGCCATACATGAATAAATATTGTTTGAAAAATATAATTATGTATTATTTATTTAGTTAATTTTTTTAATTTAAAATAATAACAAAATAAAATATTATAGATAATTTAATATTTTGTTATAATAAAAAGTATTAACAAAACTTTTTTTTTGGACTGTAGTACTAAAAAAATTAACCATTCCTGTAATATAAAGAAATATTTTCAAAATTTAACTTAAAACATCAATAAATTTAATTTGAAAAAATCCGGATGAATTTCTAAAAAAAATATCTTACTTTTATATTGATTTTATGTGTCTATTTTAAGATTTTAAAAAAAAATATAGTACATACACCCCTAAACTTTTGTCCTTCAACTTCTATTATTAGTGAAATTGATCATTCAACTATTTTTTTTGTCCCCATTAATCCTTAAACGCGTACTTAATTGAATACATTAACATGAATTTGTTGGTTTTATCAGACATTTTCTTGCCTCAACCCGCTAAATTATTTTAGGAAAATATTAAATCCACATAAATTTCAAATATATAAAGTAGTATAAAATTATTAAATTATTTCTGTATCTATACTGGAAGTTAACATAAGGATTTGGTTTTACTAATAATAGGAATTCAAGGACTAATTGAGATGAAAAAATAGTTGAAGGATCAATTTCACTAATAGTAGAAGTTTAAGGACTGATTGTGAAGAAAAAATAGTTGAAGATGCCTATTTGCAAATGGGCTAAAGTTTAGGGGGGCGTATATACACTTTACTCAAAAAAGATTAATAATTGCCCCTAAGACAATCTATAAAATCACCTATAGTTACCCGTAGACTACCTAACTTTTATATATATATACTTTATCTTTATATTCGTTTTATTTACTTACTTTAAGAATTTTAAAAAAATATTAATAATTATTATTATTAAATTTACCAAATTGTCCGTAAGAAAATCTCAAAATTACCTCTAGTTAACTTTAAATTACCTTACTTTTATATATAAAGATATCTTATTTTTATATCGGTTTTATTTACCTACTTAGAAAAAGATTAATAATCATTATTATTTTTGAATTTGCCAAATTGCGCACCTGTAAGACAATCTACAAAATTACCCATAGTTAAACCTAGACTACCTTACTTTTATATATACAGATACATTACTTTTATATTGATTTTATTTACCTACTTTAAGATTTTTAAAAAAATATTTAATAATTATTATTATTGAATTTATCAAATTTTTCCTAAGACAAATTACAAAATTACTCCTAGTTAGCCCTAGACTACCTTACTTTAATATGTAAAGATTACTTTAAACAAAAATTAGTTATGATCCTTGTTGGTGCCCGGTGTATAGAACAAGTATAGAAAATGAAGGACTTAGAGCTCCCAATAAATATATATAAGAAAGCTTGGGTCGTTCTAACCAATGTCCTACGGATATTAATGAATCCTTAAAAAGTAAATTTTTATGGGAAAATTAATACATGATTTTTTAGAGTAATAAATACATCATTTTCCCATAAAAAAAATTGATTCCTTAACCAGTGCCCTTAAAGCATCTTCAATTAACTCATTGTAGTTGCTTAACTCCACTTTTTATTTGTTATATATCATGCAAGCTCACAACTTTTTATTTTATACTACTTTAAGAAAATTTTTTTTTTTTTGATAAAAAGGAACTTTATACTCTAATGGTGCAACCCTTAAAAGTTTGCCGAATCGGTTCCACAAGTTACCGCATATTTTTATTTACATTTATTTTTTTATTTAATCTTAAATGTTATTAGGTTTCTAAATATTATTTTCTCTCTCTTTTTTTTCTATCGGTGGTTCTTAAATAAGAATCGGTTGCTTCTATAAGCCATCGTTCGTATATGTGACATACATATCATGCTCCAATAGTGCAATCAACAAGAACTTATCTATAATTTAAAGAAACTATTAAGTAACTTTCATTGGAGTTCCTATTAAAACACTCGTTAACATTCTCCAAAAAGAAAACGAGAATCTACTAATAATTGAGCTAAAGATCAATCAGTGGAGAGTTTAAATCCAAATACCTTGCTTGAACATGGAATTGTATAGGAAAAGTTAAGGTGGTTGTTGGGTGCTGGAGACTAACTAGCCGGTTTAATCTCTTTGTGCTTAGTAACGATTATATATATATTAAGTTACAACCAGTACATCAGTCAACAATGGGATTTTGATACATTCAATACAAATACACCAATCTAAAAACAAAATTCCAAAAGCGCCACTCTCTGTAACAAACTAAGACGAAGACCTAATCTTAATCAAGTCTAAAATGGAGAGAAAATCAAACCCCTGATTACTGAAAACTATACGATTACGTAGGGACGGAATCAGAAATTTTTTATGAGGGAGGCCAAGACTAAATATAAATATTATAAATAATAATAACAAAAATTGACTAGTATATAAAAGTAAATTATATGAAATTGAATAAAATATTAAGTTTGTGTAATAATTAAAATCCACGAATCCATTATGTATTCTCACATTTCGATGAGTTTATTATATTTTCCTACAAATGGTCATACTAATTTTCCTACTACTAAATAAATAAAATATTAATTAAATAAAAAAGTAATCTATTTTTTGTTTCGAAAATATAAAAAGAATTCAATAGTTTAGTAAATATGAAAATTAGTATGAGGATATATAATTAGAGTTTAACTTTGATATATTGTTAGTGTAAAATTTTTTACATTATTAATCAATTAATGTTAACACATGTGTGAATTTTAATGTATTTAATTTAATTGGTATGCATTGTGAATGTAAATAACTTTTGGGCTGAATTACAAACCATTCTATGTGTGATTGATTTACAGTATAAAAAACTTTACATTGATATTATATCAAAATTAAACTCTTTTGTGTAAAAATCAAATATTTTTAGTGATGTAGCAATATGTGATTGCTTGAGTGTAAAAAATATTCACACTGCATTATAATTAAATCCATTGAATAATTATTCCATTTCGATAATGATAACCATTAAAATTAAATAAGCAACAAAACACTATAATTTCATGCATAAGAAAGAAATGATTTTTACTTGGGGGAGGCCTTGGCAACCAAAGGCCTCCCCCTCCCTCCGCCTCTGCGATTACGCATCATCTATAGGCTCCACACAACTGACAACAAAGACATCTGCCACCATTTTTTTACGTTCTTCCCTCTAACTAGACTCCAATTGTAAGAGTAATGATCATCAACAGAAGAGGGCAGAACAACTGGAAACCCAAACCATGCATAAAAAGAAGTCCAAACCTGATGAGAAAAAGAACATACAAAATAGGTGCATAGAAATTTCACTAACTTCCCCACAAAAAGCACAGGTAGCCATATTAATATCAGTAATGACCTTCCTGTTAAAAAGATTATTCCTCGTAGGAAGCCGATCCAATACTAATTGCATGTTGATAAACATGGTTGTGACATTTTATTTAACCCTCATACTTGCTTTTTTAATCATTATTTGTGCTTAATTGTTGGGCTTTAGGTGCATTTCATGACTTTGGGTATAAAGTGGGCCCAATTGCATTTTTGGCATTAATGGCACACTGACACTGTTTCTGTATTTTGAACATAACTTTGACTGGAGATACTGAAAAAGTGTGATTTTAATTTTGTCGGAAAGTTAAGGAAAATATCTACAACTTGCGTGAAGAGCTTGAGATCTAATTCTGATGATAAAGTGTTCAAATCTGGGCTGAAAGGGAGGCTAGAGGTGCTATTGCATGCGTGAGCTTGGACAAAGATCAGTTTTTGGGTCATATTTGGAGTTGGATGCACTTGAAACCAAGACCATTTTTAAGAACGTACATTAGGCTACAACTTTCATGAAGAAAACTTAGCCAAATGATCTATTTTTTATGGTGTGATTTGTTTTGGAAAGTCAGTCTCGGATCCTGAACTATTTTGGGCCTAACTCACTCATTTGAGATACAAATGGAGCAATTTTTATGGCCAATTGAAGCCGGTCTTGTTGAAATTGCTCATACAACTCTCCATGGGTTTTGATGAAGACTTACCAAATGCATTGAAGAAACTATAATTGTGTAAATATCTCTAAGTATGAAATTAAGCTTAATATGTGTTTGTATAATAAGTGAAAAAGGTTTAGATATACTAATTCAAGATTCTAAGTTGATAAGACAAAGTTCAGGACTTTTTCATAAGTGAAAAATATGTTTTCAAGAAAAGTAATTGACTACTTTGATGAAGTAATCGACTACTTTATGATCCAGAAGTTAAAACTTTGTTTTAGATCAAAGTAATTGACTACTTGATAAAGTAATCGATTACTTGGATGTGTTCTTGAATCTTGAGTTTCTGTTAGAACAAAGTAATCTACTACTTGGTCAAAGTAATCGATTACAGCTTGGTCAAAGTAATCTACTACTTTATGCCTGTTAAAGAAAAATGAAGTTTCTTGAGAAGAGTAATCGATTATCTTCTTGAGAGTAATCGATTACTTCAAGATTTTCAGCAATAAAATTTTAAATTCAAGGGCTTCATTATCTAAACCATTTTCTCTATAAATTGGTACAAGTGTGACACACTAAAATTAAGAAGTTTTACAATATTGTCACTCTGCCAAAACATACACTTGAGATTTACAAATTTCATACTTGAGAAAGAGATCTAGGTACAATTATAATATTGTTTTGCTCTAGAATTTAGAGTGTATTTGTTACTATCTTTACAAGCAACATTAATGATTATTCAAGGTGAGGCATCCTTGAAGGTGATCAAAGTATATTTGGTGAGGCATCCAAAGAAGGTTTCAAGGGTGGGGCATCTCTTGATGAAATAAGAAGGTTCAGGCATCCCAATTGGCTCATGGGTGAGGTATCCCTTGAAGGAAAGAGATTTGTAGGTGGGGTATCCCATAAAAGTTGAGGTTTGTATGTAGAGTGAAGCATCTCTAGGTTGTACAAAACTCTTGATATAGTGGAAATACTCAGGCGTAGCTTGGGGACTGGATGTAGGTTACTAAGGCTGTGATTGAACCAGTATAAATTCCATTGTGTAAATCTCTCTTACCTTACTATTTTACTTTCATGCAATTTATATTGTCTTATGCATTAATCTTGTGATTCTTTGATGATTATGCTTATACTTTGTATGAATATATCTTGATACTTATTTCTTAGTGTATGTCTTGTATGATTTGTAATATTGTAATATTAGCAAATTTTGTATAATTGTTTTTCAAGAAAGATTTGGTACCCTTATCTTAACATCATTCCAAAAGGGAGTGTTTTTGTAAGAATTTTTTAAATACTCAATTCACCCCCTTTTGAGTGCGTCCATTATTCCAACAATTGATATCCAGAGCTAGGATCTTGTTAAAAGCTTAATAGCTTTCAAGGTTATTTTCGAAAATGGCACAAAACTCAAGTAAAGGTTATAAACATATTTCTACAACTACTCCTCTTATTTTTTGTAACACCCCGATTTTTTTTCAAGCTTTCTAATATTAATAAACAGTATTTATGAGTTTGTATTTTATTGGAGGGTCTAGAGAGTGAAATAAAATAATCTGAGACCATAGTCATGCTCTATGCTATTGTAGGAAGCTACGGTTAAATTTTGAGTCGAAAACTCAGATGGAGCCCAATCTGCGTTTTCACTGATAGTAGTATTTTACTACTATAAAGACCTAATTTTGACTCGTGAATGAGGCAATTAGTCTTAGAATTCGATTCTCTACAATTTTTCTAAAATTGGTTCTTGACGTTAAAAAGTAAAAATAATATAAACTATTCGGGCAAAAACTCGAACCGGGAGACGATTGGAGCTGTAGATGGATTTAACGGGACCCGCTAACGGATAATCTTGAAGTCACATCAGGTCAAGTCACTTAGGAATGGATGCCAGTGTCATGATGGTTTTCAGAAAATATCTGAACGCGAAATGACCAAAACAGTCTTGAGTTTTCATGAAATCACCATAAAACCTATAGTGAAATGACCTAAATACCCTTAAGTGAAGATTTTAAACCTCCTTAGCTCTTCTTCTCTCTTCCTCATGCCTCACCCTCATCAACATCACTCTTCATTTTCCTTCTTCTTCTTCAACATTTCCTCCATCATTTCTCTCCAAATTTCTTCTAAACCTTCAAGAATTTTGTGAAAGCAAATTGATTTCTCACCTAGCTTTGTCATCAAGGAAGTATAAATTCCATCCTTGATCTCTTAATCTCTCTATTCCTCCATTCAATTTCATGAATCATGCAAAGTTAGGTTTTGAAGCATAAACTTCAAAAATCCATGAAAAATTGTAGAAAAATCCTTTTAATGTCAAACCACTTTCTTTGAACTAGATTCATGGTCTTCTATCACAATCCAAGAGGTTGAAACCAAAGGATCTCTCTAGCTCCAATGGGTATAATGGCCAAACCTACCCCCTTTTGGGTGAGAAGAGTTTTGGTTGGAATTTTGGTATTCTAAGCCTTAATCTAGTTTTGTCACACCTAGTTAGTATAGAATCCAAGAGATGGGAATTTTTGGAGCTCCCTAGCCACATTTTCTAGCATATGGCCGAACCTAGGAGGAAGAGAGTAGGAGAACATTTTGGGATTTAATGTTGATGTATTGATGGATTGCATCTGTGTAGTGTTTGTTGGGTAATCGGGCGAGAGATCGGACGATTTTCGGATCAACCGGAAGATTTACCGCTATTTGGGGAACTCCGAGAGATAAGGGGAAAAACCTGAGGAATTTCGATTCCGACAGCTGTATGTTGTATCTGTGTATATGGATTGTGTTTATTTATCTGTGTTTGATTGTTGTGGAGTGATTTAAATTTACGTGCTCATAATTGCTTATGCCTGCAATTACCTGAGTATGCTTGATTTTATTGTATGGAATTTCATCATGATATATGGATGTATATTATCCCTATCGTGATGATTATTTTGTTAAAGGACCTAACATCGGTTAGGATCCAAACCATGTAATGTTAAAAGCTTTAAAAAGCTTGGAATGTCGGATAAGAAAATAAAAGGAATAAAGTTTGAAGAGTTTTTGAAAATAAAAAGGAAACTAATGCCTTTTGAGAAATAAATAAGAATAAGTTCTACTTTACCAAAGGTGAGTTGACATAAAGGATAAATTGGAGAAAAATGACTTTAATTTAGAAAAGTAAGGTTTTGCGGTAAAAAGTACGTTTTAGAGACACTGATCGTTTTTAAGGTAATAAAGTGAGTCAATTCAAGCAAAAGTGTTTTTGGAAACATGGTTCCAAGATAAATTGGTTTATTCGAAAGAAAGGGTTTTTACGAATCGTATTTCAAAGTATTGTGTTTTACTGAAATACTACGAAAGAGAAAAAAGTGGTTTTTAACCATGAGTTGTTTTTATGAAAAAACGATCCCGAAGGCTTTGTGTAAGCTTCGGAGATATGGGTTTTGGTTTTGGGTTTCAAAAAGAGAAAATATGGTTTTTGATAGGAACCTAGAAACCGAGACGTCGAGGTTTTAGGGTTCTGTAGAACACGTGGATCAAGGATCCGTGTTAGTGAGTGGTCGTGTAAGCTTGGGGACAATCTTTGTGGTCCTGTAGGCTTGTGGACGTTTTGTGTGCTTTGGAATCCAAAGTCTGAGACTAGTGCATCGGTTAGGGATTTTTGGGTTCGAGTTGTTTTGGACTAAGTGTTCTGTTTTTGAGAAAATGTTGTGAAGACCTAAAGGAGTCTAAAACATATGGTGGTTGATAGCGTTGATGCTTCAACAAGGAAATAATGATACGACAAAGATAAATTGATGAAAACAAAATTTTTCTCATGCATATGTTTTTGGCAGACATGCCGTTGAAATGAGGGGACCTTGATGGCAAGGAAACCTGGGGATGACTTATGTCATTGTGTAACATTGTGCCTTGATGGACAATGATGTCATACGTGTTATGACGTATTGTGCCTTGAGTTGGACAATATAGTATGGCAAGTTTACATTGTAAGTACCTCTGATTTGCGCACTCATGTGAGATCTCATGGGATTCATGTAATTATGTTTAGCAAGTTGGTGCTAGTCATTGTTGCCTGAGGGCCAATGAATTTTGAGCCCGATCAGCTCGTTGAAAGGTAATGGGATTTCCGGAAATTAAGAATTGAATGTTAGATGATACATATGGAAGTGTCATGCATACGTTTTGAAAATAACGATGAATGTTGGACACGAGAACCTTGTGTTTTACTTTCAGTAGTATGCTATCCTGTGATGAATTTATCATGTTGATGATTATGTGAGACATGCCTATATGAACCTGTTGTTTGTGTTTGGGGTATATAGTTATCGTTTTTGGATTCATATATTGGTTTCTCACCCTTGCTGTTTTTCTGGACTGTTATGTGTTCCTGTTGGATATATATATATATATATATATATATATATATATATATATATATATATATATATATATATATATATATATATATATATATTCTATGTACAGATGGAATCAGGGAGCAAAGGGCTGGCTCACTTGGGAGTTCGCTCCCTCACGTTTGAGCATCGGGAAGATCCGGGTGTGTGGGTCATCCACCCGGGCGCCAGTAGCGCGGCATACACAGGACCAGTTTGCACCCTTAGAGGGAATACTGAGGTGGGACCTCAGGAGAGAGTACATACGGTGGAAACTATCTAGATCCCTTTGCCACCAGTTTGGATGTTATTGCAGTATCTAGTTGATTAGAGGTCGTTGCAGCACGAGATCCCGGCAGTTCAGCCCCTTCAGCAGCAGCCACCACTAACTCCTCCCCCTCCTTTTGTTTTGGTACCCGTGGTACACGAGGAGGATCCTGAGGAGGACCCTTAGGAGATACCCGAGTATCATCCTCTAGAGAATGGGGATGCTCTGGCTGGAGGAACCGGAGGTGCGGGGATGATCAATGGGGATGTAGATTCCCCTGATCTCTCTTCTGATGGGAATGTTGGGCCCTCTTTTGGGGGACTGTCCAACGGTTTCCACTAGACAGTAATCAGCGTAGGGTGTTAGACTTTCTTTTGGGGTAGCGATTTTTGGGTAGTCTGTTGTTGGCTACTGATGGCCATGAGTTTTAGTGATATGGTTTCTAGACTATCGCTACCCAATTTTTAGAGTTGTTAGTAGTTTCATTTTTTACTGCTAGTTCTTTTGAAAGGGACATGCTGTCCACCGTTCTTCTGTATACAACCAACTGTTGATGTTTATCTATATATATATATATATATATATATATATATATATATATATATATATATATATATATATATATATATATATATATATACGAGTTATTCTGACACACTCTGAAGTTGTTGTTATTTATAGTTATAAGAAGAAGAAAAATTTTATCACGATTTTCAGGATTTAATGAGATATACTTGAAGGAAAACTGTTTTTCCGAAAGTAAACCAGCAAGATTTTATTTCGCGTTTTGTATGTATTTGGGTCACCATGTGACGTCGGGTTTAGGGTGTCACATTTTTTATGGTGAAGGTTGTCCATATTGGAAAGCTAGGATGAAAATCTTTATTGAAGGCATAGACTTAGATCTATGGGATGTCGTTGTAAAAGGTCCTTTCATTCCAAAACATAGTGTTGGGAATGAAGAGAAAGATAAGCCAAGAAGCTTATGGACCAATGAAGAGAAGCAAAAGGTTCAACTAGACTTTGAAGTAAAGAACATTCTCACAATCGCTTTATCGGTTAATGAGTTCTTTAAAATCTCAAATTGCACAAGTGCAAAGGAGATTTAGGACTGTAACACCCCGATTTCCACTGCTTTTAAGATCGGTAATTTATATAAATGAGTTTATATTTTATCCAAGGTTTAGAAAATAATTTTGAATAAACCAAGATCATATTTATATCTAAATTATCTTAGAGAGTTACGGTTAAATGTTGGGTTGAAAATTCAGACGGAACCCGGTCTGCGTTTTCTTTGACAATAAGATTTTACTGATCAGAAAACCTAATTTTGACTCGTGAACGAAATGGTTAGGTTTTAAATTAAATTCCCAACAATATTAGTTATTTGGAAATTTTCAAAATAAATAAGTTATTATACTTTATTTAAATCGGGTGAACAACGGAGCTGAATACATGATTATCGGAACCCGCTAACGGATAAACATCAAGTCTCTTTCAAGGACAACTCACCTAGATGAGTCATGTATGTGACTCACCAAGGTAATGATGAATTAGTGGTAGTAGGACAATTATGTCCTTAAACCTTTAGTAAAATTCCATTTTCGTCCCTAGGTGAAACGACTCTTTTGCCCCTAGGAATTTATGAAAACCCATCCTTTCCATGTGACTCATCACCATCACCATTTGGTTGAATGGGTTTTGGTTCAAATTTTTGACAAATGAGTATTGGTTATGTCTTTATCATACTTAAGGATCATTGATCCAAGAGTTAGTAAAATTTTAACATCCTTAACCTAATTAGTTAGTGAAGGGGCCGAACCATTATCCACATGAGCTAGATGAGTTTTGTTGGATTTTATTAATTTCTGGTTGTGATTTGTTGTGAAGGATCAGACGGTGTTGGATTATTCAAAGCATGTACGGTTGCCAGTTGCAGAGCCGCAGTCAGAGTTGCACGGGTAAGCATGCAGGAAACTGTTCAGGTGGGAGAAAGAACCACAACATCGTCGGGGAGGCAAGAATAAAATAATATATATTGATATGCATAGGGCGACCTAAACCCTACTAGTGATTGAGTAACCGACAACACCTAACTCATATTGGCGACAACTAGTTGGTGGTACTGATGTAGTTTTAGGCATTGTAGGTTTATCGCTGATAGGTTGATTTGATTATATGTCGAGGTTGTATGGTTGTGTGTTGGTGTGCTTAAAATGATACCTATTGATGTGCATGTATGCTTAGTAACATGTTTAGGGTTACTTGAGTATATGCCTATGAGTAGATATGATGAACATGATTATTTAGCATGATATAGTTCTTATGATATGATATTTGTGATCACTATTTTATGAGTAGAGATAGACAGTAATTCCTGATAATTTGGAGATGAATATGTGGTGAGAATTTCAAGGATATATATATATATATATATATATCTGTGTGTGTGTGTGTGTGTTGTAGTGCTCAACCTAGCAATTCTGTTGATATATTTATGTTGAGATACAAAGTTGATATCCGGTTAAGCCAGAGAAAGTTGGTTGTAGTTGTGTACAAGTTGTGGTTGAGACACTAAGTTGTTGATCCCGAGATGAGTCGATGAGGTTCATGTTGCATCGTTGTTGTTCATCACTGTGTTCGAGTAAGGGCGATCGATCTTGGCTGCGGGGAGATGATCTTACCCATCAGTTGAGTTGATAACGAACGAATGTCCCGACCTAGCCTGCGGGCTGGGGGATATGTCGTTGCCGTAAGTTGAGTTGTTGACGGACGAATATTCCGACTTGTCCTGCGGGCGGGGGAATATGTCGTACCCATGAGTTGAGCCTGGGGGCTGTTGGCCAAATCCTGCATTACGGGGGGTGGCATAGTGATGAATGGGACATCTTGATTTGTTTGGGGATGTCGCGTTGTGATCGCATCCATATAGTCGTTAGTTGCATGAGCGTGAGAGACAGAAGCTAAGAGAGAATGGCTTGGGAGATGATTGATTGATACTGTGTTGTTGTTGGATGTTGCTATTAATGTAGCTTATCTTATAGCTGTTTCCCTATTTATGATGTATTGCTGTTTCTTATCTCCCTATTTCTCTATGTCATATTTTTTTTTATTCTCGATCGCATGAGAAGGTCCCGTTGAGGAATTGCCAGAGGAGATTGATGGCACACCGATTGAGCCTGATGCTGGCGGGAGAGCCCCGAATCCCAGTGATGGGAGATTTTGAGTTGCTGTACGAGGTGCTATAGACCTACCGTATATGTTAGAGCTTCGGTTGGGAGCTCTCGCTATCCTCGTTAGAGTCGTGCTTGGGTAGACAGTCTTAGTTTTGTAATGACTAGTACATGGGTTTGAGCGAAATGTATTTTTGGGGCCAGGAGAGGAAGTCTTATGTATTTTATTTTGTTGCCATGCTTTCAGTTTATATGTGTTGTGTACTCTGAAGGTTTGTAGTTGGAATCAGTTGTTGTAGGCTATACTGATGGAGCCAATACTTTTATATGTATGTTATACATGGTCGTGGTATCAGTGTAGGTTGTTTTAATATTTCAGCATTTCTATATAATCGCGCTACGCTGTAACATTAAGAATATGAGTTCAGGTTACTAAATGGGACCTCCGAGAAGGGGCTGTCTCAGGGACACTCTACAAGTTACCCATGAGGGAACTAGTGAAGTGAAAAGAGCTAGGGTTAACAATCTAACCCATGAATATGAATTGTTTAGAATGCATCATCGTGAATCTATATGTGACATGCAAAAACGATTTATACATATTGTTATTCAATTGAGTGCATTTGGCAAAAGTTTTAATAATGAATATCTTATTAACAAAGTATTGAGATGTTTAAGTAGGCAATGGCAACCAAAGGTGATGGCTATAGCGGAATCAAGGAATCTAGCAACAATGTCTTTGGCCGCATTTTTTGGGAAACTTCAAGAACACGAATTGGAACTTTCAAGATTGTTTGAGCATGAAGAAGCCAACAACATAAAGTGGAGTATTTCTCTAAAGCATCATCTATAGGTTCTTCGGATGAAGAAGAAAGTGAAAGTAAAGATCCTGATGAAGAAAGCCACAAGTTGCTCATGAAGAAATTTAAAAGATTCCTAAAGAAGAAGAAAAGCTCAAAGAGAAAAGGATCTTCCACAATTTGCTATGAATATGGAAAGAATGGTCACAAAAGAACAGAGTGCTCTATGTATAAAAAGAACCATGACAAGAAGAAGAAAAGAGCATACATAGCTTGGGAGGACAATGAAGAAACTTCCTCAAGTGAGAGTGAACAAAATGAGATAGCCAAACTTTGTTTGCTTGCAAGTCACCAAAGTAATGATGAGGTAAGTGATTCTGAATCTTCATTACCATCCTATGACGAATTGCAATTAGCTTTTGAAGAATTACATGAAGAATCTTTAGGACTTGCTAAAACTGTGACTAGGCAAAAATATACGATACAATGTAATGATGGTCATAGATGAGCTTAAATTAGAACTTGATACAATTTATATGTTCTATGATTGTACTGATCAACATTTGCATAGTTCTTCAAAGTGTGATAATTGTATACATCTAGAAAAGGAAAACTTGGACTTAAAGAATTCTCTTGCTAAGTTTTCAAATGGAAGAAGGAATTTGAATCAATTACTTGGTAAGAAACAATCTCTTCTTATTAAAAATGGACTTGGATATACTTTTTACAATAAGAAAGAGATTCATCAGACTTTTTTTGTCCCTTCTAGTAAAAACAAGAGATCAAAAGTCACTTGTCATTTTTGCTGCAAAATTGGTCACATTTCACCAAATTGTTTTATTAAAAAGATCGGTCTAACAAAAGCAAAAATGAAATAAGAGTAATCGATTACTCCCTTGTAGTAGTCGATTACCTTGTTTTTCCAGAAAGACAAACATACTATTTATAAGAGTAATTGACTACTTCTAGAAAGTAATCGATTACTTCTATTTCTTCACATTTTTCTATAGAAAGGTAATTTGAGTTCATAAAAGAATATCCAATACTAATTCTTAAGGACCCAAAATCAGATTGGGTACCAAAAACTTAAATATTGTTTTGTAGGAATGCTTGAAGACCCATGAAAAACAATTGTATCTTGATAGAAGGGTGCTTCAAGCACATGACTGGGAATATTAGGAAATTCACTTAACTCTCCCCAAAATATAATGGTCATACAATCTATGGTAACAAAAATAAGGCTTAACCTTTCGCACACATTTGTTGAATATTTTCATACATATGAAAGTTTTGCCTACTGGTTAGTAAGCCCTGCTTATTATCATATTCTAGTTCAATATCATTACTCTTATATTGCAGATTTTACTGAAGTTGCACATATCATGTTATCATTCCATTTTGTATTATGAGTTTGTTCTTACTTATATATGGACCATGGATTTGATACTGCACATCATGATCTTATGTGATAAACTGTGATCTATTCGTTTGATTATATACTCTATGAGATTTGTTTTATCACATCATATTAAGGTACATAAGCTGATATTTCTAGACTGATACTACGTGATTACTCTATCTTATAATCATTATTTTCACACCTAAATGATAAGTTTACATATGTTGCATAAACGATCCAAGTTTCTCATTGTTATACTAACATTCTTTTGGACATCTTATTATGCTGCATTGCAAAGGACTTTACTTTCAAAATTATGATTGAGTCAAATGATTCAAAACTTGAAGTCAATGATCTTAGTCCTTCAATGAGCACGATTTGATTTGAACTTTATCATGCATTATTATTCAATAATAGTGACTCTATTATGCATTACAATTGGGTCTTGGTTTCTCACTTTGATCATGAAATTAATTATTATCAAGACTAATGCTTAGTTTTTGGTACTCTAATATTAAAATTTTCATGGGTCCAAATATCAAACTTATGTTTTAATAAAATAAGTTATAAATGGTTAAATGTTTTCTGTCTCCTTCGTATTCATACTTGCCAGAAACAATTAACCTTCCTCTTTTATCATATGGACTTTCTTTTTATTATTTTTGATAATGACAAAGGGGGAGAAAGGTATTTGGCTTTATGTTTCAGGTAATATGCAAGTTTTGAGGGGGAGCATTATTATACAAATACCATCAACATGAGTTCAATAAAGCTGAAAAGTTGTAGGCATTTGTCATCATATAAAAGGGGGAGCCTGAAGTTGCTTATACAACTCTCTATCGGTTTTGACGAAGACTTACCAAATGCATTGAAGGAACTTGAAGACAAAAATTATAGTTGATAGTAGTATAATTGTGTAAATATCTCTAAGTATGAAATTAAGCTTAATATGTGTTTGTATAATAAGTGAAAAAGGTTTAGATATACTAATTCAAGATTCTAAGTTGATAAGACAAAGTTCTGGACTTTTTCATAAGTGAAAAATATGTTTTCAAGTAAAGTAATCGAGTACTTTATGGTTCCAGAAGTTAGAACTTTGTTTTAGATCAAAGTAATCGACTACTTGATGAAGTAATCGATTACTTGTATGTGTTCTTGAATCTTGAGTTTCTGTTAGAACAAAGTAATATACTACTTGGTCAAAGTAATCTGCTACTTTGTGTCTGTTAAAGAAAAATGAAGTGTCTTGAGAAGAGTAATCGATTTACCTTATTGAAAGTAATCAGTTACTTCAAGATTTTCAGCAACATAGTTTTAAATTCAAGATCTTCGTTCTCTAAACCATTTTCCCTATAAATTGGTACAAGTGTGACATGAAAATTAAGAAGTTTTACACTATTGTCGCTTTGCCAAAATATACACTTGAGCTTCACAAATTTCATACTTGAGAGAGAGATCTAGTTACAATTGTAATATTGTTTTGCTCTAGAATTTAGAGTGTATTTGTTACTATCTTTTACAAGCAACATTGATGATCATTCAATGTGAGGCATCCTTGAAGGTGATCAAAGTATTTGGTGAGGCATCCAAAGAAGGTTTCAAGAATGAGGCAGCTCCTGCAGAAAGAAGAAGGTTAGGTGAGGCATCCTAATAGGCTCAAGGGTAAGGTATCCCTTGAAGGTAAGAGATTTGTGGGTGAGTTATGCCATGAAGGTTTGTGGGTAAGGTATCCCATAAACTTTGAGGTTTGTATGTAGAGTGAGGCATCTCTAGGTTTTACAAAACTTTTGATATAGTGGAAATACTCAAGCATTGCGTGGGGACTGGATGTAGGTCACTAAGGTTGTTATCGAACCAGTATAAATTCTATTGTGTAAATCTCTCTTACCTTACTCTTTTACTTTCATGCAAGTTATATTGTCTTATGCATTAATCTTGTGATTCTTTGATGATTATGCTTATACTTTGTATGAATATATCTTGATACTTATTTGTTAGTGTATGTCTTGTATGATTTGTAATATTGTGATATTAGCAAATCTTGTATCATTGTTTTTCAAGAAAGATTTGGTATCCTTATCCTAACACCATTAAAAGAGGGAGTGTTTTTGTAAGAAATTTTTAAATACTCAATTCACCCCCTCTTGAGTTGTCCATTATTCCAACACTTGTGGGACATGTTAGGGATTAGTTATTTTTTTAGTTAGTTTTAATATGGGAAACAATGCAGAACAGAACACGAATATGGGATTTTATAACTTTCTCGCCTTCCTCTTCTTCCTTCTTTTAGGTTTTTAGTTTTTGTGTCATTTTCGTTTTATGGGTTGTTCCTCCATATTAATGGAGGGCTAATTCTCTTAATCAATCCTTGGATGTTGACATTATTGAGGTTTGATTTATGAAACCTTGCTCTTAATCAATTCATGGTTAATTTCGTTTTTCATTGTTTTTCTTCTCTTTGATTATTGATTCTAATTTTCTTTGCTTAAATGAAGTTGAGTCTTGAATGTATGTGTTTATGGCTTCATTAACTCATTTTTAAAGAGAGAAAATAGAATCTAGACGTTGCATTGAAGGTGTTTGATGTTATGTCTAGCTTGGTTTAATTTCGGTTTTTAAGTTTAATCTTGGTTTGATAGTTGCTTAACTAAGTTTTCCTTGATTAATCTTCATTCTAGAAGCGTTTCTAGTAGTGAAATTGTGGATTATGGTGAGGCTTCTTGTTATAATTCGAAACCAAGGATGAAATTAACATGATATTCATTTGTGGTTAAGGATTGTTCAAACTCGATAATTGTCGAACCCCTTGGATTGGTTGTTTTTAAACCGATGTTTATAGTTTTTGTAACACCCCCCTCGCGGGTGCTACATACTCGGACTCTAACGCGGAAATAAATCAAGAAAATAAAAAGCTGGTTGCTTTCGGAAAATACTTTAATTAAGTAGCTACGTTCGAAAACGCGGTTCTAAAAATTTTCTGCATGCATAGGCAATACAAACTTATGAAGGAATAAACTTCATATCACATGTTGATATTCACTGTTCATAAAACGTAAACATAACATAAAACCTGGTCTAATATATAACATATTACAGACTTAGAAATAATTTCAACATATGTGCAGTAATATAATATAAGACTGCTCAAAATAAAAGACTCCTAAGCTGGTCGACTAAAGTAGCCATTGGGACACAACCCAACGTCAACTTCATCAGAACGCTCCATCATCTGAGTCCTCACATCTCCACGGGGACCTATGAACAACATCGGTACATGTGTTCCAAAAACACAACAGGGTATCCAACATGTACAGGCAAAGGTGAGATACTCATATAAAGTTTATCACGATAGCCGCACAGGCGACAAATAGCAGTATAAACATCTACAGATAATTACAGATATATGAGCAGTTATCTATATAAAACCATATAACAGCTCAAACACTGTCATGAGTTATAATAATGCATGAGACTTCAATATCATCTTTCTAATTCATGTACTCCGGAGATTCTAACTTCCTAACATCGAGCGATAGGCCGTAGTAACACCCGTAACACAATTGTCCTCATGAGTCGGCCTCTCTATTTAGGTCCGAACGCCAATTGTGCCAGGGTACCATGTCATAACCATATCCTGAATAGTCCAGTCCCTGATCGAGTTCATTCGTGCTGGGTAGTCGACTCACCACGGCACGGGGTCGCGAGGCCACCGGCCACTTGTGGAGTCTCGACAAACAGAATGCCCCTACAGACCTAGTGGTCTTAACTGGTTCCATTCTCAACTACTAGAGTTGTAGCTCGGTTTCGAATGGCACGTCTGCCGGTTCATGTATGTACACAGAAAGTTTTCTGTTTTCTTTGCGTTCATTCTTTCAAATGTCGAGATATAAAGTCCACGACACGTTTCAAAAAGGCATTAAGGACTAGGGGCGTAAATGTCATTTCCCTTATAAATATCTAGATATTTCTAGAAAGGTAATGATGACATGGTGAGTCACAGGGTTAGAATGGTTATTCCATAAATTCTCAGGGGCAAAACGGTCTTTTCATTCAAGGGCAAATGGTAATTATGAAAAGGGTCAAGGGCATTTTAGTCATTTCACGTCTAGATATTTTCTAAACGTAATCATTGCACTGATGAGTCACTGATGAGTCATAGCACACCATGTGACTTCAACCTTATCCGTAGCAGGTCACTAAAATCTCGTATTCAGCTCCGTTCTTCACCCGATTTAGGTTTTCGCCCAAGAAAGTCGTATGACGACTTATTTATTTTTGAATATTTTCAAAAAAACCAATATCGTTGGAAATAAAATATAAAACCTAACTGTTTCGTTCACGAGTCAGAATTAGGTCTCGATAGTAGAAAAAGACCATTATCCGTGAAAAACGCAGACCGGGCTCCGTTTGAGCTTTCGCCCGAAACTTAACCATGGCTTCCTATGGTTGTGTAGGGCATTCCTATCTGGTCAGAATATTTTATTGCCATTTCTAAGGCCTCTAATAAAATATAAGTTCATAAATACTGATTAATTAGGAAAGGGTGTTACATTACTATCCCTCTAAAAAAAAAAATTTCGTCCTCCAAATTACGTACCTTGAAAAAGATCGGGATACTATAATTTCATCTTGTCCTCGAGCTCCCACGTTGCATCACCCGTTGCTTCATTCCAAACGACTTTGACTAAGGGAACTTGTTTTCCCCTGAGTTGCTTGATCCTCTCATCAACGATTCGCATAGGCGATGTCTCATAAGACAAGTTTTCTCGCAAATGTACTATATCTGGTTCGATTACATGGGACGAATCAGGAATATACTTTCGAAGTTGTGAGACATGAAAAACATTATGAATATTTGACAGAAAATGTGGTAAAGCAATCTGGTAAGCTACTGGACCAATACGACGAAGAATCTGGTAAGGTCCAATGAATTTGGGAGTGAGTTTTCTGGACTTAATAGCTCTACCTACCTCAGTCATAGGTGTGACCCTCAGGAACACGTGCTCACCCTCTTGAAACTTGAGGGGTCGTCTTCTCTTATCCGAGTAGCTCTTCTGTCAGCTCTGTGCCGTTTTCATCTTTTTCCGGATCTGCTTAATCTTTTCCGTTGTTTGTTGCACAAGTTCTGGGCCTACGATCATATTCTCTCCATCCTGGTACCAACACAATGGCGTCTGGCACTTTCGTCCATACAGGGCTTCATAGGGTGCCATCCCTATACTAGAATGATAGCTGTTGTTGTAGGTGAATTCTATAAGAGGCAACAGATCATCCCAGTTTCCACCATGTTCTAGAACATAAGCTCTTAGCAAATCTTCTAAAGACTGTATCGTTCTTTCTGTCTGTCCATCAGTTTGAGGGTGATAAGCTGAACTCAGCCTCAGCCTTTTCCCTAATGCTTGATGTAGACTTTACCAAAAACGTGAAGTAAACTTTGGATCTCTATCAGAGACTATGCTTGACGGCACTCCATGTAGTCTGATTATCTCTCTGATATACAGCTCAGTTAACTTCTCCACCGAGTAGTTGATCTTAACAGGTAAGAAGTGTGCTGACTTCGTTAACCTATCAACGATCACCCAAATCGAATCAAAACTCTTGGAAATTCTCGGTAATCCTACCACGAAATCCATTGAAGTGTTCTCCCACTTCCATTCGGGTACATCCAAGGATTGAAGCATCCCTCCAGGTCGTTGATGTTCTATCTTTGCTTTCTGACAGGTCAAACATGATGCTACATATTCAGCCACTTGCTTCTTCATTCCTGGCCACCAAAACTTTTGTTTCAGATCTTGGTACATCTTGGTTGATCTAGGGTGAATGCTCAGCTTGCTCTTGTGTCCTTCTTCTAGAATCATTTTCCTCATCTCCGGGTTACTCGGTACACAAACTCGTCCATTGCATCTCAAGATACCATTAGTTCCAAAACTGAACTTTGCAGCTTTCTCTTGTCCCAGTAACTCCTTTTTCTCTTGAAGGTACTCATCAATTGCTTGTTGTTCACGGATCGTCTCCATCAGTCCACTAGATACCCTGATCATTCCCAAGCAAATCTTCTCATTGCTCACTTCCACAGCTAGATTGAGATCACATAACTGTTCTATCGATCCTAGCTCTTTAACCATCATTGCAGAGATATGGAGGGTCTTCCGACTCCGAGCGTCTGCAACGACATTTGCTTTTCCAGGGTGGTATAGCAAGGTGAAGCCGTAGTCCTTAAGAAACTCCATCCAACGTCTCTGCCTCATGTTAAGTTCCTTCTGATCGAACAGGTACTTCAAACTTTTGTGGTCGCTGAAGACATCGAACTTCGATCCATACAAGCAGTGTCTCCAGATCTTCAGAGCAAAAACCACAGCAGCTAGCTCAAGGTCGTGCGTCGGGTAATTCCTCTCATGAATCTTCAACTGGCGTGAAGCATACGCTACCACCTTCCAATGTTGCATAAGCACACATCCTAATCCTTGATGCGAAGCATCACAGTACACTTCATAAGGTTCGTCTGGCTTAGGTAGTACTAACACTGGTGAGGTTGTCAAACGTTCCTTCATCGTCTGAAAACTTTCCTCACATTTGTCAGTCCACGTAAACGGTTGGTCCTTCCTCGTTAGTTGAGTCAATGGCACAACAATCTTCGAAAATCCTTCGATGAACCTTCTGTAGTAACCAGCTAGTCCAACGAAACTGCGGATTTCTGTCACAGTCTTGGGTCTCTCCCATAAAAGTACTGCTTCTACTTTTGTAGGATCGACGGCAATTCCTGCCTTCAAAATCACGTGTCCCAAGAATTTGACTTCATCCAGCCAAAACTCGCACTTGGGTAGCTTTGCGTATAGCTTTTCCTTGTGAAGGATTTGCAAAACTTGTCGTAGATGGTCCTCATGCTCCTCGGAACTTTTCGAGTAGATGAGAATATCGTCGATAAACACAACAACGAACTGATCCATATACGGACGTAAAATATGGTTTATGTAGTCCATGAAGATAGCAGGTGCGTTCGTTACTCCGAAAGGCATCACGAGGTACTCGTAGTGACCATAACGAGTCCTGAATGCAGTCTTGGGTACATCCTCGTTCTTTACTCTAATCTAGTGATAAACGGATCTTAGGTCAATCTTTGAAAAGACAGAGGCTCCCTGAAGTTGATCCATCAAATCATCTATGCGGGGTAGAGGATACTTATTCTTGATTGTTATCTTGTTGAGTTGACGGTAATCTACATCTAGTCTAGAACTTCCGTCTTTCTTCTTCACCAACAACACTGGTGCTCCCCACGGGGACACAATTGGTCTTACGAACCGTTTTGACATCAAATCCTCTAGTTGGGTCTTCAACTCGGCTAACTCCATAGGTGACATCCTATAAGGGGCTATAGAGATTGGACCAGATCCTGGAACTAGATCAATCGAAAACTCGATCTCTCTCATAGGTGGCAAACCTGGAACTTCCTCGGGAACAACTTCCGAAAAATCTTTCACAACCGGCACATCGCTCAAGACAACGTCCCTCTCGATTTCTAAACAGGATAGAAGCATGTATCCCTGAGCTCCTTCTTTCAAAGAATCTCTTACTTGGTTGGCAGTTAAAAATCCAGAAACCTCAGGGTCAGGAAAAACTAAGGTTCTATGTGCATAGTCTAAAAGGATATGGTTGGAAGATAACCAATCCATGCCTAGAATCACATCTAATTGTGTCAAAGGTAAATATATTAAGTCCACCAGAAAGTTCTTACCATGAATAGTAATAGGACAATTCAAACATACTGTATTGACAGTAACAGGTTTGGCAGTTGGAGTAGTGACAATCAAATCAAAAGACAACGGAGAAACAGGCAAGTCCAAACTCCTCACACAGTCCAAAGAGATAAACGAATGTGTCGCACCCGAATCAAATAGTAGAGTTAGGAGATTACCTGCTATGGTGCAACTACCTTGTATGAGATCATCAGAGTTGGAGGCATCAGCGCCACTCATGGTATAAACCTTTCCCCTCGCTGTGGGTCTAGCAGTCTGAACATTGTTGACAGTCGGCTCGGGTTTTGGTGTAGGGCACTCCCTCGTGAAATGTCCTATCTTCCCGCATTGGAAACATAGAACTCCTTTCAGATTGCAGGTGTCAGCTTGATGCCCGTGTTTCCCACAATTGAAACACCTCCGGATTTGGCCTTGATTTTCGTTGTTTCCACTTCCACCGCCATAAATAGAAGCGACAGGACGATACGATTGTTGTTTCTAACTGCTCCCTTGAGGTCGGGAATACGGCTTCTTCTGGGACTGCTTCCTTCTCTGGTGCTGGTATTGGTTTGGGTTCCTAGACCTAGACGGTCCTCCCGCAGTACTCTTGTTCTCCCTTCCGCTTCTCATCTTTTCTACCTTTCTGCACTTCTCTACCAAGGCTTGAAAAGTACGGATCTCCAGGGGTAACACTGATTCCTTGATGTCGAAGCGCAAACCACTTTCGAATCTCTCGCATTTCCAGTCCTCGTCAAGTTGAGCTTGGAACAAGCGGAAATATTTGGCGAGTGATTCAAACTTTGCCGCATATTCCCCTACAGTCATGTCCCTCTACTGCAGCTTCAGAAATTCTTGCTCCTTCTCGGTTCTGGCACTTTCGGGAAAGTACTTGTCCAGAAACTTGGTGCGAAATACTCCCCAAGTGATCTCTTGGTTGTTGGCTTCCAACAATTGTCTGGTTCCTCCCCACCAATACTCTGCATCTCCCAGAAGCAGGAACGTGGCGTATTCCACCTTCACTCCCTCGGGGCAGTGCAGAACAGCAAAAATCTTCTCTATCTCTTGCAGCCACAAGTCAGCCTTTTCCGGGCCACAGTCCCCATGAAACTGCGGAGGATCATGACGCCGAAAATCGACTAACCCTCTAGCATCAGCAGCAAGATCAGCTCTTTGTTGATTCTGTTGGTACTGTTGAGCCATCGTAGTTGTCTGTTGAGCAACAGCAGCCGCCATATCAGCCATGGCCTGGATAGCCCGATTAAGGTTGTTGTGATCAGCATTGTTGTCAGCAGTGCCGCGACCTCCACCACGACCACCTCTAAGATTCATGTTTCCCTTACAAAGCAAACCAGACATACCTTAATAAGGAAACATAAATCAAAACTAGTGTGTCAACACACATTGCTTCAATAGAGAAACAATTCAAACAAGGTTCACAGAGATCACACAACATAAACATAACAGACTCACTTCCTAAGGATTCCCGAAAGACTCGACCAGCTCTGATACCATTAATGTAACACCCCCCTCGCGGGTGCTACATACTCGGACTCTAACGCGGAAATAAATCAAGAAAATAAAAAGCTGGTTGCTTTCGGAAAATACTTTAATTAAGTAGCTACGTTCGAAAACGCGGTTCTAAAAATTTTCTGCATGCATAGGCAATATAAACTCAAGATGAAGGAATAAACTTCATATCACATGTTGATATTCACTGTTCATAAAACGTAAACATAACATAAAACCTGGTCTAATATATAACATATTACAGACTTATAAATAATTTCAACATATGGGCAGTAATATAATATAAGACCGCTCAAAATAAAAGACTCCTAAGCTGGTCGACTAAAGTAGCCATCGGGACACAACCCAACGTCAACTTCATCAAAACGCTCCATCATCCGAGTCCTCACATCTCCGCGGGGACCTATGAACAACATCTGTACATGTGTTCCAAAAACACAACAGGGTATCCAACATGTACAGGCAAAGGTGAGATACTCATATACAGTTTATCACGATAGCCGCACAGGTGACAAATAGCAGTATAAACATCTGCAGATAATTACAGATATATGAGCAGTTATCTATATAAAACCATATAACATCTCAAACACTATCATGAGCTATAATAATGCATGAGACTTCAATATCATCTTTCTAATTCATGTACTCCGGAGATTCTCACTTCCCAACATCGAGCGATAGGCCGTAGTAACACCCGTAACATAATTGTCCTCATGAGTCGGCCTCTCTGTTTAGGTCCGAACGCCAATTGTTCCAGGGTACCACGTCATAACCATATCCTGAATAGTCCAGTCCCTGATCGAGTTCATTCGTCCTGGGTAGTCGACTCACCACGGCACGGGGTCGCGAGGCCACCGGCCACTTGTGGAGTCTCGACACACAGAATGCCCCTACAGACCTAGTGGTCTTAACCGGTTCCATTCTCAACTACTAGAGTTGTAGCTCGGTTTCGAATGGCACGTCTGTCGGTTCATGCATGTACACAAAAAGTTTTCTGTTTTCTTTGCTTTCATTCTTTCAAATGTCGAGACATAAAGTCCACGACTCGTTTAGAAAAGGCATTAAGTCCACTCAAATCAAAAACACAGGACACGAAGTCCGAGTGCTCAATCCACATTCATTCTTTCATATGTCGAGACATAAAGTCCACGACTCGTTTAAAAAAGGCATTAAGCCCACTCAAATAAAAAACACAGGATACGAAGTCTGAGTGCTTAATCCACAAAACACTAGCCCCGACGTCTCGGCCACTAGGTTTGCGTTCGTCTCAAAGGTTCATTTTCTCCAAACACTTTGGAAAACAAAACACACTTTGGATTTCTTGAAACAAAACATCTTTTTGATCAAAGGAAACATTTTTCGGGAAAAACACCTTTCTTGAAAACAAAACCGTTTTCTAAAATTTCACGCCCTTTTTTAAACACTTTACAGAATAAAACACATTTGCGCGACTTTTCACAAAACAACTTTTTACTTTTCAAAAGGACATACTTTTCAATAGAATATACTTTTCAAAAGAACATACTTTTCAAAAGAGAACTTAACTTTTCTTGAAAAGCAACACGTTTTCCAAAAACCACCTTTTGATTTCCAAAATACGGTTTTCAAAACTTTGATTTCGATTCCGAGTCTTTTAACAATTATCGAGACATAGCCAATCCTATGCTCATCCAGGATATAAATATATGTATAGATATATATATATCAACAGTTCAATATCACAATAAGATATCATCCAAGGCATCCATGCCACAGTTATATCAAATAACCAACTATACACAGCGCTTAACATCCAATCAATCCAGGACATAAGTATACATATACATTAAGTCTTAATTCAATCATAACACACCAATCAATCCTATGCCATGAGGCTACCAAACTCAAAATGAAATACCTCCCTTTACCTCACAAAGGAAGTTCAATGCAAACTCGATCGGTTCTCGGCTCCGGCTCCGGTTCCATTCGCGTCGCCTAAAACAATCAAACACAATTCAATTCAAACAACAAAGCAACATCAATCTATAACATCAAAACATAATTTTTCTTCCCCAAGAAGGTATTGGGTTCGGTCATGAAAGGATAAAAAGGATAGGGATCTCATTTGGTTCCTAACTTTTGGATCGTTGGTCCTTAAGCATGATTAACACTAAATCAAGTCCTATGACCCAAAAATTTGAGACAAAACTCATGGTTCTACACCCTATATGTTTCTGCCATAAAGAGGAGAAATAGGTTAGGAGCTTTGGTTGATGTTTTGCTCTTGGGTTTAGGGTTCAAAGACATCAAGTAAGCTAGAACAAGTGTTATATAGCCAAAAATTGCAACAAAACCCATCCTTTCATCATGATTAGGATTCGGCCCTCCCATGGAATAATATGGAGAAAATTTCTTTTGGGTTCATGCTTCTAGACACTCAAAGTACACATCATGATGGGTTCATAGAAATTGGTTTCATGATCATATGATTTTTCTACAATTTTCTATGGATTTCCAAAGTTCTAGATCTAAACTTGGATCTTCATGAATCAAGTGATTCAAGAGATGAAATAGAGAGATTGAGAGAGTTAACATGAGGATCATACCTCCTAGGATCAAAGATTAGTGAAGAAGAAACATGTTTTCACTCAAAAACTTCAACTTTTGAAGATCAAACTAGGGTTTTTGTGAAGAACTTTTGATGAACACTCAAGAACTCATGAAGAACATGAAGAACAAGTGAGAGAAGATGAAGAACAAGAGAGAGAAGAGAGAGAAAGAGTGATGGCCGAAATGGCCAAGAGAGAGAAAGAGAGAAATATATATATTGATGTCGTGGCAAACTTGTAAATAACCAAAAGGGTAATTTGGTAATTCCTTCAAGGACTAGGGGCGTAAATGTCATTTCCCTTATAAATATCTAGATATTTCTAGAGAGGTAATGATGACATGGTGAGTCACAGGGTCAGAATGGTTATTCCATAAATTCTCAGGGGCAAAATGGTCTTTTCATTCAAGGGCAAATGATAATTATGAAAGGGTCAAGGGCATTTTAGTCATTTCACGTCCAGATATTTTCTAAACGTAATCATTGCACTGATGATTCACTGATGAGTCATAGCACACCATGTGACTTCAACCTTATCCGTAGCAGGTCACTAAAATCTCGTATTCAGCTCCGTTCTTCACCTGATTTAGGCTTTCGCCCAAGAAAGTCGTATGACGACTTATTTATTTTTGAATATTTTCAAAAAAACCAATATCGTTGGAAATAAAATATAAAACCTAACTGTTTCGTTCACGAGTCAGAATTAGGTCTCGATAGTAGAAAAAGACCACTATCCGTGAAAAACGCAGACCGGGCTCCGTTTGAGCTTTCGCCCGAAACTTAACCATGGCTTCCTATGGTTGTGTAGGGCATTCCTATCTGGTCAGAATATTTTATTGCCATTTCTAAGGCCTCTAATAAAATATAAGTTCATAAATACTGATTAATTAGGAAAACTTGAAAAATCGGGGTGTTACAGTTTTAATCGCTTACTGTCTTTGTTTAATTTTGTGTTTAAAAATATGCAAACCCCCCCAAACCTTTTAATTTGTTTGCTCGATTTGCTTCGATTGCTAAGTTGGTTTTTTGGGAAACGATTCGGGTCGACACCCTTGCTACTAGTAAGCTTGTAGTTCGATTTTGTAATTTTGGTAGTTCGACACCTATCAAAATTTTAGCGTCATTGTCGGGGACCATTATTAGTTATTCGATCATATTACGTTGTGTTTATACTAATTCCTAACCTGTTTGTTCACTGATTTGCTGTTTGTAGTGTTTCCAGTGGCATTTCGGTAATTTCCTGTTGTCAGGAATTTTTGTGCTCGGATTGCCTTCAAATTTTCTCAGAAAATTAGAAGAAAAAAAAATCAAGGATTCCATGTCCCTATAGTACAAAGTAATTTAGGACAATTGGCTTCAAATCCAAAATTCCATCGTTTAGGTCATTTTCTATTTTTTAAGAGTCTGACCATTTTTTAAAATTACAAAAAAATTGTGTTAGTTCTACTTACTTTACAGAGATTTACTATGGTGTTTATTATTGTTTTGAATTTGTTTGATGTGTTTTTCTATTTTTATATCATTTCGGGTAGTGTAGAATTGTGTGTCCTGTTTCTGCTCTTTTAGATTGAAACTGATCAATAGTGCTTACTTCATTCACATTTTGCATGAGTACTATGTCTACTAGGTCCAATATTGATAATCATTTGCTTGATTTAGATCTTGAGGTAGAAAGAACATTTTATTCATTGGCTAGAGCTCATAGAATTACTTCTCAAATTGGACTTGAACCTGAAATTGAAGATATTGTCATAATGATTTTGCATCTGTTAATGATAGTCATATTGATTTTGCATATGTTAGTGATATTGTTCCTGAATATATTGTTAGCAATTTTGTAATCGATTATGAACCACCAAACATGGCTGATAACAATAGGACTTTGAAAGAACTTGCTACATCTGATGTTGCATATCAATATTTGAGTATCCAATATCTTGACATTGATGGACCTTTTGAATTGAAATCTGGATTAATACATTTGTTGCCCAAGTTCCATGGCCTTGAAAGTGAGGATCCTCATAAGCATCTCATGGAGTTCCACATTGATTGTTCAACCATGGGACCACCTGGTGTACGAGAAGAGCATGTGAAGCTAAGAGCCTTTCCATTCTCCCTTGCTGATAAGCCGAAGGATTGAATATATTACTTACAACCTGGTGTGGTTACTTGCTGGAATGACATGAAGAAGCTGTTCGTGGAAAAATTCTTCCCTGCCTCAAGGACTGCAACAATGAGGAAAGAGATATGTGACATAGGACAATTGAATGGTGAGACCTTGCATGAATACTAGGAGAGATTCAAAAGATTGTGTGCAAGCTGTCCCTACCATCAAATTAGTGACTAGTTGCTTATTCAGTATTTTTACGAGGGCTAGTTTCCCATGGATAAAAGTATGGTTGATGTTGCCTCTAGTGGTGCCTTAGTAGACAAGACCTTTGCTGCTGCACGAATTTTGATTAAGAATATGGCAGCCAATGCTCAACAGTTTGACACCAGAATGGATGTTTAGACCAAGGGAGTCCATGAGGTGAAAACCTGTATTGCTAACCAAGTGAGAATGGAAAATAGATTGGAGGAGCTTACTTCATTGGTGAGGCAATTGGCCATTGGATAATAACAAAAGTAGAAATATAGCAACAATATGTTGCATCTATACCTCACTAGAACATTTTACTGATGTTTTCCCTACAATCGAAGAAAGTACCCCCATTAATCCACAGCAAGCTGCTGTAAATGGTATCTTTCTTGGTAATCAGTTTCGGGAACCACAACAGAAATATGCTCCCAAATATAACCCTTCTCTAACACTTATAATCCAGGCTGGAAAGATCATCCAAATTTGAAGTATGGAAATGTACAACAAACATACCATTAGCAGCCACAACAGTTGAGGCAGCCATTCCAATAACCATACCAACAACAATAGAGGCAGCCATTTCAACCTCCAAGATCACCAGTGCAACAACAACAAACAAACCAGCCATCCTTTTCTAATCAACCTGCTTTAGAGGATTTGGTGAGGCAATAAATGCAAAACCATATTAGATCAGAGGCCACCATGCAAAATTTAGAGGTTCAGATTGGGCAGTTGGCTAGTTCTGTTAGTCAGTTGTAGTCTCAAGGCTCAGGCCAAATACCAAACCATTCTGAAGCCGAAAGGAAATGTGAGTGCTATAACCTTGAGGAGTGGTAAGGAAGTCATTCAGCAGAAAAATTTAGACAAAGTGGTTGATCCTGAAAGTGATAAAAGTACAGAATGTACAGAAAAATCAGGAAAACAAAATTGTCATAAAGAGTTGCTGAAAAGTGAAGATCTGGTTGAGAATTCAAAGAAACAAACTGAAACTGAATTGAAGATTCCTCTTCCTTTTCCAAACAGAAAGACTCAATCAAAAAGAGTGGTTGAAACAAAATTTGATAGGGAGATTATGGAGACTTTTTAGAAAGTGGAGGTGAGCATTCCTCTCTTGGAGGCCATAAAGCAAATTCCCAAGTATGCCAAGTTTCGGAAAGAGTTATCCACTCATAAGAGGAGGTTGAAGGGGAATGAAAAGTGAGCATGGGCAGGAATGTTTTAGCCTTGATACAACCACATTTGCCCCCCAAAATGCGAAGACCTGGGCACTTTCACCATCTGATGTAGATCAAACATAGTAGGATCGTCATTTGAATAGATTTATGAATTTTAATGTGTGGTGGCCGAATTTAAAGAAAGAAGAAAGACTCAAGGGAGGATCAAGATTAATCTTAAGTGAGATCAAAGATAAAAAAGGTAGAGGAAGATTGCATGTAAGTAAATTGTGAAAATGTAAATACCGAAAATGGATAAGCCTTGATTGTGTTCGCCACATGAAGAGCAATCTCCAAGTTAAGAACTAAGAGTTTAAGTTAGAACTTGATACGAGGAGAACCTCTCAACTCACAAATTGGAAAATTCCACAAATGATTCATTAATTCCAAATTGAAGTACATTTAGTCCTTATAATACATGGGAGCTCCTCCTATCTTCATAAGATGAAACTCCATGCGCTACTCTAGGGGCTTGGCCGAATAGGCCTTCTTCTATGGGCCTAGTTGGCCTAATGCGTCCTATGCCCAAGCTATGCTATCCTAAAAGTAATTACTTGGAAAAGAACTTTTATTACAAGTCCTATAGAATTTTACAAAGTCCTATACTACATTTATTACAAATACTATGCTAGGTAGTCATGACTTCAATGTTTAAAAGGTTCCATGGTGGGCCCTTTTCAATGGATGGCTTAAAAGTCAACTGATTGGCTACTGTCATCTTTAGGGCTTGTTGGATCCTCTTCTGCCTTCCTCTAGTCATTGGTCCTTGTAGGCCTTACAGTTGTGGGACCTGTTGAGTGTCCATGATCACATCATCCCGTCCTTCTTGAGGCGAATTCATCCACGAATTGTGGCTTTCATCACCTACGTCAAAGAACTTAGATCAGACACGTTGAAAGTCGCACTCACATTATACTCACCGGGAAGGTCAATTTTATAGGCATTGTTATTAATTTTCTCAAGTATTTGAAATGGTCCATCACCCCGGGGTTGGAGTTTGGATTTCCTATGCAAGGGAAACCGCTCCTTTCTTAGGTGAACCCACACCTAATCCCCTGGTTGAAATACCACCTCTTTCCTTCCTTTATTTGCTTGCCTACTCATTTGCTCCACCCTCTTTTCAATTTGCATTTTAACTTTTTCATGGAACTTTTGGACATATTCAGCTTTGCCTTGTCCGTCTAGATTAATCAAAGAGTCATTGATGGGCAAGGGAAGTGTAACACCATTTTCGGGGTCATCACATTTACGAACGTTTTATTAAAACTACAAGGTCGAAAAACAGGTTAATTAAAATCATTTGAAAAAAGATGGGGCAAATTTTTTCTTTTCACAAGACGTGAATATAAAAGCTTGTAATGTTTTTGCGTGCGAGGTAAAACATTTCATAATATAAGGTCATAAGTTCATAAAGGATTTACATTAAACCCAACCCGACTAAAGAAATTAAACAGAAAAATACAGACTCAACATAAGGAATTGGAGATGCAGCTCCTAAACACAAGATACTTGGAGACGCAGCTCCGCGACAGATAAAAGAAAGGTACAAACACTCTGACACTCTACACTGGTCGACAATAGACTATACAAGAAGACATCCCTCGAATCAACCGCTGGATCCTTCCTCTGACTCCTCCTTTATGGAGAGACAAGCGAAAGGAATAGGAAGACATGGGTAGATCACCTCCCTCCTAATCTCCTCACTTATCACCTTCCAACCAGGACCCGTGAAACGAGGCCTAACATGAATCCTAGTAGGGACTACTGCTGGCATTCCTATGGAAGACATCGCAGAAGTTGACTTAGAAACAACTTTGCTAACAAGCGGCCTATCCCTAACAGAGGGAGAATGCACTGAACACACTAGTGAAAAAGCCCACCTAGCCTTCTACTTATGACCACAGCCTTGATGACTAACGACATGAAGACAAGCGGTGAAGCGGTTAAGAACCCTTCCTCTGCGACCCATGCGAATGGTGAGTGTGGCTCTTCACATATACATTGCTAGAAGCCCATCATGACTAGATGTCCAAACGCTGAAACCACTAGGAAGCTCAACTATGAGATGCATCTGAAGCGCCGCGTGAAGTCTCGGTATCACGACCTTCTCGGGCGATCGCCAAAGAAGCTCACAACGATTCAATACAAAGTAATTAATGAGATGAGATTCCCATTCATCAACACAACACATGGCAAAAGCAAAAACGGTATGACACGCAAGATAACAACATACTAATCATGCATATCATATATCTCAATATCTCATATTATTCAATCAACATCATAAGACATCATCAACACAGTATAATAATGTATAACATGTAAATGTATCCATCGACATTTATGCAAGGCAATGCAATGTTGCCACGATGGTAAAACTATGACTCCTACTCCATGGAGCTAAACATAACTGGAGTGAGTGATTGAGAGAACATTGTCTGTGTTATCTCAGCCCCACAGTGCCTTTAAAACAAGATCGCGAATTTGCTACAATGGCTCACGCCAGACGTTCTTTACCCAAATCATGATTTGCCTGGTGTCAAGTCAGGATGTTAGAATTTTTCAACAGGTACCCACGACACAGAGGAGCTACTCTCTAGCCACTTGTGGTCTCCCCAACCCCAACGTCCTCAAGATCCTTAAGATCGCAACCTCTGACAATTTCACCTGTACAAAGGTGTAAGCTCAACTTTCAGGCACAACGCCCGACTCATGCAAGGATGCGTATGCATGTCAAACAGTTAACAACAACAGTAATGACATCATTACTATATCACAATGTTTATCCTCTTGATAAACCATAGGGTTTCCCCACGGGACCCACTTTCATACGACTTGCCATTAGTCACCCATCTTTGGTTCCATTCCTTGCATTGTTGCACCACTTCGTCGTCGGAAACGATGTTTAAGTCTTAAGATATTCTATTCGATATCCTAAGTGTATTATGGAAAATCAGAATCTACAAGGATTCCTTCATCATATCTTCTCACTTATCTATCAAAGGAGTTATTACTTATTTTGTATAAGTAATTCTTAGTGATTAAGCATTGTGGATCCTTAGATGACCTAAATCATCAAGGGTATGAAGATATAGTCTTGTTCCACTATATTTCACACTTAAATACTCCTTATTTTTTTAACTCTAAGTCCTAATCTTTGACTTCGGTTTTTGAGGTAAATATTTGTTTTGAGTGCAAAATCCTTTTACCTGTAAACCAAATATTTAAATCCTTTGCTTTGTAAATACATCATCCTAAGTACCTTAGTACTTGGAGTTTGAAACTTTAATCTTTCCTTAAAGTAAAAGAAGAGTTCTAAAGGTTTAAATCCTTTTTCATGACTCTTAAAACTCCCAATGATAAAACTCTTGTGGGACAACAACTGTCAACCAATGAATGTCACGTGGAAACTTAACAAAAGTCTCTCATTTAAGTGAAGTCATTCGAAGCCTAAACCATGGTGCCACCTTTCTTTCATTTGGGATTTGAAATCCATTTTTGAAACTTGTAAAGCCACTAAATAACATTTAGAGCCATAATTCACTCTAAGTTCTACACTTATCAAAATCATTTGAATCTAATTAATTGGTGACTCAATTGGAGTCAATTAAGTAGTGAACTAAGTACAAAAATATTTTCTTATCCAAAATGAACTTAGAACCCGAATTAGTGTACACATCCTTTGGGCTGGTTTTGGTTCATGAAAACTTACACTAATTGATTTCCAAGTACCATTTTAACTTGACAATTTCCTTGATTGAAAATCAAAACATTTTCTAAGTGATACATCTAAGAAAAACCGTACCTACTTGCTCACTTAGGGTAAGTTTTTAGTTCAAAGTTTTTCTTGAAGCAATTATTTCAAACGCGTAAGCTTTTAAAAGAACATTTCCTTCCTTACTTTCACTCTCAAGCTGGAATTCACATCTATAGTTAAAGTGAAGATTTTGCTTCACTAAACTAATCTAAACTCAAGTATGATCAACAATACATCCAAATGTACAATAATAATACATTCACTAAAAAAAAAACAAAGCTAAACCTGCATACACAAATTTTCCGCAATACAAGCACCAACTTGTGTCAAACATTTGATAGACCAAATGAACACGGATTTGAGAAAATGAGGACTCATATGAAAGCTTAGGATGTTTAATTTATGGATATAAAATTTATTTTCACGAACAGTAACCAGTTAGTACAGTTTCACGAAATAAGTCACTGTAGTCAGAATCCAAGACAGAAATTTATGCTTAGATTGAAACAGATTTTCAAGGGTCAAATCTCCATGAAACCAAATGGAATTTGTTATCAAAATGAAGCCCAAGATGTCTAGGTTCAGGATAAAAAACAATGTTTTAAATCCAAGGTCTAGGTTGAGAGAAAAACCAAAATGACTCACACAAGGTTAGATCCGAAAATCACATTTTCACAAACTTTTTTCAACATAAAGATGGAGGAACCCTAGGTTAGGGTTTGCCAACATATAAAATCCATTTTCAGTCATTCACACGCATCAAGCAATAAAAAATTATTACAACATTGTTCTCATAGAGCACCAAATAGATAAAGTGGCAAAACCCTTGGTTTAGGGTTTTCCCCAAACCAAACCCATAAACCATTTCCACCACCACCAATGTGGTGTGATGTGGTTCACTCCCCCATTACCTCTTGTAGATCCTCTTAGTATGTGGTCCTAAAGGTGGTTTCATGAAGAAAGCGATGAACTTGAAGAAACTTGAAGAAAAACTAACATGAGCATAATGGTGTTAACTTTGCATTTTGACAAACCATGAACTAAAAGAGTTTTGTTCATGATTCTAATCATAAAAATGAAAGGTAGAAGAGTATATAAGACTTACTTCCAAGAAAGGATATGATGAACAAGATGAGTGTTCTTGAGCTTCCTTGAAGATGAATAACAAAAGTCTTCCAAATGAAAAACTTTGTGAAATAGAAAGTGTTTAGAATATGATGGTGATCAAGGATATGTAATTATAAATGGAAGAACAAATCTTGGTTGATATTCTTGGGTCAAAACTGTGGCCTTAAGAGAGAGAAGAGAGATGAGAGAAGAGAGAAGAGAGAAAAAGTTTGAATGTTCTTGAGTAATTTATGAAGAACATAAAGAAAAAGGCTTTGAATGATCAAAGTTCTTTCATGAAAGATGTTTGTATGATGGAGCGATTTAGAAGTTGAAAAAAAATTTTGGTTGAAGAATTTTCAAGCCAAAACGTTGAATAACAAGGAAGAGAGAGTTTTGAGTGTTCTTGAAAAAGAAAGGCTTTGATTCATGAAAGTATGATGGAATTAGGTGTTTTGGTGTTTGTAATACACCATATGCACGAAATTGCTAGCTAATTTAGCAAGGAAAACTAATTCAAAATGATATTAATTTGGTGTAAGAAATCCAAGGGCTTAGATTTAAAGAGGTGGGTTGCTTGTTGCTTGATTAAGCCATAAGCAAAAAAGGATAGTTTGCTTTTTCCATAAAAAGAAATGGTGATGAATTAACCAAGAGTTATAGAAAATTAATCCATTGGTTAAAAGGGAGGAAGAGGTGATTTGAATAAAGGTGATGGATGGTTGACATAAATGTGGCATGATTTGATTAAAAGGTGACAACGTCTTGTAAAGCGTGAAAAGTAGTCATGAACTTCTCCCGACTCCGGGCCAGATCAACTTCCCCGCCCCGGGACAGATCAACTTCCCCGGCCTTGGTACACATCCCATGGTAAAGCAGCCCCGATTAAAATAATCATATTTTTATCGGTTCCAACCCAAAACAACACATCAGGCTCAAAACAACATTTTTATGATTATTAAGCTCATAATTGAAATTCAAACATGAATTTTCAATTATTAACTATTTTTATGATTATAATTAATCGGATTTGTGTTCTCAATCAAGTTATTCACACAAATAGTTAAAAAGGCAGATATATGATTTTTGGGTGTTACAGGAAGCATATCAAGGGGAGTTTGAGGATTGAAACCATACACTTTTTCAAAAGGTGAAAAGTGAGTAGTAGAATGTTGCACACGGTTGTATGCAAATTCTATGTATGTTAAGAAATCTTCCTAAGACTTGAGATTTTTAGAGAGGATTGTGCTTAGGAGAGTAGAAAGAGTCATATTCACAACCTCCGTCTAGTTATTCGTTTGAGGGTGGCAAGTAGTAGAGAAGAGTAATTTAGTTCCCAATTTTCCCCACAATGTCCGCCAAAAGTGACATATCAAGTGGAGTTTGGTGGACATTGTGGGGCAAGTTGGGAATACCATGTAGTCGAACATTGTGGGGCAAGGGGAGTTTGGCGGACATCTTGGTGTCACGATTGGACACTATGCTTCTAGGAATGCCATGTAGTCGAACCACTTCTTTGAAAAAGAAATTGGCTACATGACAAGCGTCATCACTCTTATGACATGGGATACAGGGGCCATCTTGGAAAACCTATCCACAACCACAAAGATTGAGTCATACCCTTGCCTAGTCCTTGGCAACCCCATAACAAAGTCCATGGAAATATCCATCCATGGGGAAGAAGGAATAGGTAAGGGTGTGTACAACCCATGTGGCATACTCTTAGATTTTTCCCTTCTACAAACGATGCATTGGTCACATATCTTTTGGACTTGCACTTTCATAAAAGGCCAATAGAAATGCTCTTGAAGCATATCCAAAGTCTTGGTGACACCGAAATGTCCCATTAAACCTCCTTGATGCGCTTCTCTAACCAACAATTCTCTTATGGAATGCCTTGGCACACAAAGTCTTTTATTTTTGAACAAAAATCCATCATGATTAAAATATCCCTTATGTGCCACGGCCTCCAACTCATCTTAGATCATAGAGAAGTCCAAATCTGTTGCATACAATTCCTTTATGTGATCAAATCCTAAGATTTTAGTTTCAAGAGTTGCAAGTAAAATGTATCTCCTTGAAAGAGCATCAGCAACAATACCATGTTGTCCTTGCTTATGTTTGATCACATATTAGAATTGTTCAACAAATTCCACCCTTTTAGCGTGGTGCTTGTTTAACTTTCCTTGTCCTTTCAAATGCTTCAAGGATTCATGATCACTATGGATCATAAATTCTTTAGGAAATAGATAGTGTTGCCACATCTTGAGACTCCTTACTGGGGCATAGAGTTCTTTATCATAAGTAGAGTAGTTCAATAACACCCCGCTAAGTTTCTCACTAAAGTATGCAAGGGGGCTTAGGTATATTAGAGGCATCACACTCTATTCTTTAGGCCTTCTTGAAGTAATACCGCCCTAATACCTACATTAGAGGCATCACACTTTATCTCAAAAGATTTCATAAAATTGGGAAGCACGAGGATAGGTAAATTAGTCAATTTCTCTTTTAGGGTGTTAAAAGCATTTTCTTGAGCTTGGCCCCATTTAAAAACCACACATTTTTATTCAAAACTTCATTAAAGGAGATGTCAAAGTACTAAAGTCTATCTTCTATAGAAGCTTGCCAAGTCATAAAAGCTTCGAACATAGTCAACATTTTTAGGTGTTGCCCAACTTTGGATGACCTTATTTTTCTCTTCATCCACATGCACTCCTTGCTCACTCACAACATATCCCAAAAAGACCACTTTGGTGGTGCAAAAGATGCATTTTTCTAAGTTTCCAAAAAGTTTTTCTTTTCAAACTATTAGCAAAACACTTTTAACATGTTCAAAGTGTTCATCCAATGTTTTGCTAAATACTAAGATATCATCAAAGTAAATAGCCACAAACTTGCCAAGAAACTCCCGCAACATATGATTCATAAGTCTCATGAATGTGTGATAAACCTCAATTTTGTGCATTTTATAGGGGGTATTTGGGTCGAATTTTGATGCTTTTATTGTATTTCACCCTTTTACTTAAGTTTTGACAGAATTGACATTCAGAGGTAGTTTGATGGACTTTTGAAGAAAAGAGAAGGTTTTAAAGCTAAAAAGAGCAGAATACTGAAGTTCTGAGGTTAGCACGTCCGTGCCATACGAGAGCACGCCCGTGCCAACATTCCAAATTCGTGCATCCAAACAGAGCCTTACAAAAATAGTCAAAGTTGACCTCTGGAGACTTAGCACGGCCATGCCATGCTAGAGCATGCTCGTGCCAAATGGAAGAAAGGCCTGACTCAGAGAAAAAAGGTGTGACAGAAGCTAGCACGACCTTAATCGCAAAGAGCACGATCGTGCCTGATGAAGAGCACGCCCGTGTTGAAGTCCGTGTGCTAGAACGTTGTTTTATGAAGTTAGTAAGCCCTGACAAAATTGAGCATGGCTGTGCTGAGTAAAGAGCACGACTGTGCCAAGTGAAGAGCACGCCCGTGGAAATGGAACAGAAGACCTAATACAAGGCCCAGTCCACATATTTTATTATAAATAGAGGCCCCTTGTGCCACTTTAGAGATATCTTTGACTCCTTTGGCAAACTTTGCTTTTGTACATTCTAGAGTAGGATTGGCACTTGGGGATTAAATTGGAGACAGCTTCTCCCTCTTCAATCCTCCAGGATGCGCTTCCCTTTGTTGATTTTGGTTTTCTCTATCATTATGAGTTGCTAAGTTCACCACTAGAGTTGTGGTGGATCCTATGTTAGTAGAAATCCCTTTTGCTATGACTTAGCTTTAATTCAAATTCTGTTTGGTGTCAAAGTTACTATCTGATTGGTTTTATCTTATTGCTCTTTATTCCATGTTTAGGATTAGCTATCCTTTGTAATCAATTGATTGATATTTTGGCTATCAAGCTCAATTAAATTGGTAGATCTATAGGATAAACGAGGATAATTAATTGACAGCGATCGTATTGCGATTGTTACCTTCCGATTATTCCAAACCTCTCAGTTCTTTATGCTTTCCAGGTCGTTCGCAACTGCTACCTGATAAACAATATGTCCGTTCGAGGAAAAAAATATCAGTGATTGACAATCACAAGATAGTAATAGTTAGAGGGATCGGTAATCAGAGAAGGGAATATTGAAACTAGAAAGAACTAGGATTTGTGGGGTATTGAAAGCACAAGTGAAACCATGGCTCTAGACTCTTTCACTCTTGATTTCTAAAACTCTTTTTATTCTTCTTTTATTATCTTCTTCCATAAGCCTTATTATTATTATTTACTTCTTTAAGTTCTTTATTAGTCTAAATAGCATAAGGATTTCCTCATTCCAGTACTTGCTTTATCACGTAGATATCTAAATTAATCTCTTGGGTACGATATCTGGACTTCCGTCTTATATTACTTCAGCGACAGGGTACACCGCCCTTAATTGTGTTTGGAACACAACAATGTGCTTGGTGCATTAGTGAGACCAAAAGGCATCACAAGCCACTCATAGAGACCATACTTTGTTTTGAATGCGGTTTTCCACTCATCCCCCTCTCGGACCCTTATTTGATGATATCCACTTCTAAGGTCAATTTTGGAAAAGATTTTAGACCCGTGGAGTTCATCAAGTAAGTCATCCAAGCGAGGAATGGGATGCCTATACTTGATTGTGATGTTTTTTATAGAATGACAATTGATGCACATTCTCCACGTGCCATCTTTCTTTGGTACCAAAATAGCCGGTATAGCACAAGGAGAAAGGGACTCCCGAATCCATTCTTTTTCTAATAGGCCTTCTACTTGCCTTTGAATATTTTTTGTCTCTTGGGGGTTACTTCTATAAGCCGGCCTATTAGGTAGAGAGGCACTAGGAATTAAATCCATATGATGCTCTATCCCGCTAAGAGGTGGCAATCCCTTTGGCAACTCTTTTGGAAAAACATCTTGAAATTCTTTCAAGAGAGATTCAAAACAAGTTGGCAAATTCAAAATAGCAGATGAATTTTTCACAACATTTGAGGAGTAAAGTAAGTATATTGGTTTCTTGATCAACAATACTTTCTTTACTTCCTTCTCTTTAATGAACATACATGCCTTGCTTTTCTTTTCCTCATTCTCCCAGCCTTTTACCTCAAAATGTTGCATCTTCTCTTTATTTTTCAACTCAAGCTCTCGGCCATCATGTTGTTTTATGGCATCACTCAATTTCTTAATCTCACTTTCGAGCTCTTGGCCTTAGTACTAGGATGCCACACACTTCCTTTTTCTTTTGCACTCAAGCCTTTTTTCTCGCTCTCTCTTTTGGCCCTCATTTTCATTTGATCCACACAAATTTCTTATGAGAAAGTGGAATAAGAGTAACCTTCATTTTATGATACAAAAATGTAAACCTATTGGAATGGCCATCATGTATAGCTTTCTTATCAAATTTCCATGACGTTCCCAACAAGACATGTCCCGCCTCCATGGGAACTACATCACAAAGGACCTTGTCCTTGTAAGAACCTATGGCAAAAGTCAACAAAACTTGTTGATTCACCACAAGCTCTCCATCTTCACTAAGCCATTGAAGCTTATATGGCTTAGGGTGTTTCTTTGTTTGATGACCAAGTTTGATCACCAATATTTGAGATGCCACATTTGTGCAACTCCCATCAATGATTAAGGAACAAAGTTTTCCTTCAATCATGCATCTAGTGTGAAAAATGTTCCCTCTTTGGGAATCATCATCATCTTTGACTTGGACTCCTAAGAGTCTCCTCATCATCAACAAGTCACCTTCCATAGGTACTAAACTCTTTTTTTTTTTTTTTTTGCTCTCACTAGATGGCTCATTAGTACAAGATGTTGATGATGCACTAATATCACTACTTTTACCCCTAGAAATCATGGTTCACTTGTTGGGGAATTGAGATGATATGGCCTATTCCAAGGCACTTAAAACATTTTATATCCCTAGATCTAGATGAAGAAGGTGTAGAAGAATAAGGAGTAGAAAAAGAATGAGTTTTAGAGTTAGAATTGGGCCTTGTCCCATTTTTACCATAAGAACCCGCGGCTCCAATGGCATTGGAGGTGTCTCCCTCCTTCTTGGAATCTATCCAAGTAACATTGTTGAAGGCATTGTTGAGAGGTCTTTTGAAGGATTTATTTCTCTTGAGTTGAGCTTCAACTTTGATTGCATGGTGAACCAATTCTTCAAGTTCCACATAATTGTACAATTCCACCGCATCACGTATTTCTTGTTGAAGTCCTCCCAAAAATCTTGACATTGTGGCCTCCCTATCCTCCTCAGCATTTGCTCTTATAGTAATCTCCAACTCCTTATGATATTCTTCCACACTCATACTACCTTGTCTACACTAGTGCAGGAAACCCTTTTAACGTCTGTTAAAAAGGCTTTTAACGTCGGTTATAGAGGCGACGTTAATAGAGCAGACGTTAACTCTTTTTTTGGCAAAGTATGACATGCTGAAGGCAAATATGTCCACTTACCATCCTTTGATTATGGAGCTAACTTCTCTCGTATACCCATCGCAACCAGATCTAGACGAGCATTCACACCGTCCTTTGTCTTGCCCTGAATGTTGAGAAGCGTTCCAATTAAACTATCACACACATTTTTCTCCACATGCATCACATCAATATAGTGTCTGGCATCAAGTTTGCACCAATACGGAAGATCAAAGAAGATCGACCTCTTCCTCTATATGTTTTTCTCAATAGCATTAGCCTTCTTTTGGGCCTTGTCGAAGATAACATTGATGTCCTTCACCCGTTGATAAACTTGCTCTCCGGCTAAGGCCTTCGGAGCAATTTCACTATCTTGGCATCCGTTAAAAGCTTTTTTCAATTTACGATATGAGTGATCACGTTTGAGAAATCTCCGATGCCCAAGGTAAATTGTCTTCCTTCCATGATGCAATTGAGTGAAGGCCTTCTCTTCACATATAGGGCATGCTTTATGCCCCTTAACACTGTACCCGCACAAGTTCCTGTATGCTGGAAAGTCATTGATGGTGCAAAATAACATGGCACGCATCTTGAAAGTCTCATGAGCATACCCATCAACTACATCAACACCTTCCACCCACAACTTTTTCAAGTCTTCAATCAAGGGCCTTAGATAAACATCATTTCCTAGTTGTTTTGGGCCCGAAATCATCATAGATAACATCATGTATTTGCACTTGATGCACAACCAAGGAGGTAGGCTGTAAATTACTAGGAGAACATGCCATGAACTATGAATTTATTTTTTTTAAACAAACAATAGGAGCCTCGTTAAAACCTTAAGGTGCAAAACCCTCCTTAGGGAAAAAACACCAATAAGGAAAAAGAGTACTCCTATTGGCTATCTTATTAATAAAGCAAAAAAATACAATGAAAAACGGAGGGACATAAACCAAACCCATGAAGGAGTTATTTAAATCTATAAGAAGGTAAACTATTCCTATTTCTAAAGAAATCATCGTTAAGATTATTAGGAAGAACCTCCATCCAAACAAAGTCTTGAACATTCAAACAATAAGAGGCAAGCTTATCAGCACAAGTATTGCCTTCTCTGTAAATATGAGAAGAAATAAATCTCATTCTCTTAGCAAGCTCCAAGCAATTGATCCATTTATTTCGAAGTCTCCAAGGAACCATCTCAACATCAGAAAAGGCAGCAATGGCAAAAGCAGAATCACACTCAAGCCATAAAGTGAACCAACCTCTCATAAAGGCTTGCTTAATAGTAATCATGACTCCAATGAGCTCGGCATGGAAAGCTTTGTTTATTCCCAAATTCTGAGCAAAGCTGTTGGAACCAAAGTGGTCATGGTCCAGATAATCCCTTAAGTTTTGATGTTAACAAAGAGCTAATTTAAGATGAACAAAGATTTGTTATGGACTAACGTTTTATATTAAGTGTGCAGGACAAATCTAAATTGAGTCCAAAGACTATCCATAGTCCAAAGACTTTGTCTCGTCCAACATAGTCCAAAGACGTTATCTCGTCCAACATAGTCCAAAGACTTTATCTCGTCCAACACTTATTCTTGGTTTACGACTGGATGGTAATTTATAGAACCTTGAGTCCAAAGACTCTTTTGGTTACCTTCTGTAATAGCTAGTCCAATAAATGCTTTTAAATTTCAAGCGCGAATATCCTGTAAAAGCATTTGAATTTATTATTCCCTGTAAAAGGCTTATACCCGTGGGACAAAACATTCTTTGTAATATTCGTACTAAAGTAAAGCATAAGGCAGAATGTCTCTGTCACCTAAAGAAGTTGACCTTCGTGTTTTGGATAAACAAAAGGTAACTTTCGTTCTACTCAGAGGATATGTCAGCACCACTTTCAGCTATCACCCTGATAGTCTATTCTGTTGATCAGAAACTTCAGAAGCTATCAGACTCAACGGATCAAATGCATTCAATGCTCATCAGAACGGATCCTTTTCCATCCGTTGAAGACTGAAGACTGCTCAAAGAAAAGAGGCTATATATACCTTCATCTTTTGAAAGTCCAAACTACAACAAAAAGAAAAAACAAGGAGACTGAACTTGAGCAAAAATACAAGTGAAGCAACACTTAGCAATTCAAAATCTTTCAAGAGATACAAGCAAATCTTAGCTCAAGAGATAAAAGAGAAAATCTCAAGCTTGCAAAGCTAGAAAAGCTACTCTGATCCTCATTTTCATATTACTCTCTGTGTAGAGTTGTTTCCAGAGTCTAAGCTTTAGTTTCGAATTCTCACATTCAGTGAGTTAGTAGAACAACCTTTTTCAAAACCTTAGTTTGGTTGAGCCTGAAGAGGCTTGTCTGTAAAAGAGTACTTAGAGAACCTGAAGAGGTTGAGAATACTGCCTGAAGAGGTGTTGAATACTTTGTAACAAAAGGTTTTTGTTATAGTGGATAAAGCTCTCAAGTAAAGAGGACTGGACGTAGCTCTTTGGTGAAGAGTGAACCAGGATAATATCTTTGTGTTCCTTTCTCTCCCTTTTCTTACTTTAGTTTTTGTCTAACAAACTAACTGGGATTGAATTGCCTTTCATTACGCTGTCCTCTTGTCTTAGTCAAAACTAAGTGAGCGTCCAACTTGGAGTTTGGAAGAGCTCTCTTTGCTTTTAATCGTTTTAAGCGTTCAATCTTGCGAAAAACATTATCTGCTTACGAAAAGAATTTAAAATCGTCTAAAACACAATTCAACCCCCCTTCTTGTGTTTCAAACAGGTTCCTTCAATTGGTATCAGAGCTCAGCCTCTGGGTTGAGCACTTTGCCGTGTAGAGGAAAAGATCCTACTGCAGATATGTCTGGACCAGGTATGCCAAGCGGGAGTCAACCTGTTATGGAAGGCACTTCCATGACCAGACCGCCGTTCTTCAACGGTACTCACTACCTGTACTGGAAGGAAAGATTCAAAGGTTTCATCCTCAGTACAAACTCTGTTCTCTGGGCCAGAATCACAAACGGTCCTAATGTTTGTCTCAACTCTGACGGGACAGACAAAGCAGAGGACGACTGGACATATGCTGAACGGGCTAGAATGGAACAGAATCATAAAACAAGATATGCTTTAATGTGTGCTCTCAGTCCTGACGAATTTCAGAAGATTCACGCATGTGAATCAACCAAACAAATATGGGACACCTTGTCTAATCTCCATGAAGGGACAACCAAGGTGAAGGACTCTAAAATCATCATGCTGGTTGGCCAGTATGAAATGTTCACCATGGCTGAAGGAGAGTCCATCCTAGACATGATGGGTCGCTTTCAGACGATCATCAACAATCTGAAATCCCTTGGAAAGGTCTACACTACCAAGGAGAATGTCACCAAGATTCTTAGGAGCATGCCTAAGAAATGGAGACCTCTTGTCACTGCAATCACCCAGGCCAAAGATCTCTCCACTTTGACTCTGGATGATCTTGTCGGGACGCTTCAAGTTCATGAGCAGGAGCTTGATCTTGACAATCCCGGAAAGAAGAACAAGGGGATTGCCCTGAAAGCTCATAGGTCCAACAACTCAAAAGCCTTAAAAGCTGATGAGTCCAGTGATGAAGCTGATCAGTCTGATGATGATGTATCAGACGATGACGAGCTATCCTTTATCTCTAGAAAGATTCAGAATATGTGGAGAAAGAAAAATGGAATGAAGAGAAGGCCATTCCAAAAGAAAAGCTTCAAGGATCATGCTGAACCCAAGGATAAAAGTCAGCTGGTCTGTTTTGAATGTAACAAACCAGGACACTTCAAAGCTGATTGCCCTACGCTAAAGGACAAGAAGAAGTTCTTCAAAAAGAAGAAAAAGAACTTCATGGCAACTTGGGTGGACTTGAACTCTTCTGAAGAAGAAGAAGAAGAAACAAATGAAGAGGCTAATCTATGCCTCTGGTCCAACAAGCAAGATGAAGACTCTTCGGACAATGAACAATTTGTTATTCTCGGAGAAAGAAGTCAGGAGTCTACCTCTGGAAGAGGATGGAATGTGAATGTTCCACCCATCTTCAAGGGAACAGACTATACTTATTGGAAATCAATTTTCCAACTATACGTCCAAGCTCAAAACTGTGAAGAAGTTCTTCAAAAAGAAGAAAAAGAACTTCATGGCAACTTGGGAGGACTTGAACTCTTCTGAAGAAGAAGAAGAAGAAACAAATGAAGAGGCTAATCTATGCCTCTGGTCCAACAAGCAAGATGAAGACTCTTAGGACGATGAACAATTTGTTGTTCTCGGAGAAAGAAGTCAGGAGTCTACCTCTGGAAGAGGATGGAATGTGAATGTTCCAACCATCTTCAAGGGAACAGCCTATACTTATTGGAAATCAATTTTCCAACTATACGTCCAAGCTCAAAACTGTGAGTTGTGAGACATCTTCACTAACGGAGATTATCGTCCAACGATTACCCTTGAGGATGGTTCAACATCGTCCAAACATGAAACAGACTGGACGAGTGATGATATCAGATGATGTTCTCAAAATGCCTATGCTAACCGATGTCTTGTCAACGCCCTTGATCGTCCAAGACTGGACATGGTCTCGCAATTCCAAACAGCTAAGGAGAAGCTGGACGCTCTGGAACATCTGTTCAGACCAAGGAGCTCGTCTACCTCAAATATCTGCCTGATGGCCAAAAGCTCTTCGGACGCTGAATCAGAAGATGACGAGGTATCCGTTTCTGGCTCTCTTCAAGAAGCATATGATGAACTGCTAAATGATTCTTCTATATTACATCATCAATACATCGTGATTATGAGAAAATTGTCAAAAGTAAATAAGGAGTTGGAAGAGTCCAACAAACTAAATAAGCAGCTTGTTGAAGAGAATAATAAGCTTAAAGCTGAGAATGTCAGTCTAACTGACAAACTCGCCTCTGAGTCCAGTGAACCTCATGAGGTAACTAGACTAAAACAAGAGGTATCTGATCTCACCAAAAGCGTAACTAAGCTTGTTGGAGGATCAGAGAAGCTAGACCTAATATTGAGGTACACTAGATCACGTCATGATAAGTCTGGCCTAGGCTATGACTCTGAGAAACAAAATGCGTCTCAGAAAATATCAGGGTCCAACAAAAATCACAAGGCTTTTCATTCCTATGGAAAGCAAAAAGAAAATAAATTGCATGCATCCAGAACTTACTGTAAGATTTGTGGAAAGAGTGGTCACACCTCTTCAAAATGCATTTACAAAAACAAAAACAAAATGCATGGTCGAAGACCACCAGCTAACCCAAAAGGACCCAAGTCTATCTTGGTACCTAAGAGTATGATAATAACTGTTGCAGATCTGCTTAGCAACACAAAAAAGACCCCAGTCCTGGTACTTGGACAGTGGTTGCTCATGTTACATGACGGGAGAAAGGTGTATGTTCCAAGAAATCCGTGAGAAGTCTAGTGGATGGGTCACCTTTGGAGGCAACCAGAAGGGGAAGATAGTAGTAATAGGTAAGATTTGTAAGCATCCTCTTCCCTCTATTGATAATGTTCTTCTGGTTGAAGGATTAAAACACAACTTGCTTAGCATAAGTCAATTATGTGACAGTGGGTCTGTTGTTTCCTTCAATAAAGGTGAATGTATGGTCAAGAACCCTGATGGGTCCATCTTATTCACTGCCAAAAGGCAAAATAATCTGTACAAGATTAATTTGGGGGAACTTTCAACTCAAAGTGTATCATGTCTAGTGTCAGTCGAAGATGAGCGATGGATCTGGCACAAAAGACTTGGTCATGCTAGTATGAGATTAATCTCTAAACTAAACAAGCATAACCTTGTAAGAGGCTTACCAAAGATTGTGTTTAGATCAGACACTCTCTGTGACGCATGTCAAAAAGGAAAACAAGTTAAGAACTCGTTTGAGTCCAAGAACATTGTTAATACTTCTAGACCACTGGAATTGTTGCATATTGATTTGTTTGGTCCAACAAGGACGGCCTCTGTCAGTGGTAAGAAATATGGACTTGTCATAGTAGATGACTATACTAGATGGACATGGGTTAAGTTCCTTGCTCACAAGGATGAGTCTATCAAGGTCTTTTCTATATTCTGTAAGCGAGTTCAGAATGAAAAAGGCATATTCATTAGCTCGATCAGAAGTGATCATGGAGGCGAATTTGAAAATGAGCTTTTTCAAAGGTTCTGTGATGAAAGTGGTATTCATCACAATTTCTCTGCCCCTAGAAATCCACAACAAAACGGTGTTGTTGAGAGGAAGAACCGATCTCTTCAAGAGATGGCTAGGGCAATGCTCAGTGATAATTCTGTCCCTAAGCACTTCTGGGCTGAAGCTGTAAATAATGCCTGCTATATTCAAAACAGAATATACATAAGACCAATCTTGAATAAGACTCCTTATGAATTGTGGAAAGGACGCAAACCCAACATTTCTTATTTCCACCCCTTTGGATGTCAATGTTTTATTTTAAATACTAAGGATCAACTAGGAAAGTTTGATGCCAAAGTAGATAATGGAATATTGTTAGTATACTCTGAAACGTCCAAAGCTTTTAGAGTCTATAACTCTAGAAATTTGATTGTTGAAGAATCCATTCATGTTAAATTTGATGACAAACAGCCTAATAAGAGATTATCAGAGCTAGATGATTCTTTTGCAGATATGAATCTAAATGATTCAGATGCTCGTCCAACAACCAACAAAGACGAGGCATCAGACGCTATGAAGGATGCATCATCGTCTCAGCAAGCTGTAAATACCCCTCGTTCGTGGAAATTCAGAACTTATCATTCCCGAGGATCAAATCATTGGCAAACCTAATGATAGCGTTCGAACAAGGTCAACTTTCAGAGAGCAAGCTGACTCAGCCTTCATCTTTAAGATGGAACCAAAGTCTGTGGACGAAGCCTTATTAGACGATTGTTGGATCCTCGCTATGCAAGAAGAGCTCAACCAGTTTCAACGTAGCGACGTTTGGACGCTGGTCTCCTTGCCTAAGGATAAGTCTGTAATTGGAACCAAGTGGGTCTATCGCAACAAGCTGGACGAGGATGGCAAGGTTGTAAGGAATAAAGTAAGGCTAGTTGCCCAAGGCTACTCACAAGAGGAAGGTATTGATTATACTGAAACCTTTGTTCCAGTAGCTAGATTAGAAGCTATACGCATCTTACTCTCATATGCTGCACATCATAACATCATGCTTTATCAAATGGATGTAAAAAGTGCATTCCTAAATGGTGTAATTAATGAAGAAGTATATGTTCTTCAACCACCCGATTTTGAAGATCAGAACCGTCCTGAGCATGTTTATAAGCTTAAGAAAGCTTTATATGGACTCAAGCAAGCTCCTAGAGCTTGGTATGAGAGACTCAGCTCTTTCCTAATGGAGAATGGCTTCTCAAGAGGAAAAGTGGACACAACTCTTTTTAGAAAAGTAAATAAAAAGGAATTTATTGTTGCTCAAATTTACGTTGATGATATAATATTTGGTGCAACTGATGAATCTCTTTGCCAAGAGTTTTCTGAATTAATGCAAAGGGAGTTTGAAATGAGCATGATGGGAGAACTAAAATTCTTTCTAGGACTTCAAGTAAAGCAAACTTCAGACGGAGTGTACATTCATCAGACGAAGTACACAAAGGAGCTTCTAAAACGCTTCAAGTTGGACGATTGTAAACCTATGAATACACCAATGCATCCAACGTCCGTGCTAAACAAAGATGATAAAGATAAAAAGGTGGACCAAAAGGTATATAGAGGTATGATTGGTTCCCTCTTATATCTAACTGCGTCCAGACCTGATATCATGTTTAGTGTTTGCTTATGTGCTCGTTTTCAATCTGATCCAAGAGAGTCTCATCTCTCAGCAGTAAAAAGAATCTTTAGAATCTAGGTCTTTTGTATAAGAAAATTGATGAATACAGATTAGTTGGATTCTGTGATGCTGACTATGCTGGAGACAGAATAGAAAGGAAAAGCACAAGTGGAGGGTGTCACTTCATTGGTGCTAATCTCCTCTCATGGTCAAGCAAAAGGCAAAGCACAATGGCTCTATCAACTGCTGAAGCTGAGTACATTGCTGCAGCCAGCTACTGCTCACAACTGCTATGGATCAAACATCAGTTGGAAGACTACAACGTGTTTGTAAGCAACATCCCTATCATGTGTGATAACACTGCTGCTATTAATTTGTCAAAGAACCCCATACTGCATCCTAGAGCAAAGCATATAGAAATAAAACATCATTTTATTAGGGACTATGTGCAAAAAGGAACAATAGATATTCAATTTGTTGATACTGACCATCAATGGGCAGATATCTTCACTAAACCATTAGCCGAAGATAGGTTTATATTTATAAGAAAATATCTGAACATGCATTTCATTGATTGACTGAGAGTCCAATGCATGCGTCCAATATTTGCATTACGTCCAATATATGCTCGTCCAGGGTACTTTCTGAATGCTCGTCTAATGCATTAATGAAACTCAATCTTTGTCGAATGAACTATTATCTTTCATTCCCTTAACTCAGTCAGTTTTTGTTTTCTTTATTTGCCAAAAATGCTTTTTACGGTTTCAAAGTCTGAACGTGTGTCAGGCATTTAATGCACGTCGTTTCGCTCTCTCTCTCTCTTTGAAAATACGATAGGTTTTCGCTCTCTCTTCTCCTTTCTTTAAAACCTAAGTTTTGATAAAAATCAATCTTTATAAAAAGCTTTAATCTTTCTTCTTGCATCTTCGAAAAGGAAAACTCTTTTTGAGAAACCCTTTTTCTCTAAACATCCTCTCTGAAACTATGGCAACCTCTTCTGCTGCTGGCTCTAAGGGTAAAGGAAAAACCTTTAACGCTCAGACTGCTGATGTCATGGTCGAGTACAAGTTTAACCTACAATTCCTGGCTGATAATAGGATTGACATCTTCTCTAACATCCATGCTCCTGGATGGTCAAGCTACTTTGAAGGTTCTCCAGTAATCTACCCTGCTCTAGTTAGGGAGTTCTGGACAAACCCCATTGTCTCTGCAAGATAGATTCGCAACAAAGTGCTTGATAATGAAGTAATAGTATCTGAAGCAACCATCTCTAATGCAACTGGGTGCGCTCAATCAGGCATAACTGTTGAAGATGACTGGGAAGAAGAAATTGGTGATGCTTCCACCATCAGAGATTGTCTGTTGAAAAACTCGGGTGACAAACTCATAGCCTCAAAAATGACTGACAAGGCTAGGGTTCTTCACCAAATCTTGAACAACGCTATCCTTCATAAGGTTGGGTCAAAGGATAATGTTTCAAAGGCTCATCAATTTTGTCTGGTTCATTTGATTCTTGAAAGGCAAATAAACCTTCCCCACCTACTCTTTTCCTTCTTCAAATATGCCATTAAAGGCTCTGGGAAGAACACTGCACTCATCTATGGCGCTCTTCTCTCAAAAATATTTGAGAAGCATATGGTCTACGATGACCTAAAGAACTTGGCTCCAGAAAGAAAGTTCAAATACTATGGAGTTCATGGCATGGAACATGTGCATCAGCCTGAGTTTAGCAGGCAAAGTTTGGTAATGATGCAGTTGGACTGCTTTAAAAAGTCCAAACTTGAAGGAAAACAAAAAGGAGCTCAGACGCAAGGCTCAGAAGAAGCGTCTGAACAATGTGTCACTGCTGGACGCTATGCTGAACGAGCTCGTCCAATAGCTAAGACTCCTTCTTCTCGTCCAAAGCTCACCGTCCAACCATCCAGAAAAAGGAAGCTGGTTCTAGCTCCCACTGATGAGGATGACGAGGACACTCTACCCATCTCCAGGGTAGTTAAAGGGCCAAGATTGGAAACCTCGTCTGCTGCACCTCTGCCTAAACCTTTGTCAACAAGGGCAAGGTCAACTCGAGCAAAGACGAAAGGTAATACTGAACCTATCTCCAGTTCAGTTATTACTTCTCCTATTTTTCAATCGTCTGAGATCGAAGACTTAACCTTTGAACCTTCCCTACCACTCTCACCCACTAACCTACGACAAACTCAAACTCTAACCTCACCAAATGAACCCGAAGACTGGTTCACACCCTGGGGAGATCACCCCTTCCAACCCTATGGTGCTCCCTACCCCAGACCGATCTTTCCCAAAAGCAAATATAGACGCCTCCCTGGAGTAGACTACAATAACAAATGCTCAATTTGGGCTGAGGTCAAACGCAAATTTTCTGTTCTATTCCTTAAACACACACCCCCCACTACAGAACCTCACCCCAGAAGCCCTCTTCCATTACCCGAGTATGAACTTGAACAACCCTCCACATCATCCACCTCAACACCTAAACTTGGCTACCAACCCATCCCATACACTTCAACTAAACCTCTGCCCTCTGAAACATACAATGCCCATGGACCCTTGGTTACCTACCTTGAGAAAAAGACGTTTCCTCCAAGGAAAGTCTATCCCAACCTTATCAAGGACAAGGCATTCCAATGGTGCCACTTCAATATAAAGAGGCATGTTGTTCTTCGTCATGAAGACAAGAGAGGTTACAAGACGGAGTATGAAAGAAGGGCAAGGACGTTTGGCTTAAGCAACTACATTCTTGATCCCGACCTTTCTTTCATTCCAAGCTATCCATCAACTTGGAAGGAGTATTCTGATGTCCGGGACTTTCTTCCTTACTATGCTGTGCGGAGGGAGTGTGACATGACTCGAGAAGCTAAGATCCATCACAACCTTCCAAAGAGATTTTGGTCAAAGTCTTCTCGCACAAGCGTAGGAGTTGTTCCTCCTCGAGCTTGTCCAAGGCTCCCTATCCTAGATCCCAACAAGGATAAGGACCTTCGCAAAAGGCTTGAGTCATGGACGCTGCCTTACAAAAATGCTTTTGATCCCCTGTTTTGGACAAAACATCAAGATGACTCTGGGGCTCTAGAAAGTATTTGGAAGAAAGATCCCCGATTCAGATTTGACCCAGATGCTAGGATCTATTGGGAAAACCACATCTGGAGATGCTCCCAAGAAGCATCATCATCTGGATTATCAGTTGAGGAGAAAGCAGAGATTCGCGTCTACCCAAGACAATATCGAATCCGTGAAGCAGACTACATGATCATAGACGATATCTTTGGGATACCTCTTTATCTTAGAGATGTTTTGCCTATGCCTGCTATCAGATGGAGGGAAAACAAGTATGATGATGCTGATATCATACTTGAAGTGCTGCGTCCACCACAACCTATCATTAATCCTAATGTTCCTCCTCCTCTTCCTCCTAAGCCGGTTATTCCTGAAGAGACTGGGGACACCAAAATCATCTATGCTGACCCTTCGTCTGAAACTCATCATGAGGAAATGGAACAAGTTGCAGACTCAGCTCAGTCCAAGTCTCAACCGATCCCTCTCTCAATGGTCCATCCTGATGATCCATCTCCTTCTCAGGCTCTGAGTATAGTTCCTGATCAAAAAGGTGTGGACGCAACACGGGCCACTACTGAGAGTTCCGCCTCGGTTATTCCTCCTGAGTTTCAAGAGTTCGTCCAACGAACAATAGAAGCCAACAATGCGGTGCTTCTTCAGCAGATTGCGGCCATGTTCAAAGACTTCATTCCAAAACCTCCTCCCTCTTCTTAAAAATTTTTGTTTTCTTTGTTTTCAAATAAACTGACTATGATGTGTTTCTCACTCTTTTGTCTGATGACAAAAAGGGGGAGAAAATGGATTGATTGAATATTTAATATTTAAGGTTGATTGAATATTTAAAGTTAAATGGGTTGATTGAATCTTTAAATGATACATGTGCTTATATCTGTCTTATATGCTTTAAATGTTTAAATGCTTTAAATGATCAGAATGTTTGTCTTAGGGGGAGCCCTTCTGCTCTCCAGGACTCTTTGTTCAATCAAAATTAGTATGTTTTGTCATCATCAAAAAGGGGGAGATTGTTGGAAGCAAAGTGGTCATGGTCCAGATAATCCCTTAAGTTTTGATGTTAAAAAAGAGCTAGTTTAAGATGAACAAAGATTTGTTATGGACTAACGTTTTATATTAAGTGTGCAGGACAAATCTAAATTGAGTCCAAAGACTATCCATAGTCCAAAGACTTTGTCTCGTCCGACATAGTCCAAAGACGTTATCTCGTCCAACATAGTCCAAAGACTTTATCTCGTCCAACACTTATTCTTGGTTTACGACTGGACGGTAATTTGTAGAACCTTGAGTCCAAAGACTCTTTTGGTTACCTTCTGTAATAGCTAGTCCAATAAATGCTTTTAAATTTCAAGCGCGAATATCCTGTAAAAGCATTTGAATTTATTATTCCCTGTAAAAGGCTTATACCCGTGGGACAAAACATTCTTTGTAATATTCGTACTAAAGTAAAGCATAAGGCAGAATGTCTCTGTCACCTAAAGAAGTTGACCTTCGTGTTTTGGATAAACAAAAGGCAACTTTCGTTCTACTCAAAGGATATGTCAGCACCACTTTCAGCTATCACCCTGATAGTCTATTCTGCTGATCAGAAACTTCAGAAGCTATCAGACTCAACGGATCAAATGCATTCAATGCTCATCAGAACGGATCCTTTTCCATCCGTTGAAGACTGAAGATTGCTCAAAGAAAAGAGGCTATATATACCTTCATCTTTTGAAAGTGCAAACTACAACAAAAAGAAAAAACAAGGAGACTGAACTTGAGCAAAAATACAAGTGAAGCAACACTTAGCAATTCAAAATCTTTCAAGAGATACAAGCAAATCTTAGCTCAAGAGATAAAAGAGAAAATCTCAAGCTTGCAAAGCTAGAAAAGCTACTCTGATCCTCATTTTCATATTACTCTATGTGTAGAGTTGTTTCAAGAGTCTAAGCTTTAGTTTCGAATTCTCACATTTAGTGAGTTAGTAGAACAACCTTTTTCAAAACCTTAGTTTGGTTGAGCCTGAAGAGGCTTGTCTGTAAAAGAATACTTAGAGAACCTGAAGAGGTTGAGAATACTGCCTGAAGAGGTGTTGAATACTTTGTAACAAAAGGTTTTTGTTATAGCGGATAAAGCTCTCAAGTAGAGAGGATTGGACGTAGCTCTTTGGTGAAGAGTGAACCAGGATAATATCTTTGTGTTCCTTTCTCTCCCTTCTCTTACTTTAGTTTTTGTCTAACAAACTAACTGGGATTGAATTGCCTTTCATTACCCTGTCCTCTTGTCTTAGTCAAAACTAAGTGAGCGTCCAACTTGGAGTTTGGAAGAGCTCTCTTTGCTTTTAATCGTTTTAAGCGTTCAATCTTGCGAAAAACATTATCTGCTTACGAAAAGAATTTAAAATCGTCTAAAACACAATTCAACCCCCTTCTTGTGTTTCAAACAGGTTCCTTCAAAAGCAACCCTTGAAGGCAGCCTTGGAGTCCCTAAAAATACCACCATAAGCAGACAGACCAGGGCAACCATAAGCTGCACCATCTGTATTACACTTCACCATGTTGCAAAAGGGAGGCTCCCAAACAATCTCTTTGATCATAGGAGCTTGAAGTTCTTGAGAATAACAAATTCTTCAATGGAGTTATGCATACTACTTATACTAAGATTACCAGAAAGAGAGACCTGAGCTATAATCTGAGAAATTGCTCTAGAAATATAAGAACTCTCGTTATCAAACCGAATTTGATTCCTGCTACACAAAATGGACCAGATGACATGAATGATACCTGACAGGATTACATCTAAAGCTTGAGCACTCCAATTCCTATGGCAAATTTGGAAGAGATCATCAAATGAAGAGTTGTCCAATTGCAAACCAAACTGGCTGCTTAACCATCTCCAAAGCTGCTGAGCATAAGCGCACTGCAGAAAAAGATGCAGAGAAGTTTCTTCAGAATTTTCACATAAGCTATATCTCGAGACCATAATGCATACTTTACTTCTGAGATTCTCATCTATGGGCATTTTGTGGTGCATCAACCTCCAAATTAGAAAAGATCTTGAAGGAGGAATGCTAGCTCTCTAAATCAGCTTGGACCAAGTAACAGCAGGGCCATCAGAGACCTGGAATAAATAAGCCTCCTTGAAGGTCAAGTTACCAGAATTAGAAAAACTCCATCTTAGCTTGTCCTCATATTGGACAATAAGGATGACCATCTTATCTATTTCATCTCTCAGGGCTGGGAAAGAGTCAACAAGACTTGATGGAAGAATCCATTTACCATTGACAATAAAATCAGTAACCTTACAATCTAAGGAATCTAATAAGTCTGGAGGCACAACTTGCAAATCAAAATCAGTAGATAACCATCTATCCTTCCAAAATCAAATTTTTTTACCATCACCTAGCTGCCATATCACATGATCTTGAGCAGTAGAAATAATAGATTTGATACCACACCAGATAGAAGAGCTGATATGATGACTAATCATGCCTTGTTTGGAAAAAACTCTAGCCTGCAACAATGAAGCCCATTGTGTGTCAGATTGAAGAAGAGTCCAAGCCAACTTAAGCATACCAGCCTTGTTAATACTCTTGAGGTTTATGATTCAAGCCATCTTCCACAAAAGGAACGCAAACCTTGTGCCAAGCCACTGTAATCAACTTCTTTGTATGAACATTACCAGCCCAAATGAAATTTCTAAGCCATTTGTTTAATAAATTGAGCAAAGAGGCTGGCCAGATATAAATTCTGAAGCTATATATGAGCATACCATGAAGCACAGATTGGACTAGTTGCACTCAGCCCATAATTGAAAGCAAATGCCCTTTCCAAGTAGAACTATGAATACTACTTAAGTTACCATACAGATTCATTCGATCCGTAGAAAGTCCAAGCCTAAGGTTTCTTGGCTCATTGGTGAAATCTGGAAACAAAGTATCAGTTCTCTTTCATTGTAGAGAATCAGCCAGATGACGAAGTTGTCCATCACATTTCCTCTCGTCTGCATGCTATCTAATGTTCTTTGCGTCTTTTACATTAGAGAACAATCGCTTGCACCTTGGAATTATTGGAAGATACCACAACATCTTCGCAGGAGGACCCTTTTTTTTTTTTCACATCACAACTAGAATCATATCATCCTTCACTTTGTAGCGTGATAACCCACATGTGGGCAGTCGTGCATCTATTCATAACCATCAATGTACAATATACAATCACTGGAGCATGCGTATATCTTCTTATACTCCATACCCATCGGACACAATACCTTCTTCGCTTTATAGTTATGGTCTGGCAGGGTGTTGCCTTCGGGAAACATTTCTTTCAAGAAATCAAGCAATTCGGTGAAGCTTTTATCACTCCACCCATTTCTTGCCTTCACACAGAACAATTTTAACACTGCCGATAACCGTGTATAAGTAGTGCACCCCGGATACAAAGGCTTATCCGCATCACTGCACAAATTATCATACACATGTGCTAGCTGAAAAGACTCTTGTCCAATATCACGGATCATGTTCTCTAGTTGATCATCCTCCATATCTATGTCAACTTCCTCACTTTGGGACACACATGGCTTGTTATTTAACAAGACATCACCATGCCATATCCATCTTGTATAACTCAAGCAAATTCCGTTTTAAATAAGATGAGTAGGTATATTCTTAACTTCACATTTCCTTATATTCAAACATTTGACACAAGGACAACAAAACTTTCCATTACTATCAGAAGCATTTTTTTGAGTAAATTTTATAAACTCTTCCACTCCCTTCCGATACTCGTCACTTGTGTAACATCCTCATTTTCATCACCTTAATTATTATGTGGATGTATATATGCTTTGTTGGATAAATATTTTGTGCTCGGATGTATGCTAAGAAAGGATGTTGAGAGTTAGGGTTAAGTTGGACAAGAAAAGGATGAAGAACAAGTGATCCAGAGCAGAACGCTCAAGTGTGGACCAGGAGGGCGCTCAAGCGTGCTAACGCTTTGGTGTGGAGCATGGTGGACGCTCAAGCGTGGCCACTCTGACCAATTAAATGGCAGTGATGAGACATAAAGTGACACGTGTCAGTTACGCGTCGCAGCTGGCACGTGAGGGGCGATGCCTTAGAGATGAGGAAAGTTCAATGCTCAAGCGTTGAGAGAGCCAACGCTCAAGCTTTGGAAAGCTAAAGCGTGGAGATTTAGAATGCTAAAACGTTGTCAGCTGAGTTTTACCTCTATAAATAGTTGTCATGTTTACATTTGCACAAGTTTACCTTCTTCACCTGCATACAGAGAAGACGAGAGAGAGAGAGAGAGAGACCAGATACAAGTCCTTGAGTTGTGAATCAAGTTCGTGATCCATTCGTGGATCCGATTTCAGTTCCGTTGGTGTATTCGTGATCAGTGTAACACCCCGATTTTCACTGCTTTTAAGATCGGTAATTTATATAAATAAGTTTATATTTTATCCAAGATTTAGAAAATGATTTTGAATAAATCAAGATCATATTTATATTCTATATTATCATAGAGAGCTACGGTTAAATTTTGGGTTGAAAATTCAGACGGAACCTGGTCTGCGTTTTCATTGACACTAAGATTTTACTGATCAGAAAATCTAATTCTGACTCGTGAACGAAACAGTTAGGTTTTATACCTTATTTCCAAAAATATTGGTGATTTTGAAAATTTTCAAAATAAATAAGTTATTATACTTTATTCGGGCGTAAAACTTAAATGGGGTGAACAACGGAGCTGAGTATGGAATTATCGGAACCCGCTAACGGATAAACATCAAGTCCCTTTCAAGGACAACTCACCTAGGTGAGTCATGTATGTGACACACCAAGGTAATGATGAGTTAGTGGTAGTAGGACAATCATGTCCTTAAACCTTTGGTGAAATTCCAACTTTGTCCTCGAGTGAAAAGACCGTTTTGCCCTTAGGAATTGATGAAATTGCGTTTGCGCCGCATGACTCATCACTATCATCATGACTTATAACAAAATATCTAGATATTTTGTGACTTTGGAGGTGGTGGAACAATTATGTCCCTAGTCTTTTGTTTTATTTCCATTTTTGTCCCTAGGTGAAATGACTCTTTTGCCCCTTAAGTAAACAATTTTGGACCCTTTGATCCATCCCATTCTCCATGCCAAAACCACCATTCATGAGGCCATTACCCATTTTTTTTCTCACAAACCTCATATTCTCTTAACTTTCATCATTTCTTCAAAGTGAAACTTAGCAAATTTTGTGAAGGAAGTGCTGGATTCTTGCAGATTTTCATCATCCAAGAGGTATGACTTACTCTCTTTGATCCATGAACTACATATTCTTCATTCATTTCCTTGATTTCAAGTCATGATCAACATGTTTAAATTCCAAAGTTCTATGTTCAAAAATCTCTAGAAAATCAAAGAAAAATCCTTTTAATGTGAAATCAATTTCTATGATCTAGTCTTATCATCCTTTATCACTATCCAAAAGCATGTAATCAAAGAACATGTCTAGCTATATTTTCTAGGAGGTGGTCGAAACCTAGCTTTCGAGAAACCAAGAGTTTTGTTTCAAAATTTTGTTATGATATAACTTGATTTAGTGTTGTATATGCTTGATGATCATTCATCCAAGAGTTAGAAAATTTTTAGACATCTCTAGCCTATTTTCCTCAAGAGGGTCAAACCCTAACCTTATTGGTTGAATGGGTTTTGGTTCAAATCTTTGGTAAATGATTATGGATTATGTCTTTATCATACTTAATGATCATTAATCCAGGAGTTAGTAAAATTTTAACATCCGTAGCCTAATTACTTAGTGAAGGCCGAACCATAGTCCACATGAACTAGATGAGTTCTGTTGGATTTTATTAATTTCTGGTTGTAATTTGTTGTGAAGGATCAGATTGTGTTCGACCGTTCCAAGCGTGCTAAAATTCTGGTTGCGGAGCTGTGTTTGGAAGCTTGTATAGGAAGGCGCGCGTGTAGCAGTTCGTAGCAGTTTCAGGTGGGGAGAAATAATTGTTATCGTCGGGAAGGCAAGCGTAGTATAGAATGTATACATGTGTAGGGGAACCTTAAACCCTACTAGAGGTTGAGCCCTGGACAAAGTACCTGGACCCTAGGTGTAGGTGTATCTTTGGGCTATCACCGCTAAGATGATACTCTAGGCTAGACGATGTGATTGTTGGAGTTGATATGTTGAACTGCCTATGTGATTATCTATTATCTGTTATGTTGAACTGCCTGTGTGATTATCTGTTTATCTGTCAATGTGATGATATCTATATTGGCATACTTATTATTGTGATATTTTATTCTTATGATTGGCTGGATGATTATTGATGAGAGTATGGTGAGACTGTGATGTTGTTCGGGTTGATACCATGGTGGTCCTGACCATGGAGCTGTGACTCGTGGACGCAAGGCGTTGTGATGTTGATGTCGATGTGGATGCAATGCATCGTGGTTGTGGCCGAGTGCTTAGGTGTGAGGTTCCGATATCAACCTATGATGGATATTTGTTGCATATCATAGCATATTTGATCCCAATGGGGGATGCCCAAATGGGGGCGAGATGTGTACCACCGATCCCGAGGCGAACTGTCCAATTGGGGACGTGATGTTATTGATCCTAACGAGGATATCCAATTGGGGACGTGATGTTGTTAATCCTGACGAGGATGTCCAACTGGGGACGTGATGAAATCAGCCGACATGCATATAGGGATGCCGACATGCATATAGGGATTAGTATCCTTATTAGAGGTTTGATCTGAGAGAATGACTTTTGAGATGGTTGTGCTGTGTGACTCGAGAGATGGTTGTTGGTGTGTGGTATGTTTTCTATGTGTTGTCTGCTACATGTTTATATGTTGTACTATTGCCTCTTTCCCATGTTTGATGATGCATGTTTCTTATTTTCCTATCTTTTTCTCTGTATGTTTCTTTTATTTTATGGGAAGACCTTGTGGAGGAACCAGTTGCAGAGGAGTTGGATGACACTCCTTACAAGCCTGATGCCAGTGGACCAGCCACAAACCCCAACCTTGAGAGGATGGGCGGCGAGCGCTGTTAGCCTGAGAGTTTTCTCCTTGTGTTTTGATGTATTTTGCTTATAGTCTGTGCCGATGTACTCTGCATGAATACATTACTACTGTAGCCCTACTGACGGGGCAACCGATGCATGTATGTATCCTCTATGTTTGAACTGCGTTACTCTGATGTATGCGTGCTTTGGCATAGTCTTGTTTGCATTTTTAATCTTTCCGCTCTGATTCGTCTTAATAAAGCACGCTAACGTTTATAATACGGTTTAAGGCTTAGTCAATATCTTAGGTTCTTTAATGGGACGACGGGTCGTCTCCATCAGCTCGATTTCTACATCGATTCAACTGGTTTACTTCTTTGATTTGACAAGGGTAAGCCAAGGTTCTGTATCTACCTACATTGTAGCTATACAATGTTCTTCCTTTATTTCTAGCTTCTATTCACGGTTATAGCTTCGTATCAGGGTTAATGCTATAGTCTACGTATCTACGTGTTGTTTCCGTGATTAGGGCAAGTTGTGGAGTTGTATTCGGAGTCGGTTAAAGGGGTAGGACTGTGGCTATGAGGAGCTAGTGGAGAGCTTGAAGAGCTCGCTGCGTTCATGATCGTTGCTACAGTTGCTATCAGGTGGGAGAAAGAACCATAATATCATCGGGGAGTCAAGAATAAAATAATATATATTGATATGCGTAGGGTGACCTAAACCCTATTAGTGGTCGAGTAACCGACAACGCCTAACTGACAATGGTGACTACTAGTTAGTAGAATTGATGTAGTTTTAGGCATTGGATGTTTAAAGCCAATAGGTTGATTTGATTATATGTCGAGGTTGTATGCTTGCGTGTTGGTGTGCTAAAAATGATACTTGTTGATATGCATGTATGCTTAGTAACATGTTTAGGGTTACTTGAGTATATACCTATGAGTAGATATGATGAACATGATTATTTAACATGATTATATTTGTTTATGATATGATATTTGTGATCACTGTTGTATGAGAAGAGATAGGCAATAATTCCTGATAACTTAGGCGATGAACATGTGGTGAAGTTTTCGAGGATGCAGATATGTTGTAGTGCTCAACCTAGAGATCATATTGTTATATTTATGTTGAGATAAAAAGTTGATACCCGGTTATGCTGGCAAACGCTGGTCGTAGTTCTGTACAAGTTGCGGTTCAGACACTAAGTTATTGATCTCGAGATAAGTTGGTGAGGTTCATGTCGCATCGTTGTTGCTCATCACTGTGTTGGCGTACGAGCGATCGATCTTACCTGCGGGGAGGTTATCGTACCCATAAGTTAAGTTGTGAACGGGAGAATATCCTGACTTAGCCTGCGGGCGGGGGATTATGTCGTTGCCATAAGTTGAGTTGTTGACGGCGGATATTCCGACCTAGCCTGTAGGCGGGGAAATATGTCGTACCCATGAGTTGAGTTGAGCCAAGAGGGTTATTGGCCGAACCCTGCATTACGGGGGTGGCACAGTGATGGACGGGACATCTTGATTTACCGGGGATGTCGCGTCGTGGCCGCGTCCATATAGTTGTTAGATGCATGAATGTGAGCGACAATAGTTAAGAGAGAATAACTTGGGAGATGATTGCTTGATACTATATGCTGCTTGTGTGATGCTATCTGTATATCTTATTTTATAGTTGTTTTCCTATTTATGATGTATCGTTGTTTCTTATCTCCCATACGTTCCTTATGTTGTATTTTATTCTCGATCGCACGAGAAGATCCTATTGAGGAGCTGCCTGAGGTGATAGATGGCACACCTACTGAGCCTGATGCTGGCGGGAGAGCCCCAGATCCCAGTGTTAGGAGATTTTGAGTTGCTGTACGAGGACGATGACCGTTTCTGGGAGATTGACTACTCCCAGCGACAAGTGGTGTATACGGGCCCGACTACCGTATACTTTAGAGCTTGGGGATCGTCGAGGAGATATCTTGTCGGAGACTTACGGATTGCCAGAGGCTGCCGTTGGAGAGGCTGTGGAATAGACCATGGGACTACCATCATGACTCAGACGCTGGCTGGAGACCTCATGCATCCTCTAGGACTTGTTTTGTGGCTCGAGCCCTACGTTGTCGTGTCGAGAGGAAGATGAGGGAGTATTGTCGTCGTCAGATCGTGTTGTCAGAAAGCAAGATGGAGTACGAGGTGATGCAAACTTATCGTCGGAGGCAGCGAGCTTCTGTTGGGGGTTCTCGTTATCCTCGTTACAGTCAGGGTTGTGTAGCCAGTCTTAGGTTTGTTATGGCTAGTACATGGGTTAAGCGAAATGTATTTTGGGGCCAGGAGAGGAATGCTTATGTATTTTATTTTGCTACTATGCTTTCTGTCTGTATATGTCATAGTGGTTGCGTACTCTGATGACTGAGGTTGGTGTTGGTTGTAGGCTCTACTGATGTAGCCAATACTCTTATGTATGTATATGTGGCTGTGGTATCAGTGTTGCTTGGTTGTTTTAAATATTCCGCAATTTTTTATGATCACGTTACGCTAAAACGTTAAGAGTATGAGTTCGGGTTACTAAATAGGACCTCCGATGAAGGGCTGTCTCATTGTATGGTATCAAAGCAGTTTGATTCTTAATCAAGTACTACTTGGGTTAGGATATAATTACTGGCCGTGTCTAGTTGAACCCGTCTTGGGTATTGACTGTGACACCCGCTAGCCCGCATACGATAAATATAAAATAAAGCATGAAGTTAAAAATAAAAACTTTAACATAAAAGGTAGCAAGTACCACATGATCCGAAAACGTTTAAAACATAAATAACAACTGCAGAAAAATATAACATAAAACAAAACCCAAAACCCTATGTCACATAATCAGAGATGGTAACCACTACCGATATTACATCGAAAAACAACTAACATAACTAAACTAATACTATGAGCAAGCGATCTCCTCGGGATCACTCCTCAGCTGGCTGCTTACCATCCTCTGCATAACCAAAGGTACATGCAAAACAACAACAACTTATAGGGAGTAAGGAACTATACGTATAAATATAAACGGTAATAGACCAGTAGCAAGATGATCATGCAACATATATGCGATGTGGATCCAAAATAACTCAGGAAGACGATTCGGAGTACATAAACTTGTTGACCATCATGCATCAACACTGGCTGTTCACCTTACTCTCGGATGAACCCCCATGAGTAACGATTCACCGTACTCACGGATGAATCCCCATGAGTTGCCTGTCCACCAAACTCTCGGGTGAACCCCCATGAGTAACGATTCACCTTACTCTCGGATGAATCCCCGCGAGTTGCCTGTCCACCAAACTCTCGGGTGAACTTCCGTGTCTCCTCGTTTCCTTCCGTCCATCTAACAACTCCATGTCATGAATGCATGAAATGCTAACACAAACAACATGGCAACCACCTCCATCAACATCATTAACAATGGCTATCAACTTTGACCAATAAGCATCAAAGGTGATTTATCAACATCAAACTTGACCAATAAGCATCAAGAATGATTTAATCAACAACATCGGTAACAGTACGTAATTATCGATAACATCATCTCATTAATTAATCTCTTTATTAAGTCTCTATTATTACACTCTACCATATCATTGTCCTAGTTCATTAACTATCCTCAAGGTCATATTTTATATTCTCTTATATCATATTTTTATTCCAAAAAGGGTATTAAATCTCTTTTTATTTAAAAGAGTGAAGTTTTCTTAATTTTGACAGTGGCACGGCCTGAGCACGGGCATGCTGGCCATATGGCACGGGTGCGTTGCACGAGACCAAGGGCGTGCTGACTTTACTGGGTAGAAAGCACGGGTGTGCTCAACGCTGTTGCAGCGTTCTCAGTTCTGGGAACTTAGCAATTCTCTAGATTTCAACACTCCAAATCAATCCTAAGGTTCTTGACTAATCCATTGGCATTAATCTCACCCCTCATCAACATTTTTATGTTTTATGCACACCAATTAGACTAATCCTAGTTTTAGGCCTAGCACTAACGTCCCTATGTCTTTCATTAACATAGTTTTAACAACAGTTTCAACATACCAATTCATACAATCATGGCATATCAACATCATCATAAATAATATCATAAACAACATCATAAACGCCATGCCAAGGTCATACAAATCAATTACACAATACACATCATGTATAAACAACCATGACAACTTCATATAGAAACTAAGGCATATAGCACACAAATAAGGTCATGGGTTAACCCTCATCTTACGCTATCCGAGAACCTATATGTTATACTAATCCCTTCTCCCCATACCTGGCGTGATGATTCTAGCCTACGAGCCAACAAAAACGAAGTCCACTCTTGATTCCTCGAAATGGGTTTAACGCGTTCAACGAGCTTTGACCAAGAATGCCAAGGCAAAGAGGATAAGTTAATTCCCAAATAAGAAAAGGAAAGGAATTAACACAAGGGTTATGCACATACCTCGATTAGATCCTTGGGGAACTAATCTGCTAGTTGCCGTTCACAGCATCGACACATGAACAACGATGTCTGGTTTGACAGGGAGAAAATAGTTCAACACTAACTCAAGGGATTCATGGGAAAATGATGAATAGGGTTGGTTACCTTACCTCAGAGTAACACTAAGCTAGCAGCTTAACCCTAAACGCAACAGCAAACACCACAGGGATGTGTTCTTGATGAAGAACACCCAACAAGGATTAAGGAATGCTCAAGGATTCAATGGGAACCCAAGAGAAAGGTAAAAGATGACTGTTTCTAAATTTAGGAATGATGGCTGAGTTTTAGGTCGAGCAAAAGACGTATAAAAAGGATTGGGACTAAACGGGTCAACCTAAAGCCCAAAACGTCTTTCTGGTGCGCGCGTAGAGCACGGGCGTGCTAACCTTTAGCACGGGCGTGCAGAACAACTGGCACGGGCATGCTGTATGAGAGCATGGGCGTGCCGTCCTGTCAGGATCACTAATTTCACTCATTCTAAGTTTAACTACCCCAAAACACATCCCTAAACATCTAACACAAGCATACAAGCTTAACTTATATAACAACACTTATATAACAAGCAAGCGAAAATTGGGGTGTTATATTGACTATGCTTAGAAGTTGGGTAGAGTGTTCGGTACGCAAGTTATCATTAGAGATAACTGTTTTGGCTTTTGGAAGGCATAGAATGCATGTGTATGATAATGTAGTGTTGTATGTCTTACAAATGTAAGCTGATAATTTCTTCTACAAGAAACTAGATGGCTCGTGGAAGACGTAGAGGACATGGCGAAAGGGCCACGGAAGGTGTGGTTGAACCCTGAAACGGTAACGGAGAGAATTCCTATGTTGATGTTGGGACAGAATCCACTGAGACCCTAAGGACAATTAGGGAGTTAGCTACAATAATGCAGCAACAACAAAGGTAGAATCAGCGGGGCGAAGTAGGGACGGAAGATGCTGGGTTGAGTAATTTTCTGAAAGGGAAGCCGCCGCAGTTTAATGGTGACTTTAACCCAGAAGGTGCAGAACTTTGGAAACAGGAGCTTGAGAAGATCTTCCCGGCAATGCACAATCATGAGGACAGGAAGGTAACTTATGCATCCTTCATGCTAATGGGAGGTGCAGATCTGTGGTGGAAAGGTAAACATAGGATGTTGGGAGCAAAAGGTAGAGTGATTAACTGAGAACTGTTTCGGGAATGCTTTCTGGAGAAGTATTTCCCTAGATTGATGAGAAGAGAGAAAAAGAAGGAGTTCATGGGCCTGAAACAAGGAATCATGTCTGTCGGTGAGTACGCTGCGAGGTTTGAGGCGTTACTAAAATTTTATGAATTTTATCAGAGGTTCCTGAATGAAGAGTGGGTGTGCAGGCGCTTTGAGGATGGCCTGAAGTATGATCTACAGAGGGTGATTGCACCACTGAATATTACCCGATTACTTGAAATGTTAGAGAGATGTTCAGTCATTGAGAACATTGACAAGAAGAGAGAGTTGCAGCAAGGCAGAGCTGGAGGACCTACTCGGAGATTTGACCAGAGAAGCCAAGGAGGAAAAGGAAAGTTTCAGACAGAACAGAAGCCTTATGACCGTCCACCGACAAGACTAGCTGATCAACAACAACAACAGCAACAACCAAGTGGATGCTTCAGATGTGGAGGATCACATCTGATTAGAGATTGTCCAGTGAGGGAGACTCGCCAATGCTTTTGTTGTGGCCAGGTGGGTCACATAGCTACAGAGTGTTCGCAAGGAGCAAGGTACAACACAGGAGGGCGTGGCCCAGTGACCAGAGCCCAGGGAACAGGACAACAAGCAGGAAGATCGCAAGCCACAGGAATAGTGTTTACCATAAGAGGAGCTGAATCCTCTTTATCCCCTGACCTTATACAAGGTATGTTCCTAGTGTTGAAGAAGAAGTTTTGGTGGCCCGGAATGAAGAAGGAGGTGGCTGAATATGTGTTGGCTCGTTTGGTTTATCAGAAAGCGAAGATAAAATATCCGAAGCCAGCAGGATTGTTGCAATCCTTGGATATCCCAGAGTGGAAGTGAGAAGGTATATCTATGGATTTTGTGGTTGATTTGCCAAGGACTACAAAGAGGCATGATGCAATTTGGGTAATCGTCGATAGGTTGATGAAGTGTGCTCACTTCTTACCTATTGGTGAAAGTTATACGTTGGAAAGGCTAACGCAAATCTACATCAAGGAAGTGGTAAGGTTGCACGAAGTGCCTTCTAATATTGTTTCCGACAGAGATCCTAGATTTACGTTTAGATTTTGGAAGTAGTTACATAAGGCTTTGGGAACTAAGTTAATGTTAAGTTCTGCTTATCATCCTTAGACAGATGGTCAGTCTGAACGAAGGATTCAATCATTGGAAGATCTCTTAAGAGCTTGTGTTTTGGAACACACAGGAAGTTGAGATGAGTTCTTACCGTTGATTGAGTTCACCTATAACAACAGTTTTCATTCGAGTATAGGTGTGGCACCTTACGAAGCGTTGTACGGAAGAAAGTGTAGAACAACGTTGTATTGGTATGAGATAGGAGAAAGTCAAGTGCTAGGATCGGAGTTGGTACAACAGATGACAGAACATATTAAGAGGATAAGGGAAAATATGAAAGCCGCACAAGATAGACAAAAGAGCTACAACGATAAGAGGAGAAGACCTTTAGAATTCCAAGAAGGAGACCATGTTTTTCTGAGAGTAACTCTAAAGACTGGAATTGGCAGAGCAATCAAATCTAAAAACCTTACTCCTAGATTCATTGGACCATCTCAAATTCTTTGTCGATTTGGTCCTGTAGCCTATCATGTTGCTTTACCTCCAAACCTATCTAATCTTCGTGATGTCTTTCATGTATCGCAGTTGAGGAAATATTAACCCGATCCATCACACATCCTAGAACCAGAGTCGATATAGTTGAGAGAGAACCTTGAGTGTGAGGCCTTACCTGTAAGGATCGTGGATAGAAGGGTTAAGGAACTCCAAGGTAAACATATTCCGTTGGTCAAAGTTACATGGGATGAAGTTACAAGAGATGCTACCTGGAACGTGAAGAAGACATGCAACAACAATATCCACATGTATTTTAAGGTACCTCAAATTTCGAGAACGAAATTTATTTTAAGGGGGGTGGAGATGTAACATCATCATTTTCATCACCTTAATTATTATGTGGATGTATATATGCTTTGTTGGATAAATATTTTGTGCTTGGATGTATGCTTAGAAAGGATGTTGAGATTTAGGGTTAAGTTGGACAAGAAAATGATGAAGAACAAGTGATCCAGAGCAGAACGCTCTAGCGTGGACCAGGAGGATGCTCAAGCATGCTAACGCTCAAGCGTGGAATATGGTGGACGCTCAAGCGTGGCCACTCTGACCAGTTGACTGGCAGTGATGGGACATAAAGTGGCACATGTCGGTTACGCGTCACAGCTGGCACATGAGGGCCGATGCCTTAGCAGTGAGGAATGGTCAACGCTCAAGCGTCGGAACGCTAAACCGTGGAGATTTAGAACGCTAAAACGTTGTCAGCTGAGTTTTACCACTATAAATATTTGTCATTTTTACACTTGCACGAGTTTACCCTCTTCACCTGCATACAGAGAACACGAGAGAGACTGGGGACAAGTCCTTGAGTTGTGATTCAAGTTCGTGATCTGTTCGTGTATCCGAATTCAGTTCCGTTGTTGTATTCGTGATCAGCTCGACTTCTACTTCGATTCTACCGGTTTACTTCTTTGATTCAACAAGGGTAAGCTGAGGTTCCATATCTACCTACATTGTAGCCAGACAATGTTCTTCCTTTATTTCTAGCTTCTATTCATGGTTATAGCTTCGTATTAGGGTAATTGTTATAGTCTATGTGTTGTTTCCGTGATTAGGGCAAGTTTCAAAGTTGCAGTTGGAGCCCGTTGGAGGAGTAGGACCGCGCCTGTGAGGAGCTAGTGGAGAGCTTGAAGAGCGCGCTGCGTTCGTGATCGTTGCTACAGTTGCTATCAGGTGGGAGAAAGAACCACAATATCGTCGGGGAGGCAAGAATAAAATAATATATATTGATATGCGTAGGGCGACCTAAACCCTACTAGTAGTCGAGTAACCGACAACGCCTAACTCACATTGGCGACTACTAGTTAGTGGAACCGATGTAGTTTTAGGCATTGTAGTTTTATCGCCGATAGGTTGATTTGATTATATGTCGAGGATGTATGCTTATGTGTTGGTGTGCTTAAAATGATACCTGTTGATATGCATGTATGCTTAGCAATATGTTTAGGGTTACTTGAGTATATGCCTATGAGTAGATATGATGAACATGATTATTTAACATGATTATAGTTGTTTATGACATGATATTTGTGATCACTATTGTATGAGTAAATATAGGCAGTAATTCCTGATAATTTGGGAGATGAACATGTGGTGAGGGTTTCGAGGATGCAGATTTGGTGTAATGCTCTACCTAGAAATCATGTTGATATATTTATGTTGAGATGTAAAGTTGATACACGGCTATGCCGGCGAACGTTGGTCGTAGTTGTGTACAAGTTGCGGTGGAGACACTAAGTTATTGATCCCGAGATGAGTCAGTGAGGTTCATGAAGCATCGTTGTTGTTCATCACTGTGTTAGCATATGGGTGATCGATCTTAACTGCGGGGAGCCGATCATACCCATAAGTTGAGTTATGAACGGGCGAATATCCTGACCTGGCCTGCGGGGGGGGGGGGGGATAGGTCTTTGCCAAAAGTTGAGTTGTTGACGGGCGGATATTCTGACCTGGCCTGCCGGCGAGGGAATATGTCGTACCCATGAGTTTAGTTGAGCTAAGAGGGCAGTTGTCCGAACCCTGCATTACGGGGGGTGGCACAGTAATGGACGAGACATCTTGATCTCCGGGGATGTCGCGTCCTGGCCGCGTCCATATCGTTGCTAGATGCATGGGTGTGAGCGACAGTAGTTAAGAGAGAATAACTTGAGAGATTATTGCTTGACAAAATATGCTGCTTGTGTGATGCTATCTGTATATCTTATTTTATAGTTGTTTTCCTATTTATGATGTATTGTTGTTTCTTATCTCCCGTACTTTCCCTATGTTGTATTTTATTCTTGATCGCACGAGAATATCCTGTTGAGGAACTACCTGAGGAGATAGATGGCACACCTACTGAGCTTGATGCTGGCAGGAGAGCCCCGGATCCCAATGTTGGCAGATTTTGAGTTGTTGTACGAGGATGATGACCGTTTCTGGGAGATTGACTACTCCCAGCGACGAGTAGTGTATACGAGCCCAACTACCATTTACTTTAGAGCTTGGGGATCGTCGAGGAGCTATCTTGTCGGAGACATCCGGATTGCACAGAGGCTTTTGTTGGAGAAGGTGTGGAATAGACCATGGGACTACCATGATGACTCATACGCTAGCTGGAGATCTATCGCATCCTCTGGGACTGGTTTTGTGGCTCGAGGCCGACGTCGTCCTGCCGACGGATCGTGATGTCAGAGAGAGAGACGGAGTACGAGGCGATACAGACCTATCGTCGGAGGCCGCAAGCTTCAGTTGGGAGTTCTTGCTATCCTCCTTAGAGTCAGGGTTGGGTAGCTAGTCTTTGTTTTGTTATGGCCAGTACATGGGTTGAGCGAAATGTATTTTGGGGCCAGGAGATGAAGTCTTATGTATTTTATTTTGCTATTATGCTTTCTGTCTGTATATGTCATAGTGGTTACGTACTTTGATGACTAAGGTTGGTGTCGGTTGTAGGCTCTACTGATGTAGCCAATACTCTTATATATGTATATGTGGTTGTGGTATCAGTGTTGCTTAGTTGTTTTAAATATTCCGCAATTTTATATGATCACGCTATGCTATAATGTTAAGAGTATGAGTTCAGGTTACTAAATGGGACCTCCGAGGAAGGGCTGTCTCAACTTGTGCGTTTACTAACCATCCAACTACGATCCATAACTAGATAGGTTCTGTAGATATACACACAGAAATCCAATATAAGCACAATAGGGGGAGATTGGAAAAGCACTAGTATTTGAACCCTATAAACGAAGACAATTTCATGGCAACATTGTCCTAAACATAACCTAACCTATCCTTAATCTCAAGACAAAACCTAACCTTTAATCTCAAGACAAAACCTAACCTTTAATACCCTAATAACCTAACCTATCTATCCAAATAGTGTAAATATGGGACATTTAGAGAAGGGGTGTGGAGTGGTTGTATGGGACATTTGGATTAAGGTTGTCCCTTTAGTGTTTACCAAACAAAAAATGTGGATATATAGAAAGCAAAAACTGCCAATATATTGGAAGCTTACCTTTAGGAAGCAAAAACTATCAATATATTGGAAACTTACCTTTAGGAAGCTTACATTTTAGGAAGCAAAAAATGTTGTTAGTAAATCAATTCAAATCTCTTTTTTATATTGAGCTACAAACATGAAAACTAATTTTTAAATTAAATCAAATCAAATCATTTCCAAACCAGCAAACCTAATCAAAACCTAAATGAGAAATAAGAGATTTTAATGGAAGCTTACCTTTAGGAAGCAAGACCGAATGGTGGCCGAAAGAGTGACGACGGTGAGAATTGCAGACTTGAGGCGCGAATATGACCTAAATGAGAAAAGAGAATAAGGGAAGAGAAAGGAGAAAAGAGAGAGGGAGAAGAGAAAGGATACTAGCCAGAATGAGGCTCGATAGTCGTAGGAACAGCGGGCACGATGACCTCATTGGCAGAGAGAGTGAGGTTTTGAGAGAAAGAGACGTTGGAGTGAATGGTGAAGAGGGCACGCGGGCGGGACTTAACGCTCTAAAAATTAGAAACTTCTTTTAACGTCGGTTATATAAGAAATAAACGTTAAAAACATCTTTTAACATCGGTTATTGTAAACCCCAACATTAAAAAGTCATTATTTAACGTCAGTTATTAGAATAACTGACCTTAAAAGTCTTTGCTTTACTTTTAACGTCTATTTTCTTAATAACCAACTTTAAAAGTGTTTGTGGCGAACAAATTATTTATGGTGCTGCCATCGCCTTTTTTTTAACATCCATTTTAACTTAACCAACGTTAAATCATGTCATTAAAACCATATTTTCCACTAGTGCTAAATGTTTGCAATTTTTGATGTAGGTCTCTATGATAATGGGTGGGAGCATACCTCTTCCTCATAATTCTTTTCATTTCACCCCAAGTTTCTATTGGTTCTTCTTCATACCTAGCCTTTTCCCTTACAAATTGGTTCCACCAAATTAAAGCACGATCACAAAATTCAAGGCTTGCTATCTTAAATTTTTTTTTTTTCCACTATAGGTATAGTAAGAAAATATGTGATCTACTTTGGTTTCCCATTCTAAGTATGCATTGGGATCACTTTTACTATGATAGGAAGAAAATTTTACCTTAACTTCTTCAATTTTATCTTCCCTATTGGTATGCCTACACCTTTCCTTATCTCGCCTCCTTTGCCTTCATCTTGATTTGAATCTTCATGGATGGTTGATGCAACCTGCAGCCTCTCTTGCCTTGCCTCAATCACCTCCAATCTCTCAAAGACTCTTTCTATATGATTTGTAAAGCGGTCTAACTTGTGGTTGAATCTTCTAGTTTTTGGTGAAGCTTGAGAATCATCACTTGCTTGATTGGAAGGTGGATCCATTATGGTTACAATTGATTGCAAAAGATTACAATCAACAAAATTGTATACCAATGAATTATCAATATTACAAACCACCTAATCAACTATTACACCAAATGATTCAAATGATGCAATTAAGTACAACCAAGCAATGAATGCCACAAAGTAGAGTGATGACAAAAAATAAAGCAAAATGTATACAAAGGCCCTTTCCACTCAACTAAGTGTTTCACTCCATAATGAACTCTTGTGTTTCACACAAATGACACTTAAGTCTATGTTCACTCTTTTCTTTTACCACTCTTGCTAGTCCTCTTCACAAGTATACTTAGCTTGAACAATTGTTCCAAGTAATTAATAAGAAACACAATCCAAGAGGCTAACAACCAAGTCAATCAACCAAAGAAGTTCAAGAAAAAAATTCTTTTTCAAATTTTTTTGTCTTATTTTGGTTATTGCATTTTCTTACAATTTGATTTAAATTTATTTGTTGTTGCCTTGTTGGTTTTTTATCCCTATTTTGGTGGATTGTTATCTTGATGTGGTTTGATTTCAGGGAGAATATATATATATATATATATATATATATATACATAAATATATATATATATATATATATATATATATATATATATATATATATATTTATGTATATATATACTGGTACCACAATATTTTGTAGTCCCTTATCAACCTTTTTGATAGGATCTACTATTGGTTCAGTTTTGACTTCTAGATCTCGAAGAAGTTTTAGACTTTCTTTAAACTTCATAGTAACCTTGAAGGGTTTGAATAAAGGTTTATCCAAAGGTTTTTCTACTTCATTTTTGGTTCCTGAAGAGGATGGTAAAGCAGAAGCTTCAGATTTAACCCTAGTACCTAAAACTTGAAGATACTTATTGGTATAGTTGGATTGTTCCATCAATTTTTTGATATCTTGAGATGAAACTGGTTCGTTGACATCTTTAGTTTTGAAAGGTGAAGCTATGATTGGAGTTGTATCATCCTTAGGATCTTTGATCCCTGGGAGTTGGAAAGAGGTATTTGGGGGTAGTTCTGTCTTGACTAACCCACCATTTTTTAAATGCCAAACAGTAATGACATTTGTTGACTTGTCCTCAGTCAATGTTATTTTCCAAGGTTAATCAATATTATGCTTGACCAGATAAACATGAAACCAGTCAAAGAATTGAAACCAGATATTCAGAAGGAAATATACGTTTTCATTTCCTTTGGCTCCATAGAAGATAATAGTATAGATGCAAATCAAATCCTTCTGAATATTTTCTTATAAAGATGTACAAACATATACAAAAGCATATGAACAGCTTTCATCCATTTTGGGTGTTGTTGTAGCCAGAGTTTTACATTTTCTGAGGTAGCAGTAGAGCAATCAAATTCTGCCCACCACTTCACAAATGATGCTCTTGATAAAATTGGATAATTATCAGGGAAACTTTCTTGTTGTTGGTACTTGTATTACCAACTAAAGATCCATGATAAAGCAAACTTTGAAAAGAATACTAAGCTAGCATTGAAAGTGCTAACTGATGGCTCATAGTATTCTTTGAATGTTTGGAAACCCTCAGTAACTTCTGGGGGTAAGATTGTCTTGCTGGGTCCGAAGAATTGCCACCATTGGACGAACCATTCAGGAAAATTGTACTTGGTATTTCTCTTGAAGTAGATTAACCAAGAATGTTTGTTTGCATTGTTTTGGTACCAAAACGTGTTGGTCCAAGCAGTTTCGTAATCCCAATAAGTATAACCACAAGGGTCAAAAGGTTGGGAAAACTTTCTAACATTGTTTGGATTCTTTCCAAATTGTTCAGGTGTAAGAACCTTAAGAATCTGGAAAGTGGAATGGGTGTATTTTGTTTGATCCTTAGGGTCACGATAATGTTTAATCGCAACTGAATCGGTATCAACCAAAACAAACTCATAAAGTTGTCTAGTTTTCAAAATATGATTGGGCTTATAATGAAAGCCATAAGGAAAAACTTTTGCGGGAACGTTATAAGGATTATTGTCCCAATAAATTTTCTCCATTTGAAGAACGTTTTTAAAATGGTTTTTAGCAACATAATGAGGTGTTGCTTTCTTGGTGGTTTTAACTGATAAGGTTTTATCAGGTTTGACCGATTGGATTGGGATTGGTGTGGTTGCTAAATCGTGAATGAGTTTAGCAAGATTGGTTTCTTGAAAGTCAGGACCACCTTCAAGTTTTTGTTTCCAGGTTCCTTTAGGAAGATGGGTTAGGCCTTGATCTTGGAAAGCCTGAAGGGTTTGGATTGGTATGCCATAATCTGCTTTGGATTGTGTGGCTGTTTGGGAAGATTGGGCCACTTGGGCTTTGGTTGGCTGTTGGGTGGATAACCCAACTTTTGAGGTTTTCTGGGTGGATGACCCAGATTGGTTAAGTTTAAGGTATAGCCTTGGTTGAGAATAATAAGTTCATATGCTTTTGTATATGTTTGTACATCTTTATAAGAAAATATTCAGAAGGATTTGATTTGGATCTATACTATTATCTTCTATGGAACCAAAGGAAGGCAAAGATACCAGACACATAAAATATGTTGTCTCGCTTCCTCTCTAAACTTTCTTTCCGCTCCTCCCAACCTTCTTCTTCATCCCTCCAGGAATCTGAGATTCCTAACAATCCTAGCAGTATCTTCAATGAAGAAATCTGCTTTGAAAATATCAATCAAGATATTGATAATTGGGAAATCCCAAAGATTCTCACAAAAGAACTCTACAAGCCAGAAGGCAGATTTTTCCTGCATTCTGACTATGTCATCAAGACAGTAGAGAAAAACATACCAATCAACCTAGAGAGTGAAGAATTTCATCTTCTCTCAATGGACACAATCAAAAATCACAAACAAAAGTACAGATACCTACACATTGGGTGTGTTCAGGTAGCGTTTAAGGTAGCTGTTAAACCTTTAATCCGAGAAGGATTAAACGCTTCAATCTTAATGTGCTTAAGAGATATTAGGCATAACAAATTTGAGGATTCTCTCTTAGGAACAGTTGAAACTAGCCTAAGTCAGGGTCCGATTTACTTCAATTGTTATCCTAATAGAACTTTAAGTTTACAAGATAGAAATATCTTGGATTCTTTGTTCTTAAATATCAAGATCTGTGGTTTAGACATGAAACAAGGATCTATCCCAGCGGCTTTACTTTACAGAATTCAATACAAAGTAATGAATTCTTGTAATTCTAAAGTCCTCAAAACAAAAACAACTGGAGAAACAACTTTGTTTCTCACTGATGTTACAAAGGCCAATATTATTATGCCAAAGACAATCTTCTGGAAAGACGTAGTCTTACCAGAAAGATGGATTCTGGATAAAGCTACCCCAACTTTGCCCATGGAATCATCAAACTTTAATCAAATTATTCAATCTCAATCAAGACAAGTAGAATTAGTCTTTGATAGGCGAAATTCTTTTAGTTCCTTTAGAACACCAAGCATTAGATCTGAAATCTTCAGATTTGTACCATCAAGGCAATCTTTGTATTGCCAACTAAAGATCCATGATAAGGCAAAGTTTGAAAAGAATACTAAGCTAGCATTGAAAGTGCTAACTGATGGCTCATAGTATTCTTTGAATGTTTGGAAACCCTCAGTAACTTCTGGGGGTAAGATTGTCTTGCTGGGTTCGAAGAATTGCCACCATTGGACGAACCATTCAGGAAAATTGTATTTGGTATTTCTCTTGAAGTAGATTAACCAAGAATGTTTGTTTGCATTGTTTTGGTACCAAAACGTGTTGGTCCAAGCAGTTTCGTAATCCCAATAAGTATAACCACAAGCATAATATATATATAACTTGTGGTAGAATCTTACGATCCGTGTTATGATCTTGTGTTTTACCTGTCCCTCTTTCTTTCTCGATCTCACCTAAGATCTCGATTTTGACAACCTTGTCAACAATCACCTTGCATTGAACTGAAGCCCTTGCCTGAGCATCTGAAATACGTGTTCTTGGAAGAAAATGAGAAGTTGTCGGTCATAGTAGCCAAACAAATGCAGCCTGAACAAAAAGAAAAATTGTTAAGAGTCTTAAAGTAACACAAAAAGGCAATTGGTTGAACATTTGCCGATATTCCTGGTATAAGCCCCTCCACTTGTACGGATCAAATTTTATTGGAGGAAGGGGCCAAACAAGTGATGCAACCTCAGAGGAGACTTAACACATTGATTCTGGATGTTATGAAGAAATAGGTGAGTAAGCTGCTGCAAGCCGGTATCATTTATCCGATCTGGGATAGTCAATGGGTGAGTCTGGTGCAAGTTGTTCCAAACAAGCATAGGAGCACGCACGTGCAGATAAGCACGATCGTGCAAAAGAGGAACACACCCATACATATGTGCATAGCCATGCGTAATAGGGAGCACGCCCGTGCTGTTAAGCATGGCAGTGCCAGAAATGAAGCATGCCCGTGCTACCCGTAAGTGGCAGCACGCTCATGCCAGGGTTAAGCACGCCCATGCCACCCCTCTGGTCAGAATCTGAGACTTATGGTTTAATTGGGGTTTTAACCCCCATGCTCCCAATAATGATAGAATAATACACCAAACCAATGATGAAGTTAGATAACTTAATTATATAATAATTAAGACATTGAGGAACGATGAGTTGGTTAAGTCGGTGCCCGAGGGGTTACCGCACGATGATATAATTGGATGCCTTTAGCGGTCCAATGTTGACAATGATGGAATTGGATGCCTTTAGTGGTCCAATGTTATGATGTTATATTGGGTGCCTTTAGTGGCCCAATGATGAGGATGATATTCTTGGGTGCCTTTAGTGGCCCAAGCGGAGGTGGCGGTTGCCCGTTGTTTGTTGTTGTGTTCATGCATCACATTGGAGATGTTAGTTGGGGGAAGTTCAACATAGGGGAGGTCATCCTAGAGTACGGTGATTTGGCCATCCACGGTTGGTTCACTCAAGGTTTGGTGAACCATGGCCCCCCATGATGAGGCATCCATGGTTTGATGCGTTGGCTATCCAAGGGGTTCACCCATGGTTTGGTGGACTACCAGCGTTGGTGCCTTTAGTGGCCAATGCGGATATGTAACTCCAAAGTTGTTCTTCCTGAGATAGTTGGATCCATATGCATTGATGGAGTAGTGTTGCATTGCATAATATAGCATATCCAGTTGATTTATGATGTTGAGATGATGTTTATGTACGTATATGTACGCTTAAGATTGTTATTATGCCATTATGTATGATCATCTTATTCTCATCTCCATGACGTTGTGTTTACATGTCTCCCTACTCCCCGTTCTTTGTTTTCTTGTTTGACATGTATGGTTTTTGCAGAGGATGACGAGCAGCTCGGAGAGGAATGACTCTGAGGAGACACCACTCATAGTTATGGCCTTCAGCTTAGTTGTTTATTTTCTTTAGTTTTCAGTTGTATTTTGAGGATATTTCCGGAACGGTTGTACCAGCTCTGAATTGTGATATCGGGGTTGGGTTTATTTTATGTTGATGTTTCTTTTCCCTTTTAAAAGTTTGGTTTGATATTTTTCGCGTATTGAGAACTAGTTCATGTGGTAACTTTTCTACCCAGGAACCTTTTTATAAAAAGGTTGCATGTTTTATTTTTATTTGTATATTGTATTATTATTAATTATCATTAATCCTTTATAACATGCGGGGTTGAAGGGTGTCACATTTATTGGTATCAGAGCAGGTCTATCCTATCAGGCTGTGGTATGAGTCTGTTGTGTGCTCTTGTTTGTATTATCTTGTTTGTATTGTCTATACTTGTATAGGTAATGATGCTTAAGTTAAGAGCTTGTAGCTTTTACCTATATAAGTTCTATATCTAAGAGTTACCTTGCACGTGTACAGGAACTCATGGCAAGTAGAGGTAGGAATGATCAGGCGATTGCGGATGCGTTGGTACACCTTGCCAATGTAATAGGGCAAGCCAACAACAATCAGGGTGAACCAGCAAATTTTTAGGGTCTTGACAAGTTCTAGCATTAGAATCCGCCATCTTTCAGAGGAGCTTATGATCCCGAGGGAGCTTTAATATAGCTGAGAGAGACTGAGAAGATTTTCATGGCTATGGATGGTATTGACCAGTAGCGGCTTATCTTTGCTACTTTCATGCTCACTGAGGAGGCTGAGCATTGATGGGAGAACTGCCGCCAAAGGATGCAGCTGAGGGTACTGTGGTTACTTGGGCCTTGTTCAAGCAAAGGTTTTTAGAGAAGTATTTTCCTGCAGACATCCGTGATAAGAAAGAGATGGAATTTTTGGCGCTGAAGCAAGGTAGTATGTCTGTCGGAGAGTATGCAGTGAAGTTTGAGGAGCTGGCAAGGTACTACACCCCATATCAGTATATGGCGGATGAGCGCTCCAAGTGTGTGAAGTTTGAAGATGGACTTCGGACAGAGATCAAGCAGGCGATCAGTTACCAGGAGATCAGAGTTTTTCCAACTTTGGTTAACAAGTGTAGGATCTATGAGGATGCTTACAAGTCTAGAGTGGCTAGTTTCAAGAGTTCAGATGGCCAGAGCAGCAAGAAGACGGATTAGAAGGATAAAGGTAAGCAGTGTTATGCTCCTACCGGTCGGGACTTCAAGCGGAGTGGTGGGAAGCCATAGTTTTCTCAAGATAGGTTCAGAGGATGGAATTCTTATGCCTCTACACCCATGAAGTGCACCAGGTGCGGCGAATCTGATCACTTTACCACCCAGTGCAAGGAAACTCAGGTTATCTGCTTCAGATGTGGCAAGCCAGGACATATCAGCCGAAATTGTGAAGGAGCCAAGTCAGAGCCTCCTAGTGCTAGCAAGAGTCAGAAGTCCCAGGCCAACCGACTAAAGACCACTGGGATCTTTACCCTTAGTGGAGCTGAGGCCTCCGAGTCTAATGACTTGATCCAAGGTACGTGCTTAATCGATGGGACTCTTTTAACTTATTGTATGATTCGGGTGCTACACACTCATTTATATCGTATGATAGGGCCCAAAGTTTGAACTTGCCAGTTACCTTTCTTGAGTATGACCTGATTGTTTCTACACCTACAAACAAACCTGTTCTCACTTCTTATGCATGCAAGAACTGTCATATTGTTATTAATGGTAGAGCTTTTGTTGTTAATCTTGTATGCCTACCCTTTAAAGACCTTAATGTTATTCTTAGCATGGACTGGTTATATTCCAACCACGTTCTTTTCAACTGTTTTGATAAGACCTTAGTTTTTGGCACTCCTACAGAGTTTAAGGATCCAACTTTTCTTTCTGCCAACCAAGTGAAAGCTTCGATGAAGGACGAAGCCCAAGTATACATGGTGTTAGCTTCCCTGGAATTAGAGAGCCCTCCTGATGTTGGAAGTGTGCCTGTTGTGTGGGATTTTACTGAAGTGCTTCCGGGGGATGTTTATAACTTACCCCTAGAGAGAGATGTTGAGTTTTCCATAGATTTAGTGCCAGGCACCGAGCCAATCTCCATAGCCCCTTATAGAATGCCTCCTCTAGAGCTAGCCAAGTTGAAAGAACAGATGGAGGACCTAATGAAGAACCAATTTATTAGGCCTAGTGTGTCTCCTTGGGGAGCACCTGTGTTGTTGGTAAAGAAGAAGGATGGCAGTATGAGGTTGTGTGTCGATTATCGGCAACTCAACAAGGTGACCATTAAGATTTGGTATCCTCTACCTAGGATTGATGATCTCATGGACCAGTTGATAGGGCGTCTTTTCTAAGATAGATTTGAGGTCAGGGTACCATCAGATTCGGGTTAAGTTTGAGGACATCCCGAAGACAGCGTTCAGGACGTGATATGGTCACTATGAGTACTTGTTTATGCCCTTTGGTGTGACCAGTGCTCCTGCTGTGTTCATGGACTACATGAACAAGACCTTTCACCCTTACTTGGATAAGTTTGTGGTGGTGTTCATAGATGACATCTTAGTGTACTCCAAGACCAAAGAAGAACATGAGGAGCACTTGAGGGTTGTTTTGCAGACCCTTAAGGAAAAGTAGTTGTAAACTAAGTTGTCTAAGTGTGAGTTCTGGTTAGAGGAGGTGAGCTTTTTAGGACATGTCATCTCTAAGGGTGGCATAGCAGTTGACCCAGCTAAAGTTGAGTCGGTGCTCCAGTGGGAGGTGCCGAAGTCAGTGACCGAGATTAGGAGTTTCTTGGGGTTAGCCGACTACTATAGGTGGTTTATAGAAGGTTTCTCTAAGATAGCTTTACCCTTAACCCGTCTCACCAAGAAGGGACAATTGTTTGTGTGGGACTCTAAGTGTGAGGAGAGTTTCCAAACCCTTAAGGATAGGTTGACATCAGCACCGGAGTTAGTTTTGCCAGACCCTAGTGAACCTTTCGTAGTTTACTGCGATGCTTCTAAGAAAGGTTTAGGTGGTGTGTTGATTCAGGATGGTAAGGTAGTGGCCTACGCCTCTAGGCAATTGAAAACTCATGAGAAGAATTACCCTACCCATGATCTAGAGCTAGGAGCTGTGGTTTTTGTCTTGAAGATTTGGAGGCATTTTTTTGTATGGAGTGAAGTTTGAGGTCTTTAGTGATCATAAGAGTCTGAAATATCTTTTTGACCAGAAGGAATTAAATATGAAACAGCGTAGGTGGATGGAATTCTTTAAGGATTATGATTTTGAGTAACCTACCACCCAGGAAAGGCCAATGTAGTGGCAGATGCCCTAAGTAGAAAAGTTCTCCATGTCTCCGCTTTCATGGTTAGGGAGATGGATCTGATTGAGGAGTTTAGAGACCTTAGATTAGTTTGTGAGGTTACCCCTAAGAGTATTAGGCTTGGAACCTTGAAGGTTACCAACAGTTTGATGGATAGGATTAGAGAGGGTAACATGTCAGATAAGTTTCTATTAGACCCGCGGGAATTGCTTGCTCAGGGTAGAGACCTTAGCTTTAGAGATGGAAGTGACGGAATCTTGAGGTTTGAAGATAGAGTTTGTGTGCCGGATGTTCCTGAGCTTAGGAAGTTGATCCTTGAAGAAGGTCATAGGAGTGGGTTGAGTGTGCACCCAGGTGCCACCAAGATGTACCAGGATCTTAAGCGCATGTTTTGGTGGCCTAGGATAAAAAAGGATGTGGCTGAGTTTGTGTACGCGTGCTTAGTGTGTCAGAAAGCTAAGATAGAACACCAAAAGCCTTCAGGTAAGTTGCACCCTTTGAGCATCCCAGAATGGAAGTAGGATAACATCTCCATGGATTTTGTGTCTGGACTCCCTAGGACTCCAGCTGGTTTTGAGGCTCTCTATGGGAGGAGATGTAGGACACCCTTATGTTGGGATGAACCTGGTGATAATGTGGTGTTAGGACTAGAGATAGTACAAGAGACATCAGAGAAGATAAGGATGATTCAGGAAAAGATGAGAGTGGCACAAAGTAGACAAAAGAGCTACCATGACAAGAGGAGGAAGGCGCTCAAATTCCAGGAAGATGATCATGTATTCTTGACAGTTACCCTGACAACTGGGGTTGGTAGAGTGATGAAATCAAAGAAACTTACTCCTAGATTCATTGGTCTTTACTAAATCTTAAAGAGAGTCGGCGAAGTCGCTTACCAAATAGCCTTACCATCGTTCTTGTCCAAACTTCATAGTGTTTTTCATGAGTCTCAACTCAGAAAGTATGTCCATGACCCTAGTCACGTGATAGTACCCGATGTGATACAGTTGAAGGACAACTTGACTGTTGAGATATTACCCCTTCGAGTCGAGGATAGGAGGGTGAAGCAGCAAAGAGGCAAGGAGATTCCTTTTGTCAAAGTCATTTGGAGTGGGGCTACTGAGGAAAGTGTTATATGGGAACTGGAGAGTAAGATGATGGAAACATACCCACACCTTTTCAATTGAGGTATGTAGGAATTTCAAGGACGAAATTCTTATAAAGGGGGTGGAATTGTAACACCCTGCTTTTTGTTATGTATTTATTATATAAGTTTGTTTGAATGTTTAAGTTTGATTGGTTAAGTTATATTTGTTGGTTAAGGGCTAAGTGGGATTTTTGGCTTAAAAGTCCCTTTCTGGAAAATTGGCACGCCCGTGCTGGGTCGCGTATCTTGTGACCAGCTGAGTCACAAGCACGACTGTGCCGTTAGTGAGCACAGCCGAGCCGTTGTGCGGACCGCATCTCGCTGACGCTAAGTTCGGCATGGCCGTGCCGAAGGAGTGCACGGCCGTGCCATGTGCGCAGTTGATAAACCTCAATTCTGTGCATTTTATAGGGGGTATTTGGGGTATTTTCCGATGCATTTCATGATATAAATTATTGTATTTCATCCCTTTTACTTAAGTTTTGTCAGAATTGACATCTAGAGGCAGTTTGATGACCTTACGAAGATTAATGAAGGTTTTAGAGCTAAATTGGGCAGAATATGAGTTTAGCATGGCAGTGCCAAACATCATCACGCCTGTGCCATATTTAAGAAAGGGCTGACTCAATAAAGAAAGGCCAGAAAGAAGCTAGCACGGCCTCAATCGCAAAGAGCACGGCCGTGCCAAACATCAACACGCCCTGCACCAGAACGCTGATTCGCGAAGTTGGTACGGCCTTACATGTTTGAGCAAGGCCTTTCATAATGAAGAGCACAGCCATGTTGACTGATGAGCACGACCGTGCTGACGAAAGAGCACGCCCGTGCTGCCTGTACAGAAGATATCCCTTATCACCGTTTTGATCATAATTTGAGCTCTGGATGTCCGATTGAGGCGTTCTTGCTAGCATTGGAAAGCTTACAAAAAGATCTACAAGGCTGTACAAGATGGCATTCAGTACGGCCGTGATAAATGCATGCAGGCCGTGCTCTATCTCGTGCACTCTGACGCTGTTTTACGAAAAGGGAGTACGACCGTGCTGGCGGAGCAGACAGCAAATTTTAAGGCTTTTCTCCTATTTTCCCTATAAATACAGGTCTTTGTACCACTCTCTTCACCAGTTATCAGTTGTAGACATATTTTGGTAGTTTTTAGTAGTTTATTTTCTTATTAGTTTTGATTTTTATAGTAGGATTTGGCACCTGGAGATTAAGTTGGAGACAACTTCTCCCTCTTCAATTATCCAGGATGCTTTTTCCATTGTTGATTTTGATTTTCTCTATTACTATGTGTAGCTAAATTCACCACTAGAGCTGTGGTGGATCTTGTGTTAGTAGAAACCATTTTCGCTATGTCTTAGCTTTAATTCAATTCTATTTGGTTTCAAGGTTGCAATTTGAATAGTGTTATTTTGTCGTTCTTCATCTCATACTAGGATGGCGCACCCTTTGTATGCTCTTAATCAATTGATTAACATTTTGGCTATCAAGCCCAATTAAATTGGTAGACCTATAGGATAACCGGGGTTTAATAGCTAGATTTGAGAAAACGTGATTTCTTCCTTTCAATCATTCAACTTTTTTATGCTTTATGCTTGCTAATCATTTAAACTCTTTGCCTGACAACCATTGGATTTATTGGTGAAAAGAATATTAATTTCCTGACAAACAATTAATAGTTTTCGTAGAGGGATTGATATTCGAAAAGCAACTGCGAAATTAAATAGATTTAGGATTTGAGGGGTATCGAAAGCACAAGTGAAACCACGGCTCTAGGCTCTTCACTCTTGATCTCTAAACTATCTTTTTACTCTTTTGCAATTATCTTTAACACTGCTCTATTCTTATTTATTTTCCAAGTTCTTTATTAGTCAAAATAGCATAAGGATTTCATTATTTCAATACTTGCTTTATCACATAGATATCTAAATTAATCTCTTGGGTATGATATCTGGACTTCCGTCCTATATTACTTTTGTGACAGGGCACACTGCCCTTAAGTGTGTTTTGAACGCAACAAGTTTTTGGAGCTGTTGCTGGGGATTAATTTTTGATATTTTGGGATTTTAGTGATATTGAAAGAAAAGAAATCCTAGTTACTTTAAACATTTTTTTATTTTATTAATTTTATTTTAATAAATATCTTTTGTTCATCTTTCCCTGAATACTAATGTCTTTCCAACACTGTGCTTCTAGTTGATCTTATTTTGCAGTTGGGGAAGCAAGAAGAACCATGGAAGGGTGGACAAACTCTTGGAGATTATTTCACTATCATTGATTGTGGTCTGTGGGTGTAGAAGCCAACATGCAATCTTTGGATTAATTGTGAGAGCAATCCCAACTGCGAGCAATATGATTATGTCTACGAGCCACCTAACGTGCAAAATCAGTGGCCAAGACAAGAAGAGAAAGAAATAGATTGGGATGAGATTATGGAGCGGAACAATAATCAATTGGGCGTTATACAGACTCAAATCTCCCTCCTATCTATGTTGCTAACTCAGCTAGTCCAAAAACCATTGGTACCTCAAGTTGAGCTCAATCTAGTGAAAGAAGCCCAAGATGACAGTTCTGAGGATACTATCAACACAAATGAAGAGCTTGGAGATGAACAACTTTATCAACTTTGGATGAGTACTCCTTCATCTATTGTCGGAAAGACATCCACAAAAGAAGTTCCTAATGAAGGGGACAACTCTGAAGCTCAAGCACAACCGTACATAGCTGGTATTGTGCCAGAAGAATTAGTTGATAGAACCACAGAAAAAGAAGAAGCCCCTGCTAAAAAGAGCAAGTCTGATCGAAAGCATGGCTGTGTACCACTCTCGGTGAGCCATAAACGGTGAAAATCAACAAGGAGGCAGAAAAGATTCTTTTAGCCATTGGTGATGCTGAAATTGAGGTTAAAAAGGGGAAGGTAACATTAAATAGTGATACCAATGAGGCTGTTTTAAAAATGTTAAATTCTAAAAATCTCTCTCAATATTTTTCTCTTTTGATTTCTTCTTATTCTGCTAATGATGATGTGGTTGTTGCTAACAACTTTGAGTGTGTATGGATGCAAAAAGAAAATCTTATCCTGCAGGATCTGAAAATATTGGTGGATGATGGAAAAGCAAAACTGTCATCATCTTTTGAAGCACATCCACCAAGGAAAAAAAGTAAAAATAACATAAACCACACGGTAAGGAAACTAAGAAGGGACAATGCGTTAGATGCTAAATTTGCACTTGGAGAACCCCCTGATTGATCACTTTTGAGGTATCGTCAAGCTAAAGACGTTAAACAAGCACTTTGCAGGAGTCAACCTGGGTTATTTTATTTATTTTGTTAGTTTTATTTTTTGGATTGTTTATTTTATTTCTTTTAGGATAGTTTATTTTATTTTTAGGATAATAAAAATAAAAATTTCTCTTCTCCTTTCCCTCTCCACTTGTATTTCATGATTAAATGTGTAACATTGAGGACATTGCATAAGTTTAGTGTGGGAAGGAAAAATATATATTTTTGCTGCATTCAATTAACTGGCTTAGCTCTTTTATGATGAAACTTAAGGAAACCCATTACAAATTTTTTTTTAATAAATTGCTTTGATAGTCACTTAAGTATTTTTCAAAAAGTTAGTTTTTTGAAAACTGATAATTGGCAGAAAAATTCTTTGATTGAAAACTTTTCATTAAGACTTAGCTTCTAAATATGAGATTTGGCCTTTTATAGGGTTGAGTTATATTGACAATATTATGTTAACCCTTTTTATTTGTTGTGTGCGATTCTTAGATAAATATATTCTAGAACTTGTCCTAAGACTATCTTGAGGAGAATTTGACTTATATGCATGTGCAACTCTGGTTGGGGCACTTAGGTATTTTTTTCTGGCTCGCATTCTTCGTTAAACACTTCCTTTAGTTGCCTAATTTGAGCCTTTATGAAAATTCTCTTCTTTGGTCCCTTTTCTGGAAATTGAAAATTGTTTTTGGTGACCTTTTAGAAGTATAATGGAGCAATAATAGGAATGTGTAATGGTGGATCCCTTTCCAAAATTAAAAATGTTAAAAATAAGCTGGCAGCAAAAAGAAAAAAATTGCTTCTCTCTCTTCTAAAAAATAAAAATAAAAAAATATATCTGAAAATAAAGTTAGAGAGAAAGCAAGAAAAAGAAAACGCTTATATCAAAGGAAAGAGGTAAATGTTGAAGAAAAGTAGTAGATCCTTGCATATTTTGTGAAAAATGAGCCAATGCACTTTATGATCTTTTATGCTTCAAGAGGTTATTACTTTGTTTTCTTAGTTAAGCCCTTTGATTATCCCTTTTCTTTCTCTATCTCACCTAACATTAATGCCTTGGCCCCGTTACAACCCATGAAATACCGCTTCCTTCTTCTGCATGCATGTAGATCATATTGCAGAGATTTGGTCAATGGACAAGCCTATGGTAATTTATTTATTTGAGAATCATGAGTGTCTTTATATCTTTGCCCAATACACTGAGAGAATGTGAGTGGAGTGATCTTTGGTCTTTTGGAAAGTGTGATTTCAAGGAATTTAAAGTTCTAATTGGGTAATTTCTTGACTCTCTTTGAAAATTATACTTGTTTGACTATCCTCAGAATTTTGAAAAACTCTGTTTTTTTTGGATTCCCTTGGTTTAAGTCTGAAGCTTCTTTTGAAAATTATTTTAAGCCAGATAATTGCTTGAGGACAAGCAATATTTAAGTGTGGGAAGTTGATAAACCTCAATTCTGAATATTTTATAGGGGGTATTTGGGGTAATTTCCAATGCATTTCATGATATATATATATATATATATATATATATATATATATATATATATATATATATAATTTTATTTCACCCTTTACTTAAGTTTTGACAGAATTGACGTTTAGAGGCAGTTTGATGAACTTCTGAAGATTAATGAAGGTTTTAGAGCTAAATTGGGCAAAATACGAGGTTAGCACGGCCGTGCCAAACATCTGCACGCCTGTGCCATATTGAAGAAAGGGCTGACTCAGTAAAGAAAGGACTGACAGAAGCTAGCACGACCTCAATCGCAAAGAGCACGGCCGTGCCAACCATCAGCACGCCCGTGCCAAAGCTCGTGCACTAGAACGCTGATTTGTGAAGTTGGTACGCCCTTAAATGTTTGAGCAAGGCCTTACATAATGAAGAGCACGGACGTGTTGACTGATGAGCACGGCCGTGCTAACGAAAGAACACACCTGTGTTGCCTGTACAGAAGATATCCCTTATCACCAGTTTGATCCCGTTCGCTTTGTTTTGGTCTTGACGTGCTACTCTAAAGAATACGACACCTCGAACTGAGCGAAGAAAGTGGCGTTGGAAAGCTTACGAAAAGATCTACAAGGATGTACAAGATGACATTTGGCATGGCCGTTATAAATGTAGCACGGCCGTGATCTATCCCATGCACTCTAACGCTGTTTTACAAAAAGGGAGTACGACCGTGCTAGCGGTGCTGACAGCAAATTTTAAGGTTTTTCTCCTTTTTTTCATATAAATAGAGGTCTTTATACCACTCTCTTCACTAGTTATCAGTTGTAGACTTATTTTAGTAGTTTTTAGTAGTTTATTTTCTTATTAGTTTTGATTTCTAGAGTAGGATTTGGCATCTGGGGATTAAGTTGGAGACAACTTCTCCCTCTTCAATTATCTAGGATACGCTTTCCATTGTTGATTTTGGTTTTATCGATTACTATGAGTAGCTTAATTCACCACTAGAGTTATGGTGGATCTTGTGTTAGTAGAAACCCCTTTTTACTATGTCTTAGCTTTAATTCAATTCTATTTGGTTTTAAGGTTGCAATTTGAATAGTGCTATTTTGTCGTTCTTCAGCTCATACTAGGATGACGCACCCTTTGTATGCTCTTAATCAATTGATTGACATTTTGGCTATGAAGCCCAATTAAATTGGTAGACCTATAGGATAACCGGGGTTTAATATCTAGATTTGAGAAAACGTGATTTATTTCTTTCAATCATTCAACTTCTTTATGCTTTATGCTTGCTAATCATTTAAACTCTTTGCCTGGCAACCTTTGGGTTTATTGGGGAAAAGAATATTAATTGCCTGACAAACAATTAATAGTTTTCGTAGAGGGATTGATATTCGAAAAGAAACTGCGAAATTGAATAGAATTAGGATTTGAGGGGTATCGAAAGCACAAGTGATACCACGGCTCTAGGCTCTTCACTCTTGATCTCTAAACTCTCTTTTTACTCTTTTGCGATTATCTTTAACACTGCTCTATTCTTATTTATTTTCCAAGTTCTTTATTAGTCAAAATAACATAAGGATTTCATTATTTCAGTACTTGCTTTATCACATAGATATCTAAATTAATCTCTTGGGTACGATATCTGGACTTCCGACCTATATTACTTTTGCGACAGGGTACACTACCTTTAAGTGTGTTTTGAACGCAACAAGTTTTTGGCGCTGTTGCCGGGGATTAATTTTTAATATCTTGGGATTTTAGTGATATTGAAAGAAAAGAAATCCTAGTTACTTTAGACTTTTTTTATTTTATTTTTTTATTTTAATATTTTGTTTATCTTTACCTGAATACCAATGTCTTGAAAACACTGTGCTTCAAGTTGATCTTATTTTGCAGTTGGGGAAGCAAGAAGAACCATGGAAGAGTGGACAACTCTTGGAGATTATTTCACTATCACTGATTGTGGTCTGTGGGTGCAGAAGCCAGTAAGCAATCCTTGGATTAATTGTGAGAGCAATCCCAACTGGGGGCAATATGATTATGTTACGAACCACCTAACGTGCAAAATCAGTGGCCAAAACAAGAAGAGAAAGAAATAGATTGGGATGAGATTATGGAGCGGAACAATAATTAATTGGGCGCTATACAGACTTAAATCTCCCTTCTATCAATGTTGCTAACTCAGCTAGTCCAAAAACCGTTGGTACCTCAAGTTGAGCTCAATCTAGTGAAAGAAGCCCAAGATGACAGTTATGAGGATACTATCAACACAAATGAAGAGCATGGAGATGAACAACTTTATCAACTTTGGATGAGTACCCCTTTATCTATTGGCGGAAAGACATCCACAAAAGAAGTTCCTACTGAAGGGGACAACTCTGAAGCTAAAGCACAACCGTACATAACTGGTAGTGTGCCAAAAAAATTAGTTGATAGAACCACAGAAAAAGAAGAAGCTCCTGCTGAAAAGAGCAAGTCTGATGCAGAGCATGGCTATGTACCAGTTGAAGCACGTCCGTGCACCACTCCCGGTGAGCCAAAAACGGTGAAAATAAAAAAGGATCAAGAAAAGATTCTCTTAGCCATTGGTGATGCTGAAATTGAGGTTAAAAAGGGGAGGGTAACATTAAGTAGTGGTACCAAAGAGGAAGTTTTAAAAATGTTAAATTCTAAAAATCCCTCTCAATATTTTTCTCTTTTGATTTCTTCTTATTCTGCTAATGATGATATGGTTGTTGCTAAAAACTTTGAGTGTGTAAGGATGCAGAAAGAAAATCTTATCTTGCAAGATCTGAAAACATTGGTGGATGAGGGAAGAGCAAAAATTTCATCATCTTTTGAAGCACATCCACCAAGGAAAAAACAGGAAAAATAACATAAACCACATGGTAAGGAAGCTAAGAAGGGACAATGCGTTAGATGCTAAATTTGCACTTGGAGAACCCTCTGATTGATCACTTTTGAGATACCGTCAAGCTAAAGACGTTAATCAAGTGCTTTGCGAGAGGCAACTCGGGTTATTTTATTTATTTTGTTAGTTTTATTTTTAGGATAGTTTATTTTATTTCTTTTTAGGATAGTTTATTTTATTTTTAGGATATTAAAAATAAAAATTTCTCTTCTCCTTTCCCTCTCCACTTGTATTTCATGATTAAATGTGTTACATTGAGGACATTGCATAAGTTAAGTGTGGAAAGGAAAAATATATGTTTTTGCTGCATTCAATTAACTGGCTTAGCTCTTTTATGATGAAAATTATGAAAACCCCTTACAAAAAAAATTTAATAAATTGCTTTGATAGTCTCTTAAGTATTTTTCAAAAAGTTAGTCTTTTGAAAACTGATAATTGGCAGAAAATTCTTTGATTGAAAACTTTTCATTAAGACTTAGCTTCTAAATGTGAGATTTGGGCTTTTATGGGGTTGAGTTACATTGACAATATTATATTAACCCTTTTTATTTGTTGGGTGTGATTCTCAGGTAAATATATTCTAGAACTTGTCCGGAGACCATCTTGAGGCGAATTTGACTTATATGCATGTGCAACTCTGGTTGGGGCACTTAGGTATTTTTATGGCCCGCATTCTTCGTTAAGCACTTCCTTTAGTTGCCCAATTTGAGCCTTTATGAAAAATTCTCTTCTTTGGTCCCTTTTCTGGAAATTGAAAATTGTTTTTGGTGACCTCTTAGAAGTATAATGGAGCAATAATAGGAATGTGTGATGGTGGATCCCAATCCAAAAATAAAAATGTTAAAAATATGCTGGCAGCAAAAAGAAAAAAATTGCTTCTCTCTCTTATAAAAAAGAAAAAGAAAAAAATATATCTGAAAATAAAGTTAGAGAGAGAAAGCAAGAAAAACAAAACACTTATAGCAAAGGAAATAAGGAAATGTTGAAGAAAAGTAGTAGATCCTTGAATATTTTGTGAAAAAGGTACCAATGCACTTTATGTTCTTTTATGCTTCAAGAGGTTATTACTTTGTTTTCTTAGTTAAGCCCTTTGATTATCCCTTTTCTTTCTCTATCTCACCTAACATTAATGCCTTGGCCCCATTACAACCCATAAAAGACCCCTTCCTTCTTCTGCATTCATGTAGATCATATTGCGGAGATTTGGTCAATGGACAAGCCTATGGTAATGTATTTATTTGAGAATCATGAGTGTCTTTATATCTTTGCCCAATACACTAAGAGAATGTGAGTGGCGTGATCTTTGGTCTTTTGGAAAGTGTGATTTCAAGGAATTTAAAGTTCTAATTGGGTAATCTCTTGACTCTCTATTGAAAATTATACTTGTTTGACTATCCTCGCAATTTTGAAAAACTCTGTTTGTTTTGGGTTCCCTTTGTTTAAGTCTGAAGCTTCTTTTGAAAATTATTTCAAGCCAGATAATTGCTTGTGGACAAGCAATGTTTAAGTGTGGAAAGTTGATCAATTCTGTGCATTTTATAGGGTGTATTTGGGGTAATTTTCGATGCATTTCATGATATATATTATTGTATTTCACCCTTTTTACTTAAGTTTTGACAGAATTGATGTTTAGAGGCAGTTTGATAAACTTACGAAGATTAATGAAGGTTTTAGAGCTAAATTGGGTAGAATACAGGGTTAGGACGGCCGTGCCAATCATCAGCACGCTAAGGGCAGACTCAGTAAAGAAAGGCCTGACAGAAGCTAGCACGGTCTCAATCGTAAAGAGCACGGCCGTGCCAAACATCAGCACGCCTGTGCCAAAGTCCGTGCACTAGAACGCTGATTTGCGTAATTGGTACGCCCTTACATGTTTGAGCAAGGCCTTACTTAATGAAGAGAACGACAGTGCTGACGAAAGCTTACGAAAAGATCTACAAGGTTGTACAAGATGACAGTCAGCACAACAATCCTAAATGTAGCACGGATGTGCTGTATCCCATGCACTATGACGTTTTACGAAAAGGGAGCATGGCCGTGCCAAATTCATCACGGCCGTGCAGGCGGCGCTGACAGCAAATTTTAAGGCTTTTCTCCTATTTTTCCTATAAATAGAGGTCCTTGTACCTCTCTCTTCACTAATTATCAGTTGTAGACTTATTTTAGTAGTTTTTAGTAGTTTATTGTCTTATTAGTTTTGATTTCTAGAGTAGGATTTGGCACCTAGAATTTAAGTTGGAGACAACTTCTTCGTCTTCAATTACCCAGGATGCGCTTTCCATTGTTGATTTTGGTTTTCTCTATTACTATGAGTAGCTAAATTCATCACTAGAGTTGTGGTGGATCTTGTGTTAGTAGAAACCCTTTTCGTTATGTCTTAGCTTTAATTCAATTCTATTTGGTTTCAAGGTTGCAATTTGAATAGTATTATTTTGTCGTTCTTCATCTCATACTAAGATTGTGCGCCCCTTGTATGCTCTTAATCAATTGATTGACATTTTGGCTATTAAGCCCAATTAAATTGGTAGACCTATAGGATAACCGATGTTTAATATCTGGATTTGAGAAAACGTGATTTATTCCTTTCAATCATTCAACTTCTTTATGCTTTATGCTTTTTAATCATTTAAACTCTTTGCCTGACAACCATTGGGTTTATTTGGGGAAAAGAATATTAATTGCCTGACAAACAATTAATAGTTTTCGTAGAGGGATTGATATTCAAAAAGCAACTACGAAATTGAATACAATTAGGATTTGGTGGGTATCCACAGCTCTACGCTCTTCACTCTTGATTTCTAAACTCTTTTTTTACGCTTTTTCGATTATCTTTAACACTGCTTTATTCTTAATTATTTTCCAAGTTCTTTATTAATATAAATAGAATAAGGATTTCTCTATTTCAGTAATTGCTTTATCACATGGATATCTAAATTCATCTCTTGGGTACGATATCTAGACTTCCGTCCTATATTACTTCTGCGACGGGGTACACTGCCCTTAAACGTGTTTTGAACGCAACAACAGTTTATATATTGGCACAGAAACCGAGGGTTTACGATTTTAACCCTCATTTTGTGGCTACTAATAGCCTAGTGTGGCCAGACCTACCCCGTTTCCTATCTCCATAAAGCTCAGTGCGTTTTTGGAGTTTTGGAGACCTTTGGTATGCTTTTGGTTCATCTGTGCCAGTTGTGTAAGTAACGTTCTTCCCTTTTTTAGTTTCCTTTCATATTATTTGATTGGGAAACTTATTTGGTTAATGTTTTAGTTGACCAAGGCTTGGATTCGGACTGAGCCGCTTGGGAGGACGTGACCGGGTTGTTGTTTGGGGCTACAGTTGTTGCAACCTTCGAACCAGGTATGGGGAGAAAGATAGTATAACCACTAGGCTGTGAGGGTTGTGTAAGATGAGGGATTCCCATGATCCCGAGGTTATTTGTGTATGTTGTATGCTTAAATGTTTGTTGTTATAAATGGTTGTTGCTGTTAATAACATGTTTTGGTCAAATGCAATATGCCAATATTATATGCGTTGTTGTTGGGTTGGTATGTTTATATCATAAATTGTTGGTTGAGCTGTTGAATATGATGATTAATAGCTGAATGGTTGTGTGGCGATGAACCTGCTGATATATCCATAAATTGGTTAATTAGGACTTTAATTGGTTAAATAATAAAGGGACTATTGTTCCCCAAAAATATTCATAAGACATGAATAAATAAAAGGTGAGGTTTTTATGCTAATGGTTTAGTCATGAACCTAGGGATGATTTTTGAGCGTGTTAAGGTCTTTTTAGTTAAATTATTTGACATGTTAATCGTTGCCCAGAACAATACTGTCGCGCCATCAGCACGGCCGTGCTGAACAGGGAGCAATCCCATGCTCCCAGTTGAATTCTGGGAATGGTCGCGCTTTGAGAACGGCCATGCAGCATAGGAGCACGCCCATGCAGATGAGCACAGCCGTGCAAAAGAGAAGCACACCCATATATATGTGCACGGCTGTGCCAGAAATGAAGCACGCCCATGCTACCTGTAAGTGGCAGCACACCCGTGCCGGGGTTAAGCACGCCCGTGCCACCCCTCTGGTCAGAATCTGAGACTTATGGTGTAATGGGGGTTTTAACCCCAAGGATTCCAATAATGATAGAATAATACACCAAACCAATGATGAAGTTAGATAACTTAATTATATAATAATTAAGACATTGAGGAACGATGAGTTGGTTAAGTCGGTGCCCGAGGGGTTACCGCACAATGATATAATTGGATGGCTTTAGTGGTCCAATGTTGACAATGATGGAATTGGATGCCTTTAGTGGTCCAATGTTATGATGTTATATTGGGTGCCTTTAGTGGCCCAAGCGGAGGTGATGGTTGCCCGTTGTTTGTTGTTGTGTTCATGCATCACATTGGAGATGTTAGTTGGTGGAAGTTCAACATTGGGGAGGTGATAACTCTTTTTATGAAGAGTTATTTGTAACTTTTTCACTTGCGTTTTTGTGGTCTTTGAGTATTTTGAGTTTATGTTTTTAGTATTTTAGTGTGATTTTGTGTAAAGTGTGTTTTATAAGAGTCTTTTGTGAGTTTTAATGTTTTGGTGTCATTTAGAACTGTTTTTGGTAATTAATTGAGAGTTTCTATGCAGGGCAGTCTTTGGAGAATCAGGTGCTGAACTGGAGACGTTGCTCTGGGATTTGCTGTAGCAATTGTAGCTGAAGCTGATTTGGGAAAATGACAAAAGTTCAAAACATTCTCTTACATAATGAGGTGTCCTTCGCTGACAAGGGCAGTGACTTACACGTGGGGCTGGTATTTAAAGCATTGGACTTAAGGAATTGGGCCAATGACACTTTTACTAGCCAACTTTTAGCCCAAAAAGGATGAGAGAGGAAAGGGCCTTAAGATAATTCTAAAAAAACCCTAAATAAGGGACAGCAAAAAGGAGATAAGATCAAACATCATCTTCCTTACTGGAGAGGACAGCAGCTGCGCCCCTTTCTCTATCTCCTCCATTGTAATGGCTTCTTCTTCCATTTCTTATTTTTCTCTTTGTTTTTGTAAGCTCAATATGAGCTAAACCTGTTGTAGCAATGGGATGTTGAACTTGTAATGGATTTCTAGTGAATGTTAAGTTATGCTTTGCTATTGCATTTTCTATAAATCTGATTTGGTTGTGTTTTAATTGAGCTTGATCACTTTAGTTAGAACTTGAGCTCACGGCTTCTTGGAAAAGCTAAGTGTAGCAGAACTGTTTTATAGATAAGAGTAAAATCATTAATTGGAAAATTATGATGAAGAGTGATTTAGGAATGAACATTCTAACTCTCAGGCTAGCTGGAACGAGCTTAAGTGAGGCGTGAATGTAACTAATATGGACCTAGGAATAGGAGACGTTTAGGAAGTTCATCTCAGAACTGTTGGAAAACAAACTTTCATTTCCTGGAGCCAAATTGCCGTAGCATTGCAAACGCATAACTGAACTAGACTGAAGTTGCAAGGGATACTTCCCCATAGCTGTTTTACCCATTCTGTTAACAAATCCGTTTTTATTGCTCTAGCATTTATTTTTACCAAAACTGTTCTGGATACACATACACAAATTATTTGTTACTCTTTGTTAATCTTGATTAATAGAACCATTAATTCAAACTTGTTACTTGAATCACCATATAATCCTCGTGGGAACGATATCTCTTACACTTTATTACTTGTTAAACGATTGTGTATACTTGCACCAGCTCATCAACCATTTTAATAGCAACAAGTTTTTGGCGCCGTTGCCGGGGATTGTAATGATGTTTAATTAACAAGTTTTAAATTGATGGTTTTATTAGTTGTGATAACTTATCATCTTTGAGGTGTTTTGCTGTAGCATCAGGTACTTAAAACTGTATGCACTGGCAGAGCACAACTGTTACTGAAGTAACTAGTAATATCTTTGAGATGGCTAATGATGATCAGATTGATAGCATGGCTCTGGCCAACGATAGCACTGCTGCCATCAGGAGCTATGCCATGTTTGATCCTGGAACCATGAACTCATGCATTATGAGGCCTAACATTATTGCAAATCATTTTGAGTTGAAGCCTGTGATGTTCCAAAAGCTGCAACTTGTGGGGCAATTCAGTGGGTCACCTCAAGAAGATCCATATCAGCACCTGAAACAGTTTCTAGAAGTGGCTAACAATTTTAAAAATCCTGGTGTCACTGATGATACATTTAGGCTGATGTTGTTCCCTTATTCTTTGAAAGACCGAGCCAAGGCTTGGTTTAATTCATTGGAGCCAAACTCAGCGAAATCATGGAATAGAATGGCTGAAAAATTCTTGACCAAATACTTCCACCTATCAAGAATGCTAGAATGAGGAATGACATCACTTCTTTCAAACAACTTGATGATGAATCCTTGTTTGAGGCTTGGGAAAGATTCAAAGAACTGTTATGGAAATGTCCACACCATGGGCTAGCAGTTTGTATTCGGATGGAAACCTTCTATAGTGGGTTGTTACCACCCTCAAGACAAATGTTGGATGCATCTTCGGGTGGTGCTTTATTGAGAAAATCCTATAATGAAGCCTATGATTTGATTGAGACTGTTGCAGCTAATAGCTACCAATGGTCCACTACAAGGATCAATTCAACCAAAAATATTGCTGGAGCTCATGATTTAAATGAAGTTTCTATCCTATCATCTCAGATAGCCTATCTTACTCACATGCTGAAAAATGTCACCACTGCATATCCAGGTGCTACAGCATCTCCAGTAGCAATGATAAAACCAGTAACTGATGTGCAGGATGTTTCTCAAATGAGTTCCCTCTTTTGTACCTATTGTGGAGGAGGTCATTTATATGAGGAGTGTCCGAGCAACCCAGTTTCAGAGAATTATGTTGGGAATAACAACATGGGTGACAACCCTTACTCAAATGCCTACAATCCATGGTGGGAACAACAACCAAATTTCTCATGGAGTAACAATGCAGTGGCAAGCAGTTTTAATGGTCCTACCAGGCCCACTTATCCATCAGAGTACCATCTTCAAATAGATCATCCCCAACAAATGTTGCAACAAGCTCATCCCCAACAGATGCTGCAGCAAGCTCAACCAGTAAATCAGGAAATGTCACTTGGGGCTGTTCTTAAAACCTTTATGACAGAAATAAAGGCTCAAATTCAAAGTCAGGGGGCGGGCATAAGAAACTTAGAGAATCAACTAGGGCAATTGGCTAGTGCACTGAGTTCTAGGCCAAGTGGATCATTGCCTAGTACAACAGAAACAGCAAATCCACCAACTCCTAATGGGAAGGAGCATTGTAACGCCATACATCTCAAAAATGGGATGGAAATCTCTGCACCATCAAGGAAAAATGAAGATAACAAGGATAAAGGCAATGATCTTGAAGCTGAAATTGATTCGGGGAAAATTGCTACAAATAATGCTGGATGTTCCACACGCTCTGCAGCAGCAACAGCGCTACAGCAAAATGCTGCAGCATTCCCCACAAGTTCTATCGAACAGTCATGGCCTAAGCTGGTACCCGAGAGGCCCCCACCACCTTTTCCCCAAAGATTGAAGAAATCTATACAAAGCAAGCAATGTGGCAAGCTTATTAATGTTTTGAAGTACTTTGATGAGGGGATGCAAGAGTGTTTCTCTGTGCATTCATTTGACACCCTGGTGGAGAAACAATTTGTGAAAAAGCAAACTGGTATGACTGATTGTGTAATCCAAATTGAAAATGATGATTCATATGATGAAGAAATTGCTGAGTTAGTTGAGAGCAAGCAAATACAACCTAGATGGGTCGGGAAATTTGAATCATTGGAGGTAACTGAGCAAACTTTCAAAAATAATTTGTCATTAGTGGATCAACCACCTGTTCTTGAACTGAAACAGCCCCCAACCCATCTGAATTGTGTGCATTTGGGGGAGCTTGAAACCATACCAGTGATCAACTCTATTTTTCTAAATTCTAATGTACCAATGACAATGATCTTCAATGATAAAAATGAGCTGAAACTCACCAGAACTGTTACTGGGTGGAGGATTCGCATGGATTACAAGGGAAAGAGAAAGAGGTGGCCAAAACTGGAGAAAAGGAGTCTTCTACTCCTATCAAGATGAATGATCTAGCCTCAGGGGAAGCATCGGGAGAAGCTCCAGCAAATGTGCTCAGAATTGCAGATTGCTGCAGCATGCTGCAACAATCCAATCAGGACTTTCCTTTTGCTTTACCTTATTCCTCTCATGCTCAGTTTTACTTATTTCCCAGTTTAATCATTTTCCCTGTTATTGCACTGTGGTCCTTAGAATCTATCAGTTTGTTAGTTTGTTTATTTTTAGTTGTGTGTGGGTCAACTGACTTTGACCCCAACTATTTTCTGTTTGTACTTAGTGTCCTTTGTGTTTTACCCCACCATGTGCACAATCATCCCCATCATGGGGTTTTGTTTAATGAAATTTGTCTGTTTTGAAATTCCACAAGTGCACCTTTTTGGCAGCTTTGACTTGATTGTTTTATTTTGGGCTTGTGTGATTGGATTTAATTGTTTGAAGCTCGAGGCACATGTTTTAGCAATTCTGATCTACCTTGTGGGCTTTTGGGCCAAAACAGTTTTATCCTTCTTTCTCTGTGAATACCATTCTTATGCATAATTCTCTGATTTTGCCTTGCTGCTTTCATATGTGTACACATCTCTGCTGCACACACTTTTGCTAGAGGCACATTTTGTTTTCTTGAGCCTAGTATTGGCTAAATAGCCTACCCTTGGATACTACCTTTGTGTGAACCCCTTTGAGCCTGCAAGCCCTTTGTTTCTAATGAACCCACATTACAAGCCATATCCTGAAAAACCAATGTCCTAACTAGTTGGAGTGGCTGGTGTGCTTCCTGTGTTTACATGCTGTAACATAAGTTTGGGGGTGCTCGAGGGCTAGTACGGTTTTAAGTTTGGGGGTGCCATGCAGCTGTTATGTGACAAAATATCAGAAATTGAACTGTTGCTGGTAAAAAGCAATGGTTTGCTGTAAAAAAAAAAAAAAGAGAGAGAGAAAGAAAAGGAAAACAACAGAGCAGTTGCAAGGAAAAATGCTAAAATGTTGCAACAACTGCTCTGAGGATACAAAGGAGGAAACCGAATTCAAAGAGGTGTAAAAAAGGGAAAGGAATCAAACAAAATAAAAAAAATCAAAAAGTCCTCCCTAAGTTGTATGAGCTGGGCCATGAAAGAAATAGTTGTGAAGCAAAAAGAGGAAGCATACCTAAGCTTCATCTAGTGTAGCCACCTTCCCAGAACTGTTCCTTCCTGAACCCAAGCCCCATTGCAACCAAATAAAGTCCTCTAGCAGTGTGCAATTTTGATTGTGAGTGGTGTGTTTAGAAGCTTGTCAAGGTCGTGTTTGAGTATGCATTTGAATGATGATTGAGAGTACCTATCTTAGCTTGAGAAGAGAGGAAGAATACACTGTTATGAGAGTTTAGTGTTGTAGCATGTTGCTGAGAGTTAAAAATGAGGACAACCATGAATGCTTGCTTGATTGAACTTCATGACTGTTGATGCATTGTCATGTATGCCTTGTGAAGAAATTGGTTTATAAAGAAGAAAGCTTTGTGATTAAGCTAATTTGAGCACATGTGTCGAGGTTTAGAAAAATTTGTGTCTTTTCTTTCTAGTTTCTTTTGTTTCCATTACTTGAGGACAAGCAATGATTCAAGTTTGGGGGAGTGATAACTCTTTTTATGAAGAGTTATTTGTAACTTTTTCACTTGTGTTTTTGTGGTCTTTGAGTATATTGAGTTTATGTTTTTAGTATTTTAGTGTGATTTTGTGTAAAGTGTGTTTTATAAGAGTCTTTTGTGAGTTTTAATGTTTTGGTGTCGTTTAGAACTGTTTTTGGTAATTAATTGAGAGTTTCTGTGAAGGGCAGTTTTTGGAGAATCAGGTGCTGAACTGGAGACGTTGCTCTGGGATTTGCTGTAGCAATCGTAGCTGAAGCTGATTTGGGAAAATGATAAAAGTTCAAAACATTCTCTTACATAATGAGGTGTCCTTCGCTGATAAGGGCAGTGACTTACACGTGGGGCTGGTATTTAATGCATTGGACTTAAGGAATTGGGCCAATGACACTTTTACTAGCCAACTTTTAGCCCAAAAAGGATGAGAGAGGAAAGGGCCTTAAGATAATTCTAAAAAAACCCTAAATAAGGGATAGCAAAAGGGAGATAAGATCAGACATCATCTTCTTTACTGGAGAGGACAGCAGCTGCGCCCCTTTCTCTATCTCCTCCATTGTAATGGCTTCTTCTTCCATTTCTTATTTTTCTCTTTGTTTTTGTAAGCTCAATATGAGCTAAACCTGTTGTAGCTATGGGATGTTGAACTTGTAATGGATTTCTAGTGAATGTTATGTTATGTTTTGCTATTGCATTTTCTATAAATCTGATTTGGTTGTGTTTTAATTGAGCTTGATCACTTTAGTTAGAACTTGAGCTCACGGCTGCTTGGAAAAGCTAAGTGTAGCAGAACTGTTTTATAGATAAGATTAAAATCATTAATTGGAAAATTATGATGAAGAGTGATTTAGGAATGAACATTCTAACTCTCAGGCTAGCTGGAACGAGCTTAAGTGAGGCGTGAATGTAACTAATATGGACCTAGGAATAGGAGACGTTTAGTGAAGTTCATCTTAGAACTGTTGGAAAACAAACTTTAATTTCCTGGAGCCAAATTGCCGTAGCATTGCAAACGCATAACTGAACTAGACTGAAGTTGCAAGGGATACTTCCCCGTAGCTGTTTTACCCATTCTGTTAACAAATCCGTTTTTATTGATCTAGCATTTATTTTTACCAAAACTGTCCTGGATACACACACACAAATTATTTGTTACTCTTTGTTAATCTTGATTAATAGAACCATTAATTCAAAATTGTTACTTGAATCACCATATAATCCTCGTGGGAACGATCTCTCTTACACTTTATTACTTGTTAGACGATTGTGTATACTTGCACAAGCTCATCAACCATTTTAATAGCAACAGGAGGTCATCCTAGAGTACGGCGATCTGGCCATTCACGCTTGGTTCACCCAAGGTTTGGCGAACCGTGGCCCCCCGTGATGAGGCATCCATGGTTTGATGCGTTGGCTATCCAAGGGGTTCATCCGTGATTTGGTGGTCTGCCGACGTTGGTGCCTTTAGTGGCCAATGCGGATATGTAACTCCAAAGTTGTTCTTCCTGAGATAGTTGGATCCACATGCATTGATGGAGTAGTGGAGTAGTGTTGCATTGCATCATATAGCATACCCGGTTGATTTATGATGTTGAGATGATGTTTATGTACGTATGTGTATGCTTATAATTGTTATTATGCCATGATGTATGATCATCTTATTCCTATCTCCATGCCGTTGTGTTTACATGTTTCCTTACTCCTCGTTCTTTGTTCTCTTGTTTGGCATGTATGGTTTTTGCAGAGGATGACGAGCAGCCTGGAGAGGAGTCACTTTGAGGAGCCACCACTCATAGTTAGGGCCTTCAGCTTAGTTGTTTATTTTCTTTAGTTTTTAGTTGTATTCCAAGGATATTTCCAGAACGGTTGTACCAACTCTGAATTGTGACATCGGGGTTGGGTTTATTTTATGTTGATGTTTCTTTTCCCTTTTAAAACTTTGGTTTGATATTTTTCGCGTATTGAGAACTAGTTCATTTGGTACCTTTTCTACCCGTGAACCCTTTTATAAAAAGGTTGCATGTTTTATTTTTATTTGTATATTATATTATTATTAATTATCATTAATGCTTTATAACATGCGGGGTAGAAGGGTGTCACAGGAGTCATAGTGATTGCCTTGTTCATTTGTAGGCATTACCTTTATGGAGCTAAGTTTGAGGTTTTTAGTGATCATAAGAGTTTAAAATATTTGTTTGATCAGATAAAGCTGAATACGAGGTAGCGTAGGTGGATTGAGTTTCTTCAGGATTATGATTTTGAGCTTAGTTACCACCCAAGAAAAGCCAATGTAGTGGCTGATGCTTTGAGTAGAAAAACCTTACATGTTTCATCTTTGATGGTTAGAGAGATGGATTTGATCAAGAAGTTTAGAGACTTGAGCTTTGCTTGGGAAGTTACCCCTAAGAGTATTCGGCTTGGAACGTTGAAGATCACTAATAGTTTGATGGATCATATTAGAGAGGGTCAGAAAATAGATGTATACCTTTTAGACTAGAGGGAGCTGCTTGCTCATGGTAGAAACCTTAGTTTTAAGGAAGGAGTTGATAGATTTTTGAGGTTCCAGGATAGAGTTTGTGTACCCGATGTTCTGGAGCTTAGGAATTTGATTCTTGAGGAAGGCCATAGGAGTGGTTTGAGTGTTCACCCAGGAGCCATGAAAATGTACCTGGATCTGAAGCGTATGTTTTGGTGGCCTAGGATTAAGAAAGATGTGGCTGAGTCCGTTTATGCTTGCTTAGTATGTCAGAAGGCTAAGATAGAACATCAGAAACCTTCAGGCAAGATGCAGCCCTTAAGTATCCCAGAGTGGAAGTGGGATATTATCTCTATGGATTTCGTGTTTGGACTCCCTAGGAATCCAGCTAGTTGTGATGCCATATGGGTTGTTGTGGACCGGTTGACTAAATCGGCCTATTTCATTCCTATGAACATAGAATATCCACTAGAGAAGTTGACCAGGTTGTATATCAGAGAGATAGTTAGACTGCATGGTGTACCCTCTAGCATAGCATCAGATAGAGACCCTAGATTTACCTCTAGGTTTTGGAACAGCTTCCATGAGGCTTTAGGGACCAAGCTTATACTGAGTTCAGCTTACCACCCGTAGACCGATGGTCAGTCTGAGAGGACCCATCTAATCCTTAGAGGATCTTGTGAGCGCTTGTGTATTAAAGCAGTCAAGTAGTTAGGATAAGTTCTTACCTCTTATAGAGATCATCTACAACAATAATTTCCATTCCAGTATTGGAATGACACCTTATGAATCTTTGTATGGGAGGAGGTGTAGGACACCCCTGTGTTGGAACGAGCTTGGTGAGAATGTTGTGTTAGGATTTGAGATAGTGCAAGAGTCTACAGAAAAGTGAGGATGATCCAGGATAAGATGAGAGTGACACAGAGTAGGCCAAAGAGTTATCATGATAAGAGAAGAAAAGCTCTCGAATTCCAAGAAGGTGATCATGTGTGCTTGCGAGTTACTCCAACAACTGGGGTTGGTAGAGTGACGAGAGCCCTAAAACTTACTCCTAGATTCATCGGCCCTTAGCAGATACTAGAACGAGTCGGTGAAATTTCCTACCAAATAGCCTTACCACCTTTCTTGTCAAACCTTCACAATGTGTTCGATGTGTCTTAGCTTCGAAAGTACATTTGAGGTACAATCCAGTTAAAGGAGAACTTGACTTTTGAGGTACTGCCGCTTCGATTTGAGGATCGAAGGAATAAGCAGCTGAGGGGGAAGGAAATTTCCTCAGTCAAAGTTGTTTGGAGTGGAGCTACAGAAGAGAGTACTACATGGGAGTTAGAGAGCAAGATGAATGAGTCTTATCCGCAGTTGTTTGTTCAAGGTGAATAGAAATTTCAAGGACGAAATTTTTATAATGGGGTGAAATTGTAACACCCTACTTTTCACCTCTATGCTTGCATGTGTTTATTGTATATATGTTATATGTTTTTGTGCTTGCGTTAGATATTTAGGGACGTGTTTTAGGGCAATCAACCTTAGAACTCAAATCAGTGATTCTGATATGTGAGCATGCCCGTGCTCTCGCCCACTGCAGAAACGCGTTTTGGGCGTTAGGTCGATCCGTTTCACCCTAATCCTTTTTATACCTCTTTTGCTCGACCTAAAACTCATAGCAGTCATTCCTAAAGTTAGAAACAGTCGTCATCAACCTTTCTCTTGGGTTCCCATTGAATCCTTGAGCATTCTTCAAGCTCCAATCCTTGTTTGGGTGTTCTTTGTCAAGAACACATCCCTGTGGTATTTTCCGTTGCGATTGGAGTTAAGTCGTTCGTTTAGTGTTACTCTGAGATAAGGTAACCAACCCTGTTCGTTCTTTCCTTTATATCCTTTAAGTTTAGTGTTGAACCGTTCTCTCTCTATCTAACAAGAATTCGTTGTTTGTGTGCCAGTGCTGTGAACGAAAACTAGCAGATTAGTTCCCTAAGGATCTAATCGAGGTATGTTTGTAATCCTTGTGTTAATTCCCTTCCTTTTTTCTTGTTTGGGAATTAATTGTCCTTTTTTGATGTCCTTAGCCAAAGTTCGCTGAACTTGTTGAACCCGTTCGAAGGATTCAAGCGTGGACTTCGCTCTAGTTGACTCATAGGCTGGAATCGTCACGCCAGGTATGGGGAGAAGGGATTAGTATGAACATATAGGTTCTAGGGTAGCGTAAGATGATGGTTAACCCATGACCCTGTTTGTGTGCTATATGCCTTAGTTGATGTATGAAATTGTTATTGTTGTTTATGCAAGGTAATAATTGTTTAATTAGTTTCTATGACCTTGGCATGAATTATATGATGTTGTTGATGATGTTTGTTGGTATGCCATGATTATATGAATTGGTATGTTGAAACTATTGTTGTTAAACTATGTTAATAAAAGACATATGGGTGTTAACGCTGAGCCCAAATCTAGGATTAAATTAATCGATGTGCATAAAACATAAGGACGTTGATGAGGGGTGAGATTAATGCCAACGGATTAGTCAAGAACCTCAGGATTAATTTGGAGTGTTGAAAACAAGAGAAAAATCTAAGTGTGCACGTCGATGAGAACCCCCATGCTCTCAGTGTGCATGCCCGTGCTTAACAGTTGACACGCCCGTGCTCAGGCCTTGCCACTTTCAGAATTGAGAAAACTTCATAGTTTTAAATAAAAGAGATTTAATAACCTTTTGGAATAAAAATATGACATAAGAGATTATAAAACGTGACCTTGAGGATCGTTAATGAACTAGGATAATGATAAGGTAAGACGTAATAATGAGGACTTAATAAAGAGACTACTCAATAAGATTATGTTATTGGTAACGACGTACTGTTACCAATGTTGTTGGTTAAATCAATCTTGAAGCTTATTGGTCAAGTTGATGTTGATAAATCAATTTGATGCTTACAGGTCAAAGTTGATAGCCTTGTTAATGGTGATGATAGAGGTGGTTGCCATGTTGTTCGTATGCTAGCATTGCATGCATCATGACATGGAGTTGTTTGTTTGGGGGGAAGTTACGATGACTGGGGAGTTCGTCCGAGAGGATGGCGAACTGGCCGTTCATGGAGATTCATCCGAGAGTTAGGTGAATCAAGCGCATCTGTGGTGGTCCATCCGAGAGTATGGTGGATCGGCTATCCAAGGGTTCATTCGAGAGCTTGGTGAACTGCCGGCATTGGTGCTTATTGGCCAATGTGGATATGTAACTCCAACAATCATCTTCCTGAGTTAGTTATTGGATCCACATTACATATGTAGTAGCGGAGTAGTATCGCATCGTATAGCATGTTTATAATGTGATATGATGGAATAAGTTATAATATGTTATATTATGATGCTTTATACGTTGTGTGATCATCTTGCTAAACTGCTCTATTACTGTATATGTTTATACGTACAATCTCTTACTCCCTACCGTTGTTGTTGTTTTGCATGTACCTTTGGTTATGCAGAGGATGGTGAGCAGCCAGTTGAGGAATGATCCTGAGGAGATCGCTTGCTCTTAGTATAGTTTAGTTATGTTAGTTTGTTTCACGATGTAATATCGGTAGTGGTTACCTGCTTTGATATGTGACATCAGGATTTCGGTTATTTTATGTTTATGATTTCCGCAGTTTTTATTTATGTGTTTAGTTTTTGATCATGTGGTACTTGTAACCCTTTTGAGCTTCAATTTATGGATTATTTTATACGACTTATTTTATATTTACCGTATGCGGGGTAGCGGGTGTCACACAAATAAGGGTGCCTATAGACATTCTGATTTGAACCTTGGCTATTCTGCTGATCATCCTATTGAGAAATCGAGACAATCTTTCCACCCTAAATTGTATGGGTCATCCTGCGTCCTGGGGTTGCTACCTATGTAATTCACCTCCTCAATTTGCTCAACTTTAGATTTGACTTGTAATTGAGCATGCATTAAGATCTTCATTTGTTATGAAAGAGCTTCCAGTTTGGGCTCTAGTGCCGTGTTGGCATTAACCTGATAAACTCCAATTGGCTTCTAGACCACATGACTATCCCCTCGAGGCCACTGGTAATGGTTGGCTGACATTTCTTCAATCATGGCGTGAGCTTCTTCAGGTGTTTTCTTCAAGATAGAGCCTCCACTAGTAGTATCTAAGTTGGATCTATCCTGTTGAGAGAGCCCATTATAGAAAATCCGCACCTGAATAGGAACTGAAAAGCCATGACATGGGCATCTTTGAATCAAGTTCTGGTATCGCTCCCATGCTACATATAAGGATTCATTATCAAACTGCACAAAATTAGCGATGTCAGCTCTAAATTTATAAGATTTAGAAGGAGGGAAATACCTAGCCAAAAATTGGCGAGTCAGTTGGTTCCAAGTACTGATGGAACCAGCAGGTAGAGATGATTTCCATTGGTCGGCTTTGTCTGAAAGAGAGAATGGGAATAGCCTCAATCTGATAGCATCTGTGGAAACTCCATTATACTTGATCAAGTCAGTGACCCTAAAAAATTTCTTCAAGTTAGCGTTAGGGTCTTCATTGGGTAGTCCAGTAAATTGTCCAGAGCTTTGGACCATAGATACCAACGCAGGCTGGATTTCAAAGTTATCGGCATCTACCGTAGGATTGACGATGTTGTCTATCACCTCAGCAGGGGGTAAAGTAATCTACCAAAGTCATTATTTCCCCCATGGTGTTCTTTTCTCTTGCTTGCCTCCGCAACCTGTGAAAAGTTCTTTCAACTTCTTTGTCAAAATATAATTCAGACACTTGAGAACGCATTAGCATACAAGGAAAGAGATAAAAAGAAAAACAAATGTCTAAAGTTACTAGAATTTATTTCGTCCAATATCGCAAAGTATCACAAAATATCACAAATTAATCCCCGGCAACGGCACCAAAAACTTGTTGCTTCCAAAACACACTTAAGGGCAAGTGTACCCTGTCGCAGAAGTAATATAGGATGAATGTCCAGATATCGTACCAAAGAGATTAATTGTGATATAATAGTGATAAATTAAGTACTGGAATAGAGAAATCTTTGTGCTATTCAGACTAATCGAATACTAATAAAATTATAATGTAGTAGTAGTAAGATATGGCAAAAGAGAAATCAAGAGTTGAGAAATCAAGAGTAAAAGAGCCTAGAGTCGTGGTTTCACTTGTACTTTCGATACCCCCCAAATCCTAGTTCTATTCAATTTCGTAGTTGCTTTTCGAATATCAATCTGTCTATGAAAAGTATTAATTGTTTGTCAGTCAACTAATATTCTTTTCCCCAGATGAACCCAATGGTTGTCAGGTAAAGAGTTTAAATGATTAGAAAACATAAAGAGCAAAGAGGTTGAATGACTGAAAGGAGTAAATCATGTTTTCCTCGGTTATCCTATATATCTATCAATTTAAATGGGCTTGATAGCCAAAATATCAATCAATTGATTAAGAGCATACAAAGGGTGCGCAATCCTAGTATGGAATGAAGAACAACAGAATAACACTAACTAAATTGCAACTTTGAAACCAAATAGAATTCGAATTATAGCTAAGACATAGCAAAAAGGGTTTCTACTAATACAAGATCCACCACAACTCTAGTGGTGAATTTAGCTACCCATAATAATAGATAAAACCAAAGTCAACAAAGGAAAACACATCCTGAAGAGTTAGAAGCAGAAGTGTCTCCAACTTAACCTCCACGTGCAAATCCTAATCTAGAAATCAAAACTAGCAAAAGCTATTACAAAAGAGTATAGTACTCAAAGAATAAGATGATAAGATATTCTATATAGGTACAGAAGGCCTCTATTTATAGGAAAATATGAGAACTGGGCCCAAAGTTTAGGTCCTCTGCACAGCCAGCACGGGCGTGCTCTTCAATCAGTACGGTCGTGCTCTTTATTATGTCAGGTCGTGCTCAATTCTGCACGGGCGTACCAACTTCGTAAAATAACTTTGTAGTGCACGGGCATCAACACAGGCGTGCTCTTCAGTTAGCACGGCTATGCTCTTCAGTTGTAAGGTCGTGCTCGCTTCAATCTGCCCTTGCTTATCTTAGTCAGGCCTTACTTCACTTTGGCACGGGCGTGCTCATGCATGGGACAGCCGTGCTAAATCTTCAGAGGTCAGCTTTAAGTCATTTTTGTAAGGCTTTGTTTGGATGGATGGCTTGGAGGGCTTGCACGGGCGTGCTCACGCATGGCACAGCCGTGCTTGACCTCAGAACTTCAGTATTCTCTTCATTTAGCTCAAAAACCTTCATCTTTCTTCATAAGTTCATCAAACTGCATCTAAATGTCAATTCTGTCAAAACTTAAGTAAAAGGGGTGAAATACAATAATATTTATCATGAAATGTATCGAAATTCAACCCAAATACCCCCTATAAAATGTACAGAATTGAGGTTTATCACACGGGTCGAAGCACGGCCATACTCAAGGGGTGCATGGCAGTGCTCAACCAAAATCTAGAAAATGAAGAAGAGGACTTGAGCGCGGCCATGCTCAAAGGGGGCACGGCCGTGCTTAACAAAATCTCATTTGAACATCACGAAGCACGACCATGCTCAAGGCATGTACGGTCGTGCTCATCAACGTAGAATTCAAAATCCCATGCAATTCAGCCTTATTCTACTCAATGCAACCATACATTCATTCCTAGCAACTAACATTATCCTCTAATTTCTCCTTCCTAGCATAAACAATCATACATTCCCACACATAAACCAAAAATAGTTAAGATTTAACATTGCATAATAAACATGATTTAAACATAGCAGATGCTAACCTGGGTGGTTTGAGTCTGAAAGAATTGATTCCAAGTATGGGGATATGGATTCATAAGCGTGAATCTGGGGTTTATGGGGAAAGCACGGGCGTGTTAAAATTTCTGGGTAATTTTTCAAATGAAACCCGTTTCCCTCTTTTAACACCCAAACAATGCGAAGCACGGCCATGCTCAGAGTCTGTACAGCTGTGCATATTATTTTTTTATTTTTATTTTTATTTTAATTAATTTAAACTAAAACTATTCCTAAAATAATAAAATAAAATAAAGCAAAGTAAAATTTGAGGTGCCTCCCTAAAAGGCTTGTTTTACGTCATGAGCCCGACGACTTATTTGGAGCATTGATCATGATGGCCTTGGGGAGACTTTGAAAACTACTTCGTCATTCCCACGCCTTAAGGTCAATGTGTCTTTCTTGACTTCAATATTTGCATTACTGGTATCTAGGAAGGGTCCCCCAAGATGATAGGAACTTCCTCATCCTCATTCGTGTCCAGAATCACAAAGTCCACGGGGAATGTGAACTTCCCCACCTTTACTAGCACGTCTTCTACTATTCCACGTGGGTGGGTGATGGATCTATCATCTAGCTGTAATGAGATGTTAGTGCTCTAAGGTTCTGCAAACCAATCTTTCTTGACACAGAAAAATGCATTAAATTTATACTGGCACCCAAATCACATAATGCTCTTTCAAAATAAAACTTACCAATCGAGCAGGGAAAAATGAAGCTCCTTGGATCTTTCATTTTAGGTGACATTTTATTCAAAATAACTGCAGAGCATTCTTCATTAATCTGAACCACCCCATAGCCTTTTAAAGTTTGTGCATACTTGAGCAAATCGGTAATGGCTTTGCCAATGGGGGTATTAATATGCAATCTCATGTATATTTCAAAAAAAACTTTTTTAAATTGCCTATCTTTATCCCCTTATTTCAAAATTGATGGTGGAGGAATTTGTACCTTTTTTGGTTCACTGTTGATTTTGACCTGTTTCAGCTCACTGGGAGTGGTGCACGGCCGTGCTAAAGGTGATGTATGGTCGTGCTCAGCTTCAAATCTGCCCTCTTCAGTAGGAGCTTCTTCATCCATGGGTGCAAGGTCCTTTTTCTTGTAAACTTGACTTCATTCCTTTGCACTCCTAAGAGAGATTGCATTAACGTGCTCTCTTGGATTAGGCTTAGTTTGGGTAGGTAGTGTATCTTGTGCCCTTTGAGACATCAATGTAGCAAGAGCAGATATTGGTGTTTCCAAGGCTTGAAATCTACTATCATTCTCCTCCATGTACTTCATCAAGGTGTCTTCGAGGTTGGGTTTCCTATCCTCTTGTCTAAAACCTTGATTTTGCAAGTGTGGTGGTCTATACACATTCTAATTCGAACCTTGATCATTCTGCTGACCTCCCTAATTGGAATGGCACCTTTAACCACGATTATAAGTATTTGGAAAAGATTCGTTCTAATTTCGGTTGGCATTGCCCACATGATTAGCTTCGTCAGTCGGCTGAGCAAAGGAATTACCCAATTGGCAATCTTTGCTGTCATGACCTGTCAAACCGCAGTGGTTACAAAGGAATGGAGATACAGGTGCAATGGCTTGAGTCGTGATCTATGCTTGTGCCTGCATCAGTGTCTAACTGCTCTGTAAGAGCATCCACCTTGGCCTTCATTGTTATGGTGGCATCCACTTCATACACTCCAACTGGCTTCTCGACAACTTGCCTATCTCTGAGTGGCCACTGATAATGATTTGCTGCCATCTCTTCAATTAAGGATTGGGCCTCCTCAAGTGTCTTCTTCAAAATTGAGCCCTCATAAGCAGCGTCTACACTGGAACTGTTTTGTTGAGAGAGTCCATTATAGAACATCTGCAGAAGAATAGGGACCGTAAAACCATGATGTGGACACCTTCTGATTGAATCCTGATATTGCTCTCATGCCTTATATAGAGATTCCTGGTCACACTGCACAAAATTTGAAATATGAGATCTAAATTTAGCATATTTAGAAGGTGGAATGTACCTAGGCCAAAATTAGCTTGTCAGCTGATCCCATGTAGTGATAGAACCAGATGGCAAAGAGGAAAGCCACTGATTCGCCTTGTCGGACAAAGAGAACGGGAACAGTCTCAGTCTGATTGCATCTCTCGAAGCCCTGTTGTAATTGATCAAGTCTGTGATCCTCAAGAACTTCTTCAGATGATTATTGGGGTCTTCAGTAGGTAACCCCCCAAAAAGTCCAGAGTTTTGGACCATGGAGACCAAAGCAGGCGTGATCTCAAAGTTGTTGCCATTCACCGCAGGATTGGTGATGTTGTCTGTCACATCATCAAATGGGGTAAAGTAATCAAGTAGAACCCTTCTCTCCCCCATCGTGTCCCCATCTCTTGTTTGCCTCCACAACCTATGAAAAGTTCTATCAATTTCTCTGTCAAAATGCAATTCAAGCACTTGGGAACACATTAGCATACAAAGAGAGAGATAATCAAAAAAAAAAAAAAAAGTGTCTAAAGTAACTAGAATTTCCAACTTCCAATATCATAAGTTAATCCTCGGCAACGGCGCCAAAAATTTGTTGCGTTCTGAACACACTTAAGGGCAAGTGTACCCTGATGCGGAGGCAATATAGGATAGACCAGATATTGAACCCAAGGGATTAATGAGCAATATGCAAGTGAGTACCAGAATAAAGAAATCCTTATGCTATTTAGACAAATCAAAAGAGTGTAAAGATTGTGATGTAAGCAATAGTAAAAAAGATGAATAAAATAGAAATAATGGTTTTGAATTCAAGAGTGTCTAGAGTCGTGGTTTCACTTGTACGTTCGATACCCTCCAAATCTTAGTTCTATTCAATTCCGCAGTTATTTTCTAAATGTCAATCCCTCTACGAAAACTATTAACAATCAATGGTCATGAATTGCAATATTCTTTTCCCCAAATTAGTTCTCAGTTTGGTCATGCAAGGAATTCAAATCCAGAGAAAGCATAAAGCTTAGAGAGGTTGATTAACAATTAATCTGATTGGACGTTTGGAATTAAAGGCTGGTCATAAATTAACCCAAACCCCGTTTATCCTATAGGTCTACCAATTAATTTCACTATGGTCGTTGGTCAACAAATTGATTATTAGCATGCAAAGGGTGATCAATCCTAACATGGGATGAAGAACAATAGAATAACGCTATTCAAATTGCAACCTTGAAATCAAATAGAATTTGAATTAAAGCTAAGACATAGCAAAAAGGGTTTCTACTAATACAATATTCACCATAACTCTAGTGATGAAATTAGCTACCCATAGACATAAATAAAACCAAAATCAACATAGGGAGATGCATCATGGAGAATTAAGAAGAAGAAGAAGAAGAAGAAGAAGAAGAAGAAGAAGAAACCTTCAACCTAACCCCTAAGGGCAAATCCTCCTCTAGAAATATAAACCCAAAATAAAAAAACTACTAAAAACTACGTCTAACAACTGATGAAGAGAGTGGTACTGAGGGCTTCTATTTATAGGAAAAATAGGAGAAAAGCCCTAAAATTTGCTGTCAGCGCCGAATCACAGCCGTGCTTCTCGATGCACGGCCGTGCTACCTTCATACGCGGTCGTGCTTCATTCAGCATGGGCACAAAAACTTCGTAACTTCAGAGTCGCTAAGGCATGGGCTTTCTTCATCCAGCACGGGCGTGCTTCACAGTATGTACGGTCGTGCTTCATTGAGTACGGGCATGCTTCTTTCTGCACGGGTGTGCTTCAACTTCAGAGGTCAGCTTGAGACTTTTGTGAGGGTGTATTTGGATTAGATTGAACTGACAAGTATGTACGGCCAAGCTCCATAGTGCACGGCCATGCTTCATGCTCAGGCCTTCAGAAAATCCTCTTTTCAGCTCAAAAACCTCCAACTTTCATTAATTGTTCATCAAGCCACCTTAAACATCAATTCTGTAAAAACTTAGGTAAAAGAGTGAAATACAATAACAATTATCATTAAATGCACCAAAATACAACCCAATTACTCCTCATAAAATGCACAGAATTGAGGTTTATCACTCAGCAACATCAATAGAGTACTCACTGAAAACAGGCAACAACATGGGGTACTCCAAGAAGCATTTAGATGTCAAATTGCATGTGATAAACCTCAATTCTATGTATTTTATCGGGGGTAATTGGGTTGAATTTTGATATATTTGATAATGATTATTATTGTATTTCAGCATTTTACTTAATTTTTTACAGAATTGATGTTTAGAGGCTGCTTGATGAACAATTGATAAAAGATGAGGGTTTTTGAGCTAAAAAGGAAGAAATTAACGAAGTCTGGAGCTCGAAGCACGACCATGCACAATGGAGCACGCTCGTGCAAGCCTATCAATTCAACCATCCAAACATGCCCAAAAAGACTTAAAGTTGACCATTGAAGAAGAATCCCGGACGTGCCAAAGTGCAGTAAGGTCTAACTTGATAAGCACACCCGTACTCAAGGTAGCATGGCCGTACATAAAGGAAGCACAGTCATGCAGAAGTGAAGCACGGTCGTGCTAAAGCCTATACAGTAATGACGTTGTTCTACGAAGTTGGTACGCTCATGCAAAATCATGCACGACCGCACATGAAGGAAGCATGACCGTGCTGAAGAAGAGCACGCCCGTGCTAGCGGCGCGAATAGACCTAATTTTGAGGCCCTTTCTCCTATTTTCCTTTTTATAGAGGCCTTCTGTACCACTCAATTCATACTATCATCTCTTGTAACATCTATCTATACTATTCATAGTTTATAGTTTTAGTAGTGTGTTTAGAATTCTAGAGTAGGATTTACGCTTGGGTGTTAAGTCGGAGATCTTTCGTCTTCTTAATTCTTCAGGATGCGTTTCCTTTTGTTGACTTTTGTTTTATCTATTATTATGGGTACCTAATTTCATCACTAGAGTTGTGGTGGATCTTATATTAGTAGAAACCCTTTTTGCTATGTCTTAGCTTTAATTCGAGTTCTATTTGGTTTCAAGATTGCGATTTGAATAGTGTTATTCTATTGTTCTTCATCCCATGCTAGGATTGCGCACCTTTTGGATGCTCTTAATCAATTGGTTGATCAGCAAATATATTGGTAGATCTATAGGATAACCGGGATTTAAATTATTGCATGACCAAACTTGATTTATTCCTTTCAGTCATTCAACCTATTTGCTCTTTATGCTTTCTACTCATTTAAACTCTTTGCCTGACAAACATTGGGTTCATCTGGGGTAAAGAATATTGATTGTCTGACAAACAATTAACGGTTTTAGTAGAGGGATTGATATTTAGAAAAGAACTACGAAATTGAATAGAACTAGGATTTTGGGGTATCGAAAGTACAAGTGAAATCACAATTGTAGGCTCTTTTAACTCTTATGATTTCAAAACCTTTATTTAACTTTTGCTTATCTTTTACTATTGCTTACATCATAATTTTTTTATTCCTTTGATTAGTCTAAATAGCATAAGGATTTCTCTATTCCGGTACTCACGTTAGTATTACTCATTAATCCCTTGGGTGTGATATCTGGACTTCCGTCCTATATTACTTTTGGGACAAGGTGCACTTGCCCTTAAGTGTGTTCATAACGCAACAAGTTTTTGGTACCGTTGCCGGGGATTAATTTGTGAAATTTGTGATATTGGAAGAAAGAAAATCTAGTTACTTTAGACATTTAATTTTCTTTTTTTTATTATTTCTCTCCTTGTATGTTAACGCGTTCCCAAGTGGCCGAATTACATTTTGGCAAGCAAAATGGAAGAACCATTCACAGGTTACAGAGGCAAGCAAGAGAGAAGAACACAATGGGGGAAAAGAATGAATCTGCTGGATTACTTTACCCCCTATGCTAAGGTGACAGACAACATCACCAACCCCGCGGTGGATGCCAACAACTTTGAGATCAAGCTTGCCTTGGTCTCTATGGTCCAAAACTCTGGACTCCTCGGGGGGGTTATCTAGTGAAGACCCCAACTTCCATCTGAAGAAGTTCTTGAGAATCACATATTTAATCAAGTCCAACGGAGTTTCAACAAATACGATCAGACTCAGACTGTTCCCGTTCTCTTTGTCGACAATGGGGTGTTCACAGCGAATTAGTGGATGTCCTCTTTGCCATCTGGCTCTATCACTAACTGGGATCAGTTGACACCCTAATTTTTCGCTAGGTACTTTCCACCTTCTAAATCTGCTAAATTTAGAGCTGATATTTCGAACTTTGTGCAATATGACTAGGAATCTCTATATGAGGCATGGGAGCGATATCAGGATTCAATCAGAAGGTGTTTGCATCATGGTTTTATAGTCCCTATCCTTGTGCAGATGTTCTATAATGGACTTTCTCAGCAAACCAAGTCTAGTATAGACACTGCTTATGGGGGCTCAATTTTAAAGAAGACAGCTAAGGAAGCTCAAGCCTTAATCTAAGAGATGGCAGTCAATCACTACCAGTGGGTGCTCAGACACAGACAGGTCATCAAGAAGCCAATTGGTGTATATGAGGTAGATGCCACTGTCACAATGGAAGCTAAGATGGATGCTCTTACAAGGCAGATAGAGAGATTGATGCAAGCACGGATCTTGACTCAATCCAGTGAACTGGTGTCTCCATTCCCTTGCAACAATTTCAGTCTACAGGTCATGAGAGCAACGATTTCCAGCTAGGTAATTCTTTTGCTCAGACAGCTGAAGAAGCTAAATATGTGGCTAATACCAATCGGAATCAAAACGACTCTTACAATCCTGGTTGGAGGGGTCGTCCCAATTTCTCTTGGGGAGGTCAGCAGAATGGTCAATGTTCAAATCAGAATGTCTATAGATCACCCCACTTGCAAAACCAAGGTACAAGACCAGAGGACAGGAAACTTGATCCTCTCGAATAATTGGTAAAGTTCATGGAGAAGACTGACAGCAAATTCTAGGCCTTACTGACTCAGATACCTGCTATTGCTACATTACTGTCTCAAAGGCCTCAAGGAACATTACCTACCCAGACTGAGCGTAATCGAAAGGAGCAAGTTAATGCAATCTCTCTTCAGAATAATGAGAAAGAAGACCTTGCACCCATGGAAGAATATGCTCCTGCTGAAGAAAACAATTCTAAAGACGATCACGACCGTGCAACACCTCCAGCACGGTCGTGCACCATGCCCAGTGAGCAAAAACAGGTAACAGTCATCAGTGAACCAAAAAAGGCACAAAATCCTCTACCACCACTTTTGGAATATGGGGATAAAAACAAGCAATTTGAAAAAATTTTGGAAATACACATGAGATTGCATGTTGATACCCCCATTGACAAAGCCATTGCCCAATTACCCAAGTATGCACATCTTTTAAAGGGGTATGGGGTGGTTCAAATTAATGAAGAATGGTCTGCAGTCATTTTAAATAAATTGCCGCCTAAAATAAAAGATCCAGGTAGTTTTACTGTTCCCTATTCAAATTGATAATTTTTTACTTTAAGAAAACATTATGTGATTTAGGTGCCAGTATAAATTTAATGCCTTTTTTCTGTGTCAAGAAAGATTGGTTTCTAGGAACCTCAGAGCACCAACGTCTCATTGCAGTTAGCTGACAGATCCATCACTCGCCCTCATGGAATAATAGAAGATGTGCTAGTAAGGGTGTGGAAGTTCCTATCATCTTTGGGCAAACCTTCCTAGCTACTAGCAATGCAAACATCGAGGTCAAGAAAGGCACATTAACCATGAGGCATGGGGATGAAGAAGCTGTTTTCAAAGTCTCCCCAAGGCCACCATGATCAATACTCTAAACAGGTCGTCAGGCAAGTAACGTAAAACAAGCGCTGCGAAGGAGGCAACCTGTGTTTTTTTTTTTTTTTTTTGTGTTCTTTGTGTTTTACGTAGTTGTTTTCCCTTTTTCTTTTAAAATTAAAACCTAGAAATTGAAATAAGTGTGAGAAGGTTTGCATGAAAATAATACTAGTGTTCCCTATTTTAATCTGAATTTAAAAACTGAAAAAAATAGGAGAGCAAGGTCGTGCTCCCTGTTAGCATGGTCGTGCTTCAACGTTTTAGTTCAAAAGAAAAAGAAGGGGAGTAGAGCACAAGCTAACCCTAGACCTTTCTCAGTTACCCAAACTGCACTGCAAGCACATTCTTCGGCCCCTTCCCCTCCTAATTTCCCTCTTCTCAAGTGTGAACTCTCATCTCCCTTCTCTCTTTGTGTGGTTAGGTTTTTTCTATGTTCCCTTTATCTCTTCTCCCTTTTCTTGTTGATTCTTTGTTGTTTTTATAGTATAGAGTGTTATTTTGTGTTTGGAATTGCTAGTTAGTGTTGCTATTTGAGCCTCTGCATGATTTTATTGTGATTTCTGAGATTTGGTGAAATTCTACTTGCTGCACGGGTCGAAGCACGACCGTGTTGTTCCAAGAATAGGTCATGCTAGTCTTCATTCTGAGTTTATGATAGAGCATGAGCACAATCACGACCATGCTCTTCATAGAACAGGCCGTGCTATTTAAATTTCTGGAAAATCAGATTTGCACTAAGCATGGTTATGCTCCCTGTTAGGAAGGTCATGCTCAACCCAGAATTATTATTAGCATGATTTTTATCTGGGAATTTAGTCCCCTTGTCCTGTGCTTATGTTAACTGAGATCATTGCTTATATTGTGCACATTATTGTGATTACGTTTGGCACTAATGCTTGATTTTTGAGTTTATATAGGACTATGGCACCTAAACGTAGATGCACTGAGCATGGTGGATCATCTCGACCTCTCGGGAACGAGCTGCTTACTTTCCATCATGCCGATCACGAGACCAGGTTCACCCAGATGTGCCCCTTTGAGATCGTGGCCCAGAAATACTTAGACATGGACATCCTGGCCACTCATGGACTCACTCCCCGAATCAACCATCTCCTGCAGAACATTGGGTGGGAGCGAGTGGCTGCTATCCGATGCCCCGCCTACAGAAAGCCCACTCTGGAGTTCCTCTCAACCTGTCGCAACTTTGACTCAGAGGTTGAGACTGAGGAGCCCAGAGTTACTTTTCAATTGAATGGCCAAGTGTGGTGGATGACACTGGTGGACTTTAATGTCCACCTTGACTTCGAGACAGCAGATACGGTCCAAGCGGACAGATGGATTATTGGAGACCCCAACAGAGTTCTTAGATGGGGCCTTTTGGGCTTCGATTACAAGGGGCAAGCCGAGCCTTATAACCCCCACCTGTCGAAGTCCTCTGCCTTCACGGATATACCCTGTGCATGCTTCATCGATGACTGGCCTGTTACTAGTCACTATTCTACTGTTGATGGGGTCTCACGGACAAAATTATTCATTCTATGGTGCATGATCCAGGCCTAGTCGTTGAATGTCGGCTATATTCTGCTACAGACATGTCTGCATTTGGGTCATAGGCAGAGGCCGGGGCAGAGAGGCTTTATTTTGGTTGGATCGTTCCTCTCTCAGCTGGCTCGTAACATGCAGCAGCTTGTACCCACGGGCCCAGCAGTTAGCCCGATGTCTGGCATAGATGAGAGGATGCTGCTGCCCATGAGCATATTGACACGTGGGCCTCATGGAGAGCTCAGACTGGTTGGAGCAGATGCCGCTCATGAGCAGGATGAGGAGCACCAAGGGCCAGAGCAGGCCCCGCATGCAGATGCACCGATGGATGGCCCACCTGCTCCGCCGGCCCATGAGGAGTACTATCGGAGACTTATTGCCCGTTTCGATCAGTTAGAGTTGGGAGTGTATGCTCGCTTGGATTCTCAGGAGCTGAGCTATCATTAGTTCTCAGCAGATGTCTTTCGGAGGTTCGACAACCAGCACCAGCAAATGACACTGATTCTGCAGCGACATTTTGACCATCCTCCTCCTCCACAGTGCACAACATTTTGGTACTTAAGCATTTACGCTATTTGTATCAAGGGGTTATTTTGTATTTTTCTCTTCTTCTTCTCTACACTTGTATTTCATGATAATTTTGTTGCGATTCAGATGGGTTCATATGTAAGCTGTTTGTACGTCTACTACATTGGTTCATGTTTTTTTTTTTTTCACCACTCATTTACCTATATTCCACACTTGTATTTCATGATAATTTTTCTCTTCTCCTTCTCTACACTTGTTCTAGCACGTCTACCAAATAGCAACCTATATGAACATTTGTCTTGAGGACAGCAAATGCTAAGTGTGGGAAGGAAAATATATATATTTTTCATGATATTGCTGCATACAATTAACTAGCTTAATTCTTTTTATGATAGAAAATTAAGAAGACCCCTAACAAAAACTTTTTTTGATGAATTGCTTTGATAGTCTCATAAGTTTATTTTAAAAAGTTTGTCTTTTGAAAACTGAAAATTAGCAGAAAATTCCTTGTTTGATAATTTTTCATTAGACTTAGATTCTAAATGTGAGACTTGGGCTTTTATAGGAGTTAAGCTATATTGCTAAATTTATTGATATTAACTCTTTTTTCTTTGATGATTGTGATTTCTCATGTGAATTTGTTCTATAACTTGTCCTAAGACTATTTTGAAGCGAATTTGACTTATATGCATGTGGAAATTTGGTTGGGGCACTATTAGGTATTTTTCTGGCCCACATTATTTTGTTAAACACTTCCACTAGTTGCCCAATTTGAGCCTTTATGAAAAATATTTTCTTTGGTCCCTATTCTAAAAATTGAAAATTGTTTTTGGTGACCTCTTAGAAGTATATTGGAGCAATAGTGGGTACGTGTTGTTGTGAATCCCTTTCCTGAAATAAAAGTGTTAGAAATAGGCGGGCAAGTAAAGAAAAAGGTTTCTCTCTCTATTCAAAAAGAAACAGAAAAAGAAAAGAAAAGAATGGTGAAAATAAAATGAAGAGAAAAAGCAAGAAAAAGAAAAAGAAAGCCTATGGCAAGGGAAGGGAAAGAAAGGAAAGGTTGAATAAAAAGTAGTAGGTTCTTGACAAATTTGTAGAAAAAGTGTCAGCTACACTTTATGCTCTTTTATGGTTCAAGAGATTATTGCTTTATTTTTGTTGGTTTAGCCCTTTGAATATCCTTTTTCTTTCTCTATGACATCTGGCATCAATGCCTTGGCCCCGTTTTAACCCATGAAATACCCCTTCCTTCTTCTACATGCATGTGAATCATATTGTGGAGATTTGGTCAATGGACAAGCCTATGGTAATGTATTTATTTTGAGAATCTTGAGTGCTTGATATCTTTGCCCAATACACTAAGAGATTGTGAGTGGAGTGACCTATAGTCTTTTGGAAAGTTTGATTTCAAGGAATTTAAAGTTTCTAATTAGGTAATCTCATGACTTCTTTTGAAAAATATACTTGTTTGACTATTCTTGCAATTCTGAAAATATTGCTTGTTTGAGTCCTCCAAATTTAAATCTGAAAATTATTTTTGAAAACTCTTTTAAGCCCGATATTTGCTTGAGGGCAAACAATACTCAAGTGTGGGAAGTTTGATAAACCTCAATTCTGTGCATTTTATAGGAGTTAATTGGGTTGAATTTTGGTATATTTGATGATGATTATTATTGTATTTTACCCTTTTACTTAAGTATTTACAGAATTGATGTTTAGAGGCAGCTTGATGAACAATTGATAAAAGATGGAGGTTTTTGAGCTAGAAAGGAAGAAAGTAGTGAAGTATAGAGCTCGAAGCAGGGCCGTGCACAATGGAGCACACCCGTCCCGTGCAAGCCTACCAGTTCAATCATCCAAACATGCCCTTACAAAAGGACTTAAAATTGACCTCTGAAGAGGAAGCACAATCATGCCAAAGTGAAGCAAGGCCTGACTTAGATAAGCACGTCCGTTCTCAAGGAAGCATGCTCGTACATAAAGGAAGCACGGCCGTACAGAAGTGAAGCACACTCATGTTGAAGCCCATGCACTAATGACGTTGTTCTATGAAGTTGGTACGCCAGTGCAAAATCAAGCACGGATGCACATGAAGGAAGCATGGTCGTGCTGAAGAAGAGCACGCTCGTACTGGTGGCACTGACAGACCTAATTTTGGGGCTCGTTCTACTATTTTCCTATTTATAGAGGCCCTCTGTACCACTTAATTCATACTATCATCTCTTGTAACATCTATCTATACTATTCATAGTTTATAGTTTTAGTAGTGTGTTTAGAATTCTAGATTAGGATTTGCGCTTGGGGTTGAAGTTTTTTTTTTTTTTTTTTTTTTTTTTAAAGCAAAAATGATATGCAAAGGCATCACTATAATGCAAGATATCCCAACTATGTTGGCACCCCAAGCATTATCCATCATTTGCAGCATACCATGATTTATTCAATAAAGGAAAAAAAAAAAAAAAACAGAATACAAAAATCATGAGGGGGCATCAACCTGACTCATGAAAGGCTATCTAAATCTAAAGTTTGGAAAACCAAACCGGTTCTTAAAAAAATCATCAAAAAGGAAATTCGGAATTGAATTCCACCAAGACATACCACTAATCCTAGCACCATGATTAGCTAATAAATCTGAACAAGTGTTGCCTTCCCTAAATATATGGGAATATATAAAGTTCATCTTCCTAGTCAAAGCCAACATGTTATTCTACCTGTTTCTTAAGACCCAAGGAACAATATTAGGAGAAGAAAATGCCTTGATTACCAAAGTTGAATCACACTCTAGCCATAGATGATGCCAACCTCGGTTATAAGCTATCTCAACTGCAACCATTGCTCCCATTAATTCAGCATTGAAAGCAAAAGAAGATCCAAGGTTCATAGAAAAACAACCAACAGCAGCTGAAGCTTTGTCTCTGAATAAACCACCACAAGCAGCCATACCTGGAGATCCTTATGCTGAACCATCATTGTTGTATTTCAGCCAATTGAAGCTTGGAGCTTTCCAAACTACTTCAGTGATATTTGGAGCCTAAGCCAATCGTGGAGAGACTGAAATCTGTCAGAAGCATAATTATGGGACTGACCAAAAGACAATGAACCCGCGAGTGAGATAGCTGATTTTGCTAAAGTAATTGCTGCCCGAGTAGAGACTAGCCTCACTTCAAATCTTGTTTGATTCTTGCTGAACCAAATATACCAGATGACATTACCAATTCCAGATAACACTATGTCTCTAATTTGAGAGCTCATTTGCTGCTCCAGAACAGACAAAATAGATTGCAAAGAGTTGCACTAAATATTGGCAGACAGACAACTAGCCTACCAATTCCAAAGGGTTTTTGCATAGCTACATTGGAAAAATACATGTTCGGTAGTTTCATAAGCTTTAAAACATAAACAACAAAAAGAAACCATACAGCAACCCCTACTCCTCAAAACAACATCAGTAGGCAATTTGTTGTGTATTATTCTCCACATTAGAAGTGATCTAGATGGAGGAAGAGCCATGCTCCAAATCTGTTTACCCCAACAAACCTCAGCACCATGATTGACAAAATGATCATAAGAGATTTTCAAAGTAAGCTCGCCTGTATTAGAGGGAAACCAGACTTGCAAGTCTGGAACAGGATCAAAAGGAACAACATACTGCTCTAATTCAATAGCAAGAGCACTGGATTTCTGAGTAATAAAATCGGGAATGCATAATCTGCCATTAAAAATGAAATCTTTAACTTTAGCTTTGAGTAGATGGTGAATGGAGGAAGGAATCATCAGGTAATCTACCACCGATTTACTTAGCCACTTGTCACACCAGAAATTAGTTAAAGAACCATCTCCAATGTGCCATTTTCTATTTTGCAGAACCACATCAATATAATGTTTTAATCCTTGCCAGACAGAAGAACCAACATGTGTGGTGATAAACTTGTTGAGCACAAGCACCCTAGACCTCAAAAGATTAGACCACTGAGAGTTAGAAGTTAACAATCCCAGGTTAGCTTAAGCAGAGCTGCCTTATTTATATTTTTGATTGAACTTAGTCCCAGACCACCTGAGACCTTGGTGGAGCAGACCAAAGACCATGCAGCAGAAGCAACTTTCCTGGTGAGAATACAGCCAGACCATATAAAATTGTTGAGCCATCTATCAATCAACTTGGTAAGAGAAGCAGGCCAAACATAGACATGAAAAGAATGAAGAAGCATGCTATGAATCACTGATTGAACTAATTGAACCCATCCCATAATAGAAATCAAAGTACCTTTCCAAATTGTAAGCTTGGATTTGATTTTATCAGCTATAGGCTGCAAATGAACCTTTCGTGGTTTGCCTCTGAAAAGAGGGACACCAAGATAAGTGAAAGGAAGATGTCCAACACCAAAGCCAAGAATACTCACAATGTTTGAAAACATGTTGGATGAAATTGAACCATTATAAACCTTGGACTTTTCTCGGCTAATGCACTGTCCTGAAGCATCACTATATCTATTGAATATTACCATAAGATTCTCAATGTTCCTCTTAGTCCCTTTGCAGAATATAAGCAAGTCATCCTCATAAAGGACATAAGTAGGAACAGTGTATCCTCTAGGACTAGACATTGGCAAAAGATTGCCCTGCTACAACAGTAATGAGATAGATCTACTCAAGACTTCCTTTGTTATGCAAAATAGAAGGGGAGAGAGACGACCACCCTGTCGCACACCTCTCTTGCAAGGAAAATGTCCATTAACAATGATTGATATCCTGGCCATATGTAAAATTGTTTCTATCCACTTGCAAAAAACAACATCAAAACCAAAAGCCTGTAAAGTTCTCAGCAGAAAAGACCAGTCCAAAGTATCAAAAGCTTTCCTGATGTCGATCTTCATAGCTACATTACCTCCAAAGCACTTTTTTCCAAGTAAATTAACCGCTTCTAAAGCCACACATATGCAGTCAGTGATGCTTCTTCCTCTAAGAAAACCCCTTTGATGATCAAAAATAATCAAGGGAGCAATTATAGCAAGTCTGCCAGCTAGGATTTCAGTTATTATCTTGAATTGATAATTGGCCAACGCAATTGGCCTATATTGAGAAATAGAATCTGCATTAGGAGTTTTTGGTATAAGAACCAAATTGCTTGAATTCATGTTAGTTGGTAGCCACCCTTGTTTGGAAAACTGTTTCATTGCATTAAAGACATCGTTGCCTACCACATCCCAATATTCCTGAAAGAAGAATCCACTAAACCCATCCGGGCCAGGAGCACCAGATGCTTTCATGCCAAAGACTGCATTTCTGACCTCCTCCCAAGAAGGCGTGCTTGTTAGCATCTTGTTATCCACTTCGGAAACCATTGGACTAATAACCTCATTGATCAATCCATTGTCAAAACATGAATTTGTGCTTGCAAAAAGATCTTTGTAGTAAGCTAGAATATGGTCCTCAATGTCCTGTTGACTTTCTAACATTACCTCCTCATTTTTTAGCAGAGATCCTTTTTGAAGCATATCGCACTTTGGCTAGCTTATGGAAATATGTTGTATTTATATCTCCACAAGTATGCCAATCAACCCTAGACTTTTCCATCCAGAACAACTCTTGAGCATGGAGAGCTTTATTGAGTTCCAACTAAGCAACTTCCTCTTGGGCCAACAAGTCAACTGAATCTATTTGATTAGAGAGATCTTCCAGAACAGATTTGATATTTTGCATAGCCAATTCAACCCTTTTATGAATATCACCAAAACTGTCTTTGTTCCAGGCTTTAAGCACCAAATTTAAATTCCTTAAATTCTGAGATAGCACAGTGAGAGGGCAACCACAGACTTCTTGCTTCCAACAGTTAGCAATGACAGAATGACAGTCTTTATGACTTAACCACATTCTCTAGAATTTAAAAGAGGAGCTGAATGTTGGAATGTCATTCTGAAGTTTCAGTAAGATTGGATGATGATCAAACTTGGACCTAGGTAAATTACATCAAGTGGAACTTCCCCAATGAGAAATCCAAGCATCATTACATATCACCCTGTCCAACCTTCTTTCAGTATGTGCCAGACCTCTCCTTTTGTTTGTCCAAGTGAATTCTACTCCAATGGTTGGAAGATGAATGAGACTGATAGCATCAGTCCATGATTTGAAATCATCTCAAGCAATTCGAGGAGGCAGCCTGCAACCCTTATGCTCATGAGCACCAACAATTGCATTAAAATCTCCAATGTAACACTATGGCCCATTATAATTCTGACTTAACTGAATCAATTCACTCCAAAGAGATCTTCTAGCAGTATAAGAGGTAGCAGCATATACAGTACTAAAATAAAGCAATTGATTTTCCCAAAAAACTGAGAAAGTAACATGCTGAACAGAGGAGACCAACACAGTAGGAGTTATAGAGGAAGAACAAATAATCCAACGATTAGGAACAAGAGGATTCCTATCATTCATAGCAAACACCTTCAGGTTTAATTTAGACCAGAATGAACTAGGGAAGTTACAAGATTCCATCTAGGGTTCTGCAATTAGAATAATATCAGGTTTATTTTTCAAAATAAAATTCTTTAAGACTAAACTTGTATCTAGGTTAGCCATTCCCCTTGCATTCCAAAAGAGGACTTTCATTTAGGAATATTTGCATGGCCTACTTTAGACCTGGTGTTTCTAACCACTTCCTGATTTGTTTTACCATGTTGTTTCTTCTTAAGTTTTTTGATTTGTTACTTGGAGAGGACATTAGTGTAACCATCACCTTCTAAGTATTGCTCTGCAGTGTTTTCACTATTTTGGCAAGAGAATGCAAGACATCTGCATCAGCAAACACCTCTTTATCTCCATCAATCTGCTGCCAAAATCTTCCAACAATAGAAATATCTTTCTAAACTTGGGGGCTAAAGACTACAGGAGTGGGGGTGGATTAGCGAATGTTCCCTCCAATGCTACCTGACATCTCAGCATACTGAATATCATGACAATTGGAGATAGAGTTTGGAGTTTCAGGCACCCTGGTCTGAACAGCTCCCTGACTGTCACTATGGGCATCCACGTTATCCCTGTTTGCTAGAGCATTCAAAGTCGCATCATAAACTGTCTCAATAGATTCATTATCAGAATTATCGCCTTGATGAATTACAGAGCCAACAAGTCTAGCATCCTCATTAAAGGTCAATAGATCAGGACTTTTTCCAGCCCCTGAAATTAAATTATGATCCAGAACTATATCTGGTCCATACACCGGATCCCTTATTGGCTGACTATGATCTAAATTTTCAAATTGTGGAGCATTGGCATTTGAATAACCCGCACCAATATTGTCATCTTGATTATCCACCAATATTGCTTTCCCTTTCAAAAGAGCAGTATCATGCTGTAAATCAAAATCAGATCCAACTTCTTTATTTTGATTGAGATCAGTAGTCAAAGGTCCTAAAGATTCTTTGGCAGGATTATTATCCATGACATTCTGCTTTGGAACATACACTTTCCTGTGCCTAACCACTGTATCCTTGACCGATTTATTATCAGTTTGCTCTTTGGATTTGAAACAATTACTCCAAGAATGACCTAGGATCTGGTATGCTGAACAGAACTCGGGCAATCTTTCATGCTCCATCCCAGTAAAGAAAGCAAAGCTTTCCCTTTCCACAAGAATCTGGGACCTCAGCTTGCTATTCATATCTAGATCAATAAGAACCCTTGCAAAGTGCCTAAAGGACTTTTTACTATTTGCTTCATCAAGGCAAATTGGAACTCCTATATGACCTGCAATAGCAAACAAGATCTTGGGACGCCAGTACTCTTGAGGAATTCCATAGAACCTCACCCAAATTTGAACATTCATATTCTTTAAAGAATATGGGTTAAAGTCCTTTGTCCAAGAAAAGAGTCGCAAACTACCCGAGCCAAGATTCCATAGCTCTACAGCCAACACACATCGTAAATCCTCCAAAGAGGAGAATGAAAATTCGTAAAAACCTTTCCCTAAGGAAATTATATTCCGTGGCTCAATTTGTTTCCAAAGATCCTGAAGCTTGCCTCGCAAGTCATTGACTTTCATTGGCATAGAGCCTTTCGGTAACATTAATCTTCCATGAAGATGATTTTTAACTCTCAAGACCTGTCAAATATTCAGATTCAGGAATTTTGATAGAAAGCTCATCTCCCTTAATGCAAGGCTTTGGAAGTTGGTTGTGAGGGATCGAACAAGAATTGCTCAAAGCTTGAGCAAAAGATTTTGATTGAAACTTAGTTTTAGGATCAGAAGACAATTTGAGAGGAAGAGAAGAAGAATTACTAGTCATTAATTCAGGATATAAAAAGCCATGAGGACAACCTGCAATTGTTCCCATGGCAAAAAAGAAAGCTTACAGCGCAAGAAAGGCAAAACCTCTATCCTCTAGATTGGATACTATTCCGAGTTCTAAGTAATACCTCCAAACAAAGACTGAGAATAGTCTTTTCCCCAAATGCTTGGGGGTTAAGTTGGAGATCTTTCTTCTTCTTAATTCTTCTGGATGCGTTTCCCTTTATTGACTTTGGTTTTATCCATTATTATGGGTAGCTAATTTCATCACTAGATTTGTGGTGGATCTTGTATTAGTAGAAACCTTTTTCGTTATGTCTTAGCTTTAATTCGAATTCTATTTGGTTTCAAGGTTGCGATTTGAATAATGTTATTCTATTGTTCTTCATCCCATGCTAGGATTGCGCACTCTTTGCATGCTCTTAATCAATTGGTTGATCAATGGTCGTACTGCAATTAATTGGTCGGTCTATAGGATAATCGGGGTTTAAATTATTGTATGACCAAACTTGATTTATTACTTTCAGTCATTCAACCTTTTGCTCTTTATTCTTTCTAATCATTTAGACTCTTTGCCTGACAAACATTAGGTTCATCTGGCAAAAAGAATATTGATTATCTGACAAACAATTAATAGTTTTAGTACAGGGATTGATATTTAGAAAACAACTGTGAAATTGAACAAAACTACGATTTCGGGGATATTGAAAGTACAAGTGAAACCACGACTGTAGGCTCTTTTAACTCTTGCTTTCAAAACCTTCATTTCTCTTTTGCTTATCTTTTACTATTGCTTAAATCATACTTTTTTTATTCCTTCGATTATTCGAAATAGCATAAGGATTTCTCTATTCCGGTACTCACATTAGTATTACTCGTTAATCCCTTGGGTATGATATCTGGACTTCCATCCTATATTACTTTTGCGACAGGGTGCACTTGCCCTTAAGTGTTCATAAACCTCAATTCTATGCATTTTATAGGGAGTATTTGGGTCAAATTTCAATGCATTTAAAGATAAATATGATTGTATTTCACCCTTTTACTTAAGTTTTGACAGAATTGATGTTCAGAGGCAGCTTGACGAACTTTTGAAGAAAAGAGAAGGTTTTGGAGCTTAATTTGATAGAATACTGAAGTTCTGAGGCTAGCACGGCCGTGCCATGCGAGAGCATGCCCGTGCCACATTGAAGAAAGGGCTAACTAAGAGAAGCAAGGCCTGAAATAAGTTAGCACGGTCCCAATCTCAAAGAGCACGCCCGTGCCATCAGGAGAGCACGCCCGTGCTGCATCCCGTGCACTAGAACGTTGTTCTACGAAGTTAGTACGCCCTGGTATATTTGACCACAGCCTGATATGTTGAAGAGCACAGTCGTGCTGAATGAAGATCACGGCCATGCCACCTGATTGGCACACCCGTGATGACGGTGTAGAAGACCTAATTCAAGGCCCAGTTCACAAATTTTGTTATAAATAGAGGCCCCCTGTGCCACTTTAGAGATATCTTTTGTATCTTTTGAACATCTTTTGCTTCTTTACATCTTTTTATCTTTGAACTCTTTTATTCTTAGTTCTAGCCTTCTTGTTCATATCTTTGGTAGTTTTGATTTCTAGAGTAGGATTTGGCACCTGGAAATTAAGTTGGAGACAACTTTTCCCTCTTCAATTTTCCAGGATGCGTTTTTCAATGTTGAACTTGGTTTTCTCTATTGCTATGAGTAGCTGAATTCACCACTAGAGTTGTGGTGGATCTTGTGTCAGTAGAAACTATTTCCCCTATGTCTTAGCTTTAATTCAATTCTATTTGGTTTCAAGGTTGCAATTTGAATAGTGTTATTCTGTTGTACTTCATCCCATACTAGGAATGTGCACCCTTTGTATGCTCTTAATCAATTGATTGATATTTTGGCTATCAAGCCCAAATAAATTGGTAGATCTATAGGATAACAAGGATTTAACATCTAGATTTGAGAAAACGTGATTTACTCCTTTCAATCATTCAACCTCTTTATGATTTATGCTCTCTAATCATTTAAACTCTTTGCCTGACAACCTTGGGTTCATCTGGGGAAAAGAATATGAATTGCCTGATAAACAATTAATAGTTTTCGTAGAGGGATTGATATTCGAAAAGCAATTATGAAATTGAATAGAATTAGGATTTGGGGGTATCGAAAGCACAAGTGAAACCACGGCTCTAGGCTCTTTACTCTTGATTTCTAATCTCTCTTTTTATTCTTCTTTTATCATCTTTTACCATTGCTTTATTATTATTTATTTTCTAAATTCTTGATTAGTCTGACTAGCATAAGGATTTCCCTATTCCAATACTTGTTTTGTCACTTAGTTATCAAAATTAATCTCTTGGGTACGATATCTGGACTTCCATCCTATATTACTTTTGCGATAGGGTACACTGCACTTAAGTGTGTTTTAAATGCAACAAGTTTTGGCGTCGTTGCCGAGGATTAATTTTTGATATTTTGTGATTTTAGTGATTTTGGAAGAAAAGAAATTCTAGTTAATTTAGACATTTATTTTTCTTTTTATTCTCTCTCTTTGCATGCTAATGCGTTCTAACGATCCTTATCTAGTTTTTGGCAGGAAAGTCGAAAGAACTTTTCCCAGGTTGCGGAGGCAAGCAAGAGAGGAGAATACCATAGGGTAAAGAAGGACTTTGCTGGATTACTTTACCTTTTCCATTGAGGTAAGAGACAGCATCATGAATCCTATGATAGATGCCGATAACTTTGAAATCTGGCCTGCGATGGTGTCTATGGTCCAAAGCTCTGGACAATTTACTGGACAATGTAACACCCCCGATTTTCATGCTTTCTAAAATCGATAAACTATATAAATGAGTTTATATTTTTATCTGAGGTTTAGAAATTAAATAAACTAAGACCACATTAATACTCAACGCTATCGTAGGGAGTTACGGTTAAATTTTGGGTTGAAAATTCAGACTGAGCCCGGTCTGCATTTTCACTGATAGTATGATTTTACTGCTCAGAAGACTTAATTTTGACTCGTGAAGAAACAGTTAGGCTTAGAATCGAATTTCCTACATTTTTTTATAAAATTGGTATTTCACACTTGAAAGTGGAATAATAGAAGTTATTCGGACAAAATCTCAAATCGGGTGAAGAACGGAGCCGCATAGGGATTTACTGGAGCCCGCTAATGAATAATCTTGAAGTCATGTCAGTTCAAGTCACCTAAGAAAGCGTGCTAGTGTCATGATGGTTTTTAAAATATCTGGACGCGAAAAGACCAAAATGCCCCTGACCTTTTTCACAATTATCATTTTACCCTTGTGTGAAAAGACTCGTTTGCCCTTAAGTGGAAAATTTTGTGACTTCCTTATCCCTCCTTTACCTCTCCCATGCCCCACCCTCATCAAATTCCCTTTTCATTTCACTTCTTCAAATCATCTTCTTCCTTTCTTTCTCTCTTTTTCCTAAAGACATCTTCAAGCATTTTGGGAAGCAAAGTCGATCATCTCACTCATCTTCATCCTCCAAGAGGTATGAACTCTTCATTTGGTCTCTCAATCTTCATATTCTTCATAGAAATCTTGTTTTCCAAGCTATGTTCAAGTTGGAACCCTAAACTTCATAAATTCATAGAAATGTTTAGAAAAATCCTTTTAATGGAAAACCAATTTCTATGAGCTAGTTTCATCACCCTCTTTCATTTTTCAAGAGCATGTAACCAAAATATTTCCCTAGCTCATATGGGTATAGAAGGCCGAAACCTAGAGGATGAGAAAGCTTGAGTTTTTGATTCAATTCTTGAGTAATGAGACTTGTTTTAGTGTTAGGTATACCTAAGGATCCTTCATCCAAGAAAGCGTAAATTTTAGACATCTCTAGCTATTTGTAGGACCCTATGGCCGAATCCTATCTTGGTTGGTTGAAGGGTTTTTGGTTCAAATCTTTGACAAGTAATCGTAGATTATGTCTTAATCATGCTTAAGGATCATTGATCCAAGAGTTGGTAGAATTTTAACATCCTTAGCCTATTTTTCTTAAAAGGGGCCGAACCCCAACTTTGTAGGAACTAGATGAGTTTGTTTGATTTTATTAATTTCTAATTGTGAATTGTTGTGAAGGATCAGAAGGTGTTTGATTATTCGGAAGCGTGTACGATTAACAGTTGCGGAGCCGCAGTCGGAGTTGCACGGGGAAGCACGCAGGAAACTATTCAGGTGGGGGAAAAAACCACAATATCGCCGGAGGGCGACCTAAACCTTACTAATGGTCGAGAGACCGATAGGTTGATTATATGATATGTCGAGGTTGTATGCTGTGTGTTAATATGCTTAGTATGATATATGTGATATGTATGTTGTGCCTTGAAACATGCTTAGGATTACTTGAATATTACCTATTAGTTGATGAGTTGATATGCTTGCATGACTATTTAGTATAATGAATAGGTTTATTGAGCATGATTATGGTTGTTAATGATATGATGTTGTGATTACTGTTGTATGAGTAGAGATAGGTAGTAATTTCTGATAAGTTGGGAGATGAACTATGGTGAGGATTTTGAGGATATTTATGTTGTAGTGCTCAACCTAGAGATTCTGTTGATATGTTGATGTTGAGATATAAAGTTGATACCCGGTTATACCGGAGAAAGTTGGTTATAGTTGTGTATGAGTTGTGGTTGAGACACTAAGTTGTTGATCCCGAGATGAGTCTGTGAGGTTCATGTTGCACTGTTGTTGTTCATCACTGTGTTGGCATACGAGCAATCGATCTTGCCTGCGGGGAGATGATCGTACCCATTAGTCATGAACAAGCGAATATCCCGACCTGGCCTGCGGGCGGGGGGATATGTCATTACCGTAAGTTGCATTGTTGACGGACGAATATTCCGATCAGGCTTGCGAGAGGGGGAATATGTTGTACCCATGAGACGAGTTGAGCCTCCAGGCTGTTGGCCGAACCTTGCATTACGGGGGGTAGCACAGAGATGAATGAGACATCTTGATCGGTTGGGGATGTCGCGTCGTGATTGCGTCCATATAGTCGTTAGTTGCATGAGTGTGAGAGACAGTAGTTAAGAGAAAAGAACTTAGGAAGATGATTGCTCGACATTGTTGTGTTGTTGTATGTTGCTATCTATATAGCTTATTTTACAATTGTTTCCCTGTTTATGATGTATTGCTGTTTCTTATCCCCGTACTTCTCTATGTCGTATCTTATTTTTTCTCGATCACACGAGAAGATCCTGTTGAGGAGTTTCCAGAGAAGATTGATGGCATACCTGTTGAACCTAATGCTGGCGAGAGTGCCTCGGATCCCAGTGCTGAGAGACTTTGAGCTGCTCTATGCAAAGGACGATCGTCTCTGGGAGATTGACTACTCTTAGCGAAGAGTAGTGTATGCAGGCCCGACTACCGTATACGTCAAAGTCGTGTTTGGGTAACAGTCTTAGGTTGTTATGGCCAGTATGGGTTTGAGCGAAATGTATTTTTGGGGCCAAGAGAGGAAGTCTTATGTATTTTATTTTGTTACCATGCGTTTAGTTATATATGTTATTAGTTGCGTACTCTGAGATAGTTGATGTCGTTGAAGGCTCTACTGATAGAGCCAATTCTTTTATATGTATGTTATATATATAGTCGTGGTATCAGTATTGGTTGTTTTAATATTTCTACATTTTTGTTTAATCACGCTATGTTGTAACGTTAAGAACACGAGTTCGGGTTACTAATGGGACCTCCGACAAAGGGCTATCTCATTTTATGGTATCAGAGCTGTTTGATTCTTAATCAAGGACTGCGTGGGTTAATTTTTGATTTCTGGCCGTGTCTAGTTGAACCCGCATTGGGTATTAACTATTCTTAGAAGTTGGGTAGAGTGTCTGATACGCGAGTTATCTCAAGAGGTAATTGTTTCGAGCATTTGTAAGGCATATGATGCATGTATATTATAATATGGTCTTGTATGTCTTACAAATGTGAGCTGATAATTTCTTCCACTGAAAATTGAATGGCTCGCGGACGAGTTAAAGGACGCGAGGGAAGGGTCACAGAGAGTGCCGCTGAACTTGGAAATGGTAACGAAGGAAGTTCCCACATTGGTGATGGGATAGAGTCAACTGAAACCCTAAGGACAGTTAGGGAGTTGGCAACGGAAATGCTGCATCAGACACAGCAAAACGCTCAACTGTTGCAGGTGACCATGCAACAGCAACAGAGACAGAATCAGCGGGGTGGAGTGGACACGGAAGGCGCTGGAGTAAATACTTTTCTGAAAGGAAAGCCGCCGCAATTTAATGGTGACTTCAATCCAGAGGGAGCTGAACTCTGGATACAGGAGCTTGAGAAAATCTTCGCGGCAATGCACTATCGTGAGGATAGGAAGGTAACCTAGGCATCCTTCATACTGATGGGAGGTGCAGAGCTGTGGTGTAAAGGCAAGTAGAGAATGCTTAAAGCAGAAGGAAGAGTGATTAACTGGGAACTATTTTGGGAATGCTTTCTGGAGAAGTACTTCCCCAGAATGATGAGAAGAGAAAAAGAGAAAGAGTTCATGGGTCTGAAACAAGGAACCATGTCTATTGGTGAGTACGCTGCAAAGTTTGAGTCATTGCTCAAATTTTCTGAATTCTATCAGAGGTTTCCAGATGAGGAATGGGTGTGCAGGCGTTTTAAAGATGGCTTAAAGTACGACCTATAGAGGGTGATTGCACCACTGAATATCACCCAATTATCCAAGATATTAGAGAGATGTTCCGTCATTGAGAACATTGACAAGAAGAGAGAGCTGCAGGAAGGCAGAACTGGAGGACCTACTGGGAGATTTGACCAGAAAGGTCGAGGAGGAAAAGGAAGGTTTCAGACGGAACGGAAGCCTTATGACCATTAGATAACAAGACCAGTTGAACAACAGCAACAAAGTGGATGCTTTAGATGTGGAGGATCACATCTGATTAGAGATTGTCCGGTGAGGGAGACTCGCCAATGCTTTCGGTGTGGCCAGATGGGTCACATAGCTCCAGAACGTTCACAAGGAGCAATGTACAACACAGGTGGGCGTGGCCCAGTGACCGGAGCCCAAGGAGCAGGACAGCAGGCGGTGAGACCGCAAGCCACCAGAAGGGTGTTTACCGTAAGAGGAATTGAATCCTCTCAATCCCCTGATCTGATACAAGGTATGTGCCTATTGTCAAATAAACTCTTATCAGTATTGTTTGACTCGGGAGCTACGCATTCGTTCATATCCCAAGAGTGTGTGGATCATTTGAAATTGCCTGTTTCTTTACTTCCTCATAACTTAATTGTTTCTACTCCTACTAGTAATTCTTTGACAACCATGACTATCTGTTTAAAATGTCCAATCGTTGTTGAAAAAAGAACTTTTCTTGTTGACCTTGTTTGTTTGCCTATGCAACAACTTGATATAATTTTAGGCATGGATTGGCTTTCGGCTAACCATGTAGTGTTAGACTGTTCTAAAAATACCTTGTCATTCCCTAAGCAATCTAGAATGATGCCCGCTAATGATAGAAATCTTATGTTAGGTAGTGAACCTCAGAAACACGTGTTGTTATTCTCTATGTAAGCTAAGGAACCTCCTAAGTTAGATTCGTTGCCTATAGTGCGAGAGTTTCCGAAAATTTTCCCTGATGACGTTCCAGGTTTACCACCGGAGAGAGAGATAGAATTCGCTATAGATTCCATACCGGGAACTGGACCAATTTCGATAGCATCTTATCGAATGGCTCCAACAGAGTTAGCAGAGCTGAAGAAGCAGTTGGATGACATGTTGGGTAAGGAGTTTATAAGACCGAGTGCTTCACCTTGGGGAGCGCCGGTGCTGTTCGTCAAGAAGAAGGACAGAAGTTCAAGGCTGTGCGTGGATTATCGGCAGTTGAACAAGGTGACGATCAAGAATAAGTATTTGTTACCCAGGATTGACGACTTGATGGACAAGTTGAAAGGAGCGGTGGTGTTTTCGAAGATTGACTTAAGATCTGGTTATCATCAGATTCGAGTCAAGAAGAAGGATGTACCGAAGACGGCGTTTAGGAGTCGGTATGGACACTACGAGTTTCTAGTTATGCCCTTTGGTGTGACTAATGCTCCAGTAGTGTTTATGGATTACATGAACCGGATTTTCCGACCGTTCTTGGATAAGTTTGTAGTTGTCTTTATCGACGACATTCTTATCTATTCCCTTAATCGGGAAGAACATCAGGAGCATCTTAGGATTGTGCTTCAAGTGTTAAAGGACCGATAACTTTATGAAAAGTTGTCCAAGTGTGAGTTTTGGTTAGAAGAAGTGCAATTCTTAGGTCATGTGATTAATCGAGAAGGGGTTGCAGTGGATCCAGCAAAGGTTGAAACTGTGATGCAATGGGAAAGTCCTAAGTCGTAAGTGAGATACGAAGTTTTCTAGGCTTAGCTGGATATTATCGAAGGTTCATCGAAGGATTCTCGAAGATTGCGTTGCCCATGACGCAACTAACAAGGAAGGGAGTATCCTTTGTATGGATGGACAAATTCGAGGAGAGTTTTCAAGAGCTGAAAAGGAGGTTGACTACGTCGCCAGTATTGACGTTACCAAATTCTTTAGGATAGTTTGACGTATACTATGATGCGTCATACAAGGATTAGGCTATGTCCTGATGCAAAAAAGGAGAGTCATAGCATATGCTTCGCGAGAGCTGAGAGTTCATGAGAGTAATTATCCAACTCATGATTTGGAGCTAGCAGCTATAGTGTTTGCTTCAAAGATATGGCGACACTATTTGTATGGAGCTAAGTTTATAGTGTACAGTGACCATAAGAGCTTAAGGTATCTGTTTGATCAGAAGGAGTTAAACATGAGACAAAGGAGATGGATGGAATTCATAAAGGATTATGAAATTGATCTGCAGTACCATCCAAGAAAAGCAAATGTAGTAGCAGACGCGTTAAGTAGGAAATCCTTGCACATATCTGCTATGATGGTAAAAGAGTTGGAATTGATTGAACAATTCAAAGATCTGAATCTAGGTATAGGATTATCTAGAGATAAGATACACTTAGGAATGGTCACAGTAACGAACTACTTTTTGGAGACGATCACGGAGAAGCAAGAAGTTGATCAATATCTTTAGAAGGTAAAAGAATAAGTAGCGAAAGGCAGAACATCTGAGTTTAGGATGAATCAAGATGGAGTCTTGAGGTATGGTGATAGGATCTGTGTGCCGATGGATGTAGAACTAAGAAGGATGATCTTGGAAGAAGCACACAAGAGTAGGCTGAGTTTTCATTCAGGAGCAACTAAGATGTATCAAGATTTGAAGATGTTTTGGTGGATTGGAATGAGAAAGGAAGTAGCAGAATATGTTTTGGCTTGTTTGTTTTGTCAGAAAGCGAAAATAGAACATCAAAAGCCAGCAGGACTATTACAATATTTAAATATCCCAGAATGGAAATCGGATGTTATATCTATGGACTTTGTGGTTGGTTTGCCAAGAACTAACAAGAGGCATGTTGCAATTTGGGTAATCGTCGATAGGTTGACGAAGTGTGCTCACTTCTTACCTATAGGTGAAAGTTATACATTGGAAAAGTTAACCCAAATCTACATCAAGGAAGTAGTAAGGTTGCACGGAGTGCCTTCTAGTATTGTTTCCGACAGAGATCCTAGATTTACATCTAGATTCTGGAAGCAGTTACATAAGGCTTTGGGAACTAAGTTGAGGCTCGGAACGAATGATTCAATCATTGGAAGATCTCTTAAGAGCTTGTGTTTTAGAGCACACAGGAAGTTAGGATGAGTTCTTATAGTTGATTGAGTTCACCTATAACAACAGTTTTCATTCAAGTATAAGTACGGCACCTTATGAAGCATTGTACGGCAGAAGATGTAGAACACCGTTGTGTTGGTATGAGACAGGAGAAAGTCAAGTGCTAGGACCGGAGGTGGTACAACAGATGATGGAGCAAATCAAGAGGATAAGGGAAAAGATGAAAGTCGCACAGGATAGACAAAAGAGTTATAGCGATAAAAGGAGAAGACCTTTAGAATTCCAGGAAGGAGACCATGTTTTTCTGAGAGTAACTCCAAGGACTGGGATGGGCAGAGCAATCAAATCTAGAAAGCTTACCCCTTGATTCATTGGACCATTTCAAATTCTTCGTCGGATTGGTCCTGTAGTCTATCATGTCACTTTACCACCAAACCTATCCAATCTTCATGATGTCTTTCATGTTTCTCAGTTGAGGAAATACTACCCTGATCCATCACACATCTTAGAACAAGAGTCAATACAATTGAAAGTGAACCTTGAGTATGAAGCTTTACCTGTAAGGATCACGGATAGAAGGATTAAGGAACTCCGAGGTAAAAACATTTCATTGGTCATGATCATATGGGATGAAGTTAAGGAGATGCTACCTGGGAACGCGAAGAAGACATGCAGCAGCAATATCCAAATCTACTTTAAAAAGGTACGTCGAATTTCGAGGACGAAATTCTTTTTAAGGGGGTAGTAATGTAACACCTTGATTTTCATGCATTCTAAAACCGATAAACTATATAACTGAGTTTATACTTTTATCTGAGGTTTAGAAAATGAAAATAAAAAAACTAAGACCACATTCATACTCTACGCTATCGTAGGAAGTTACGGTTAAATTTTGGGTTGAAAATTCAGACGGAGCCTGGTCTGCGTTTTCACTGACAATATGATTTTACTGCTTAGAAAACCTAATTTTGACTCGTGAACGAAACAGTTAGGCTTCAAAATGAATTTCCTACATTTTTGATAAAATTTGTCTTTCGCACTAAAAAGTGGAATAATATAAGTTATTCGGGCGAAATCTCAAATCGGGTGAAGAACGGAGCCGAATAGGGATTTACCGAGACCCACTAACTGATAATCTTGAAGTCACGTCAGGTCAAGTCACCTAGGAAAGCGTTCCAGTGTCATGATGGTTTTTAAAATATCGGGACGCGCAAAGACGAAAATGCCTATGACCTTTTTCACAATTACCATTTTACCCTTGTGTGAAAAGACTCGTTTGCCCTTAAGTGGAAAATTTTGTGACTTCCTTATCCCTCCTTTATCTCTCCCATGCCCCACCCTCATCAAATTCCCTTTTCATTTCACTTCTTCAAATCATCTTCTTCCTTTCTTTCTCTCTTTTTCCTAAAGACATCTTCAAGTATTTTGGGAAGCAAAGTCGATCATCTCACTCATCTTCATCCTCCAGAGGTATGAACTCCTCATTTGAACTCTCAATCTTCATATTCTTCATAGAAATCTTGTTTTTCCATTCTATGTTCAAGTTGGAACCCTAACTTCATAAATTCATAAAAAAGTGTAGAAAAATCCTTTTAATGTAAAACCAATTTCTATGAGCTAGTTTCATCACCCTCTTTCATTGTTCATGAGCATGTAACAAAAATATTTCCCTAGCTCATATGGGTATAGAAGGCCGAAACCTAGAGGATGAGAAAGCTTGAGTTTTTTATTCAATTCTTGGGTAATGAGACTTGTTTTAGTGTTAGGTATACCTAAGTATCCTTCATCCAAGAAATAATAAATTTTAGACATCTCTAGCTATTTTTAGGACCCTATGGACGAACCCTATCTTGGTTGGTTGAAGGGGTTTTGGTTCAAATCTTTGACAAGTAATCATAGATTATGTCTTAATTGAAATAGACAGATGCAAACACTAGAAAGAGGGGTTGAATAGAGTTTGCCAAATATAAGCGGAATTGTAAACTTTTTCGCAAGCACAGACCAGTGTAAGGAACAGACGAGTGTTTTAAAACATAGCAGTCAGACAAGTAACTTGCCTAAAGGTTTTCACAAAAAACAAACAATCATGCAAGATGAAAATAGTTTGATAAACACAGTTAAAACCTCCTTACTTAAAAGATAGTTAAGATAAATAATCAAACTAAAGAGATAAGGGATAGAGAGATTAAACACAGATGATTTATCCTGGTTCACCCCTTAATAACTGAGGTTACATCCAGTCCTTGGCAGCACCAAATTTTCTCACTATAACTGATCAGGTTACAGGACAGACAAGTATTATTTTCACACCTAGCCTCTTCAGGCTCCAGACGAGTATTGTTTGCAAACCTAGCCTCTCCAGGCTCAGACGAGTATTGTTTGCACACCTAGCCTCTCTAGGGTCAGACAAGTTTGTTTGAGAAAAGTTTGTATGTAAATTACAATTTGCAAGTCTTTCACAAGCACTCAGACGAGTGTATTAAATGTGAAGTTCTAAAAGATTGCGTAATAACTTCAAATGATTGAAGAATATACAATGAAAGAATGAAGATATAAATGCACAGAGTAATTGCTCTTTGAATGCTATGATCGTTCTCTGTTTGGATCTTCAAAGTCTTCTTCATTAAATAGGCTTCAAGGCATTAAAGTCATTAGAGACATATTTGAAAGCTTGGCTTTTTGTAGATCTTCATTAAATGCAAATAGAGTCGTTCTGGTCAGCCATTAAAGCTTGAGGGACTTCGTTTGTTCTCTAGTATCAGAATAACAGAGCCTTCTGATATGCCTTTAGTCTTAGCAGGTCATTATATATGCCTTTTGTCCTCAGAGGGAAGTCTTGCCCTTTTTGTGTAACTTGCAGTTGTACTCAGGTAAAGTACTTTGTTGAAATTCCTTTTCAAGAGATGAGAAAGCTTTAAGCAACTTAGACTTGATGGAGTCTCGAAAAGAGTTCTATGGTCTTGAAAGTATTTCTTTAACGTTAGTCAATAGATAGGTGAGTAACTTCATTAGACGAGTTGACTTTTAGTAGTACTTCAGACATGTGAATCTTTCTTTAATCAGACGGGTGAAGACTTCATTAGACGAGTTGTGGGATTTCTTCAACGTTGGTCAACAGACTAGTGAAGACTTCATTAGACGAGTTGACTTTTGGTAGTACTTCAAACATGTGAACTTTCCTTAGTTCCAGACGTGTGAACTTTCCTTAGTTCAGATGGGTGAACTTTCCTTAGTTCCAGACTTGTGAACTTTCCTTAGTTCAGAAGGGTGAACTTTCCTTAGTTCCAGACGGGTGATAACACGCTAGAGCTCAGTACATATAAACACTTAATGCTTATCATTATAATCTGCATACTGAGTAGACGAGTTAACCACCACAGACAGGTTCAATTAAATCATTGAATAAATGTTTTGCTCTCATCAAAACTATGGTAAATGCACATCAGACATTTTGGAGACTCAACAATTTCCCCCTTTTTGATGATGGCAAAACATTTTAAATGATTTAATGAGCTTTAAGAAAATTCACAAAAAGCAGACATGTATATGTATCAATAACATATTTTTAACATGAACATAAAGGTTTAACATTCATAATCAGACAAATAAACAGTTAACAATAACAGTAACATGGTTCTTAAATGTTCATTATTATTATCTTCTCCCCCTTTTTTACATCAGCAAAAACAACAAAAAAGACAGAGTGGAGAGAGAAAAAAAAAAGAAAAAAAAGATATTGTTATTTAGTCATCATTAGTTTGTGTACAAGGTAATGTAAAAGGACTAAGAAGGATGGAGTATGAGAGGAGTGATAGGAAATTTCCTGAATTTTTCTTCAGCTGCTCCCCCTGAGCAGATGCATCCTCTTGACTAGAGATAGAGAAAGTGAGAGGAAGATGAAACGAGAATAAAAAGAGAGAGGGTGTTTGAAAACTTTAAAGGTGAAGGATTTAAAAGAAACGGTTTAGTTTTCTAAAAGAAAAAGAAAATTGCCACGTACACGTTTTGCCTCAGCTAATAAAACGGCATTAAAGGATAATAACCGTTTGAAAAGATTATATCAAATATGAGTATGACTCATAGGGTCCGACAATTAATCACAGACGGGTAATGCAAAACTCATTAGACAGGTTATTCAACAATGCAATGTATGTTCAAGTTATCTCTTATATACTTAAATCTATACTCAGCTAATGGTTTTGTGAAGATATCAGCCCATTGATTTTCAGTTTTAACAAATTTAACATCAAATACACCTTTTTGAACATAATCTCTTATGAAGTGATGTTTGATTTCTATGTGCTTAGCCTTAGAATGTTGTATGGGATTCTTAGTTAAGCAAATAGCACTTGAATTATCACACCAGACAGATATATTATGCTCAGATATAGATTAATCTTCAAGTTGATGTTTTACCCATAAGAGCTGTGAGCAGCAACTTGCAGCAGAGATATATTCTGCTTCTGCAGTTGAAAGTGCAATAGTTGTCTGCCTTTTGCTTGACCAAGAGACTAAGTTTGCTCCAATGAAGTGACATCCTCCACTGGTGCTTTTCCTTTCAATTCTATCTTCAGCGAAGTCAGCATCACAAAAACCAACTATCCTGTACTCTTGTTTTCTTAAGTACAATAAACCAAGATTAGTGGTTCCAAGCAAATATCTGAATATTCTTTTAACAGCTTTAAGATTAGATTATTTAGGATCGGATTGAAATCTAGCATACATACAGACACTAAACTGAATATCAGGTCTGCTAGATGTTAAATAAAGAAGAGATCCAATCATACCCTTGTAGACAGTTTGGTCTACCTTTTTACCTTCCTCATCTTTGCTTAGATTAGCATTAGGTTGCATGGGAGTTTTCATGACCTTTGAGCTATCCATTTTGTACTTCTTTAGAATTTCCTTGATGTACTTTTGTTTATGGATGTAAATACCACCACTCGTCAACTTGATTTGCAGCCTGTTGCTAAAAAAATGGTTGACAAGCTTGCGCAAGTATACACAATCGTTTAACAAGTAATAAAGTGTAAAAGAGATCGTTCCCACGAGGATTATATGGTGATTCAAGTAAAAAGTTTTTGTTAATGGTTCTATTAATCAAGATTAACAAAGAGTAACAAATAATTTGTGTGTGTGTATCCAGGACAGTTTTGGTAAACATAAATGCTAGAGCAATAAAAACGGATTTGTTAACAGAATGGGTAAAACAGCTACGGGGAAGTATCCCTTGCAACTTCAGTCTAGCTCAGTTATGCGTTTGCAATGCTATGGCAATTTGGCTCCAGGAAATGAAAGTTTGTTTGCCAACAGTTCTGAGATGAACTTCACTAAACGTCTCCTATTCCTAGGTCCATATTAGTTACATTCACGCCTCACTTAAGCTCGTTCCAGCTAGCCTAAGAGTTAGAATGTTCATTCCTAAATCACTCTTCATCATAATTTTCCAATTAATGATTTTACTCTTATCTATAAAACAGTTCTGCTACACTTAGCTTTTCCAAGCAGCCGTGAGCTCAAGTTTTAACTAAGGTGATCAAGCTCAATTAAAACACAACCAAATCAGATTTATAGAAAATGCAATAGCAAAGCATAACATAACATTCACTAGAAATCCATTACAAGATCAACATCCCATAGGTACAACAGGTTTAGCTCATATTGAGCTTACAGAAACAAAGAGAAAAATAGGAAATAGAAGAAGAAGACATTACAAGAGAGGAGAGAGAGAAAGGGGCGCAGCTCTGTCCTTGCTCCAGTAGGGAAGATTCTCCGTGTGTCTCTCCCTTTTGTTGTCCCCCTTTTAGGGTTCTTTTTCCAGCCTGTCTCAAGGGCCTTTCCTCTCTCATCCTTTTTGGGCTATAAACTGATTAGGACAAGTGTCCTTGGCCCAGTTCCCTGACTTTAATGCACCAAACACCAACCCCACGTGTAGGACACTGTCCTCATCAGCTAAGGACAACTCAATTTGTAAGAGAATGTTTTGAGCCTTTGTCCTTGTGCACCGTCAGCTTCAGCTACAATTGCTACAGCAAATCCCAGAGCAACGTCTCCAGTTCAGCACCTAATTCTCCAAAAACTGCCCTGCACAGAAACTCTCAATTAATTACCAAAAACAGTTCTAAACGACACCAAAACATTAAAACTCACAAAAGACTCTTATAAAATACCCTTTACACAAAATCACCCAAAAATACTAAAAACATAAACTCAAAATACTCAAAGACCACAAAAACACAAGCCAAAAAGGTATAAATAACTCTTCATAACAAGAGTTATCACACCCCCAAACTTGAATCATTGCTTGTCCTCAGGTAATGGAAACAAAAGAAACTAAAAAGAAAAGACACAAATTTTTCTAAACCTCGACACATGTGCTCAAATTAGCTCAAACACAAAACTTTCTTCTTTGAAAACCAATTTCTTCACAAGGCATACATGACAATGCATCAACAATCATGAAGTTCAATCAAGCAAGCATTCATGGCTGTCCTCATTTTCAACTCTCAGCAACATGCTACAGCACTAAACTCTCATAACAGTGTATTCTTCCTCTCTTCTCAAGCTAAGATAGGTACTCTCAATCATCATTCAAATGCATATTCAAACATGACCTTGACAAGCTTCTAAACACACCACTCACAATCAAAATTGCACATTGCTAGAGGACTTTATTTGGTTGCAATGGGGCTTGGGTTCAGGTAGGAACAGTTCTGGGAAGGTGGCTACACTAGATGGAGCTTAGGTATGCTTCCTCTTTTTGCTTCACAACTATTTCTTTCATGGCCCAGCTCATACAAGTTAGGGAGGACTTTTTGATCTTTTTCATTTTGCTTGATTCCTTTCCCTTTTTTACACCTCTTTGAATTCGGTTTCCTCCTTTGTACCCTCAGAGCAGTTGTTGCAACATTTTAGCATTTTTCCTTGCAACTGCTCTGCGGTTTTTTTTTTTTTTTTTTTTTACAACAAACCATTGCTTTTTACTAGCAACAGTTCAATTTCATTTCTGATATTCTGTCACATAACAGCTGCATGGCACCCCCAAACTGAAAACTATGCTAGCCCTCGAGCACCCCCAAACTTATGTTACAGCATGTAAACACAGGAAGCACACCAGCCACTCCAACTAGTTAAGACATTGGTTTTTCAGCATATGGCTTGTAATGTGGGCTATTAGAAACAAAGGGTTTGCATGCTCAAAGTGGTTCACACAAAGGTAGGATACAAGGGTAGGCTATGTAGGCAAGACTAGGCCCAAGAAACAAAATGCGCCTCTAGCAAATGTGTGTGCAGCAGAGATGTGTACACGTATGAAAGTAACAAGGCAAAATCAGAGAATTATGCATAAGAATGGTATTCATAGAGAAAGAAGGATGAATCTGTTTGGGCCCAAAAGCTCACAAGGTAGATCAGAATTGCTAAAGCATGTGCCACGAGTGTCAAACAATTACATCCAAGCATACAAGCTAGAAAGACAACAATGAAGCCAAAATTGCCATAGATATGCACTAGTGAAATATTAAAACAAACAAGCTGCATTAAGCAAAACCCCAGGATGGGGATGGTTGAGCACAGGGTGGAGTAAAACATACAGGATGTTAAGCTGACGAAAATGGCAACTTCATGCTACAAGTTGAACAAAATAAAATAGCAACAACAACTTAAACCACAAACCAGAAGAAATAACCAAAAAAAAGGGAAACAAGGAAACTCCTGATAGGGTTGCTGCAACAGAGTGCAGCAACCGGCTGTGATGTGCTCAAGTGCTCAACTTCCTGATGCGGGAGCTCTTCCTGCTCCCTGTTGCAGTAGTGGTCTTCTTGCTTGTGGGGGTTGAAGTCCCCACTTCTTTCACAAAAACCAAGTCTTCTTGGTTTTCTTCATCAGTGGCTGAGGCTACTGTATCCTTTGCACTTCCCCCTGCCCCCTCACTCTCTGCCGTAGACGGCTGGTGACCCTTGCCCTTGACAGCACTTTGTTCAGGCAGCCTATTCTTTCTTGTGGCAAGAGGTACATTGTCCTCCTCATGCTCATCAGAGGCAGGGTAATCAATGGCTATTTTGGTGATCACATCTCGAAGAGGGGTGGCTGGAATTTTCTTCTTAGGAGTGCGAGAGGGGGTAAGGGTTGTTGTTGTTGCTTCGGACTCAGTTTCTTCAGGCTCTGCTTCAGTCTCAGCCCCCAAGTCCGGCAAGGGGCTTGCACTTCTCTTTCTCTTGTTACGGCTGATTTCTTCAGTGGTGGTGGTGGGTTGTTGCTGTTGTGAAGGAGCTGGTGGCATCCAGTCAGAAGAGTCCGAGTCATCCGGGACTGCTGTGGCACTTGGACTATTATGCTGCCCAGGGGTGTGATGCAGATCAGGTAGAATATTTAGTGGAAACTGTGGAATGGGGTGCACCTTCTTCCATTGGTTAAGCTCCAGCACCCGTTGCTGCCATTTAAACTGATCCAGGGCAAATTACCAATATAACTGCTGCTGTAGCATTTGTTGCTGCAGCATTTGAGTCAGTGATTCCACCTTTTGTTCTAGCCCTGCAGAGCGGTCCTGCTACTTTGAGGGCTCCCCTGGTTCCATAATCCGCTCTTGGTCTTTGGCCTGGCTTGCTTTAGCCGAGTTGGATATGAATCGATTGATTAAGGCAATATCAATGCTTCCTGCGTTTCTCTCCTCCACTTCCCCTTTTCGAAGCTCGACGCCACATCGCTTGCATAGGTCAGTGATAAAGCATGGGAAAACCAATTGGCCTTTCGTGCTCGTGCACAAGTGGAGATCTCCTGCTGGATCAACCTCCCAACATTTATTTTCTTTCCCTCCATTATGCAGTAAAGGAGCACCAAACGTTCCTTCTTAACAGTTTCCGTGTGCGCAGTGGGGGAGAGCTTATGCCTAAGGAAGTGATACCAAACCTTGGCAAAAGGTTGCAACGCAGACCTTGCTATTTTCAGCTGGTTTCCGGAAGTTGGGAGCCATTTCGTCCCTGGGACCGTCACAACATCCTTCATCTCAGTTAGTTGCTTTACAGTGGCCTTTGTCAGTAAAGGTTGGTACTCATCGTCTTCTTCAGCCAAGTTCAGCTTTAAGTTGATGGTCTTAGCAAAGAAACTGACCGTGCACCCTCTTACCATGGAGTGGGTTTGTTCGGCACCTCCAATGTTCGCATAGAACTCGCAAACAAAAAGATGTGCAGAACCCAGTTGGGTGGCCAGCAAAACGTTTCCACTTGTGCTGGTTAATCACTACAGCAATTTCGGCAGGGAGGCCATAAGAAGCCTTGATGGAGATGGTGAAACCTTTCTCTGCATGAGGTTCTCTGAGCGCAGTAACATTAATGTACCGAGCAGCAGCTTCGGCATCAACAAACACTTCATACCCCTCAGACTCATCACTTGCAGTGGGTTTGCTCTTCTTCACAGCGGTATGCTTGATGCGAGGCATGGTTGGGCGAAGATGAGGGGAAGAGATGAAGGTCGGGAAAAAGAAGAGATTTAGGGGAGGACTGAAGGCGTTAGGGTTAGGGTGGTGGAGGCAGTGCATTGCGTGTGGGAAGGAAGGGGAAGGTGGGGGCTTTATGAAGAGATTTGACGGGAGAGTGTGGTGATTGATGCGGGTGGTTGGGAGTGTGTGGCTAGGGAGAGGCGCGGATACCAAGGGAAAATAAGTGGTCTGAGGGTTCCCCTCTAACCTTTTTGGATTTGTTGTACCTGGTTTGAGCTTGACATGATTTCTTCCCCCAAAACCCATCACAATCCCGGATCAGCTACATGGGCCCCCAACCTTTTCCAACCCAATATACAATCACGGCACCACCGAGACAGTTTTACCACCTTCAGCCTCATCCCCAATTTCTTTGTGTTCTGCTTACTGTTAGTGCTAAAGAAAACGAAAAAAAAAAAAAACAAAAACAAAAACAAAATAACATCTAAAATTAAAGAAAATAAAATAAAAATTGCTGGGTTGCCTCCCAGTAGCGCTTGGTTTATAAGTCCTCAGCCTGACTCAGTGCATGTTGAACATTCAAGGATCAGCCATTACTGTGGTGGCCTGTGCCTTAGCAAATGGCTCACCCCAGTAATGTTTGACCCTTTGCCCGTTTACCTTGAAGGTCCTACCAGAGGCTGCGTCAAGCAGTTCCATGGTCCCATGAGAGTGGGCATGAACTATTGTGAAGGGTCCAGACTATCTAGATTTGAGTTTTCCTGCAAACAGCTTCAGTCTGGAATTAAAGAGTAATACTTGCTCTCCTGGTGCAAAGTCTCTCTTCTGGATCTTTTGATCATGCCAAGCTTTTGTCTTGGCCTTGTAGAGTTCTGCCCCCTCATACGAAAACATCCTATGTTCTTCAAGCTCATTGAGCTGCAGCATTCGAGCTGCCCCAGCCTGGGCTAGCTCAAGATTTAGTTTTTTTACTGCCCAGAAGGCTTTATGCTGCAGCTCAATGGGCAAATGGCATGCCTTTCCATAGACCAACCTATAGGGTGACATTCCTAAGAGGGTCTTGTAGGCAGTCCTATATGCCCAAAGAGCATCTTCCAAGTGCAGGGACCAATCTTTTCTAGTTGGATTCACCACTTTTTCCAGAATTCTTTTTATTTCCCTATTGGACAGCTCTGCCTGCCCATTTGTCTGCGGATGGTATGTTGTAGCCACTTTATGTCTCACCCCATATTTTGTGAGGACTCCATCAAAGAGCTTGTTGCAGAAGTGTGTACCTTCATCACTGATAAATACCCTTGGTGTGCCAAATCTTGTAAAAATATGCTTTTGAACAAACTTCACAATAGATCTAGCATCATTTGTAGGGAGAGCTACAGCTTCCACCCATTTTGACACATAGTCTACAGCCACCAGAATATATAAATTTCCAAAGGAAGGGGGGAAGGGACCCATGAAGTCTATGCCCCACACATCAAACAACTCTACTTGCAAGATGGAATTGAGGGGCATCTCGTGTCTATCTGAAATATTTCCCACCCTTTGGCATCTGTCGCAGCCCTTGGCAAAACAGTAGGCATCTTTAAATAATGTAGGCCAAAAGTACCCAGCCTGGAGGACTTTGGCAGCCGTCCTCATTCCTCCAAAATGTCCCCCACATGGGGATGAATGACAATGTAAGAGAATAGCCGGGACTTCTGTTTCTGCTACACACCTTCTAAGCAAATTGTCAGCACAGTGCTTATACAAGTATGGCTCGTCCCAGCAGAACTGCTTTGCCTGATGGAAGAACCTTTTTCTTTGTTGTGGACTGAAATCTGTAGGTACAATTCCACTGGCCAGGTAGTTCACCAGGTCAGCATACCATGGTGTTTCAGCATCTTCCATGGACAGCAACTGCTCATCAGGGAATAGTTCTTTGATCGCAGAATTCTTTGTGGCTTCATTCCCTTCAGACAGTCTTGACAAATGGTCTGCCACCTGATTCTCAACTCCCTTCTTATCCCTAATTTCCAAGTCGAACTCTTGCAACAAGAGCACCCACCTAATCAGTCTTGGCTTTGCATCTTTGTTGGCAATTAAGTATTTGATGGCAGCATGATCAGTATCGACAATCACCTTTGTTCCAACAAGGTAGGGTCTGAACTTGTCAAAGGCAAACACAACAGCCAACAACTCTTTCTCTGTAGTGGTATAGTTCAATTGAGCTTCGACCAATGTTTTGCTGGCATAATATATAGAGTGAAACACCTTATCCTTCCTTTGGCCCAGAACTGCTCCCACTGCGAAATCACTAGCATCACACATCAACTCAAATGGCATAGACCAATCGGGAGCAGTTATGGCCGGTGCAGTAATGAGGGCCTTCTTCAGAATTTCAAATGCTTCCAAACAGGTTGGAGCAAAATAAAAGATTCTATCATGCTCTAGCAACTGGCATAGAGGCTTGGAGATTTTGGAGAAATCCTTAATGAATCTTCTATAGAAACCAGCATGTCCTAAGAAACTTCTCACTCCTTTAACTGAGGTAGGTGGTGGCATCTTTTCAATGACCTCTATTTTGGCTTAGTCTACCTCCATACCCTTCTTAGACACCTTGTGACCCAACACAATTCCTTCCTGAACCATAAAGTGACATTTTTCCCAGTTTAACACCAAATTAGTTTCCTCACAACGATCCAAGACCTGTTCCAGATTTTCAAGGCATTCCTGGAATGACTCTCCAAACACTAAGAAGTCATCCATAAAAATTTCCATAGATTTTTCAATAACATCCGAGAATATGGCCATCATGCATCGTTGGAACGTTGCTGGGGCATTACAGAGGCCAAAAGGCATCCTTCGGAAGGCAAAAGTGCCATAGGGACAAGTAAAGGTAGTCTTTTCTTGATCTTCGGGTGCTACAACAATTTGATTGTAACCCGAGTATCCATCCAAAAAGCAGTAGAACTCTTTCCCAGAGAGTCTATCCAACATTTGATCAATAAAGGGCAAGGGAAAGTGATCTTTTCTGGTGGATTTATTCAATTTTCTATAATCCATACAAATCCTCCATCCTGTGACTGTTCTGGTGGGGATTAGTTCATTTTTCTTGTTAGCCACAACTGTTATTCCCCCTTTCTTTGGTACACACTGGATTGGACTTACCCACACACTGTCAGAGATGGGATATATAATCCCAGCATCCAGCCATTTGATGACCTCCTTCTTTACCACATCCTTCATGATAGGATTCAGTCTCCTCTGGCTTTCTACACTATTCTTGGCTTCAGGCTCTAGCAATATTCGATGCATACACACAGTAGGACTAATGCCTTTGATATCTGCCATTTGCAAACCGATTGCTTTCTTGTGTCGTCTCAAGGTTTCTATCAAACTGTTCTCTTGATTAGTAGTTAGAAAAGATAAAATAATCATAGGCAAGGTTTCCATAGCTCCCAAATAAACATATTTTAAATGAGCTAGGAGCTGTTTTAGCTCCAAAACAGGTGGCTTCACAACTGAAGGTATGTTGTCCTTGAAAGTCTCATCAGTGACTTCCAATGATTCAAATTTTCTAGCCCACATAGGTTGCCTTGCAGTGCAATCCTTTATTTCAGAAAGTTCTTCCTACAAGGGATCATCAGTACCTGATTCATACTCATCATCACTCAATTCTGTTCTTCCTATCAGGAACTGTCGTTGCAACAGATCATCGAATGACTGCACAAACGAACATTCTTCCACTCCTTCTTCAGGATACCTTAAGGCATTGAACACATTGAAAGTCACATGTTGATCATTAACCCTCATGGTCAACTCTCCCTTTTGTACATCAATGAGAGTTCTTCCTGTAGCAAGGAAGGGCCTACCCAGAATAATAGGAACTTCCCTATCTGCTTCACAGTCTAAAATAATAAAGTCCACTGGGAAAACAAACTTATCTACTTTTATCAGTACATCATCGATCTTTCCTTCTGGATATGCAATAGACCTGTCTGCTAGTTGAAGTGTCATAGTGGTAGGCCTGGCATCCCCAATGCCCAATTGTTTAAAAATCGACATAGGCATTAAGTTGATGCTAGCACCTAAATCACACAGTGCTCTGCCACAGTAGGTATCTCCAATAGAACAGGGAATGGTGAAACTTCCCGGGTCTTTCAACTTGGGAGGTACTTTGGCTTGGAGCATCAGGCTGCATTCCTTTGTCATGGCAACTATTTCAAACTCCCCCAGCCTTCTCCTCTTTGTTAACACATCTTTCATGAACTTGGTATAGTTAGGCATCTGCTGCAAAGCTTCAACCAAAGGTATATTGATGTGCAACTGCTTTAGAATCTCCATGAACTTGCTAAACTGCTTGTCTTGTTGTACTTTCCTCAACCTTTGAGGAAAAGGGGGAGGTGGTCTTTCTGGACTAAATTTAGGCAAGGGTTCAGCTTCTGGAACAGCCTCAGGCTTCTTAGCAGTTCTCTCAGTTGTTTTCTCAACATTTTCACCAGTTGCTGGAATAGTCTCAGTGTCTTCAATTTGCACTTTGCTCTTTTTCTCTACCATGGCTGGTAACTCAGTTCCACTTCTCAATTGTATTGCTTTGCAGTGCTCCTTACCAAGAGGGCTTGAGGATGAAGGAGTTTCAGTAGATGATGGCAGAGATCCACTGGGTCTGCTGTTCAGTGCATTAGCCAGCTGGCCTACCTGATTCTCAAGGTTCCTCATGGATACTCCTTGATTCTGGAACTGTGCCTTAGTTTCTGACATGAATGCTTTTAAGACAGCTTCCAGGGACATTTCTTGAGTTTTCGGTTGTGCTTGCTGTTATGGCTTTGGTTGCTGACTTGTGAATCCAGAGGGAGTAGTTGTGGACCGGGCAGGAAAGTTTGAGTTCCATGGCGGAGCATTAGCATTGTTATTCCACGAAAAATTTTGAGGTTGCCTGTTCCCTGGATTGTAGGTATTGAAATAGGGTTTATCTCCCTTGTTGTCCCTGTAGTTAACATAATTAGCAGATGCAGGATTGCTGAAACAGTCTTCAAACAAATGTTCTCCTCCACAATACACACAAGAAACAGTTTCAGCTTGGTGCACCTGTTGTTCATTTACCACTGCTTCAGTTACAGCTGCTTGAGATGTCTGGTTATTCTTGTTTGTAATCGCTAGGTTTTTCACCATGTTAGTTAAGGAAGCCAACTGCGCAGTAAGTGCTGTAACGCCACTCACTTCATGCATTCCTGCAGCAGTTGTGCTTTTTCCAGAGGTCAGCCTAGCAGTAGGCCACTGATAACTGTTAGCAGCAATACTTTCAATCAATTCATATGCTTCATTATAGGACTTGTTAAGAAAAGTGCCTCCTGCAGAGGCATCAAGCATCATTCTTGCAGATGGCAACACGCCATTGTAAAAGTGCTCCATCTGAATGCATATTGGAATGCTGTGATGGGGGCATCTCTTTAAAAGCTCCTTAAATCTCTCCCATGCTTCATATAAAGGCTCATCATCAAGTTGCTTGAAGGAGGTTATATCATTTCTCAGTTTCGCATTCTTCATGGGAGGAAAGAATTTGGTCAAAAACTTCTCAGCCATCCTATTCCATGTATTAACAGAGTTGGGTTCCATAGAATTTAGCCAATTCTTAGCCTTGCCAGCCAAAGAAAATGGGAACAGTCTTAATCTGAAGGAATCGTCAGTGACTCCTGGATTTCTGAAATTATTAGCCACAGTTAGGAACTGCTTCAAGTGCAAATGAGGGTCCTCGGTTGCAGCACCACTGTACTGCCCAATTGCTTGCAGCATCTGGAACATAACAGGCTTGAACTCAAAATGCCCAGCTGTTATTTCGAGCACCACTATGCCTGTGTTCATTGTTGCCGGATCAAACAGGGCATAACCTCTGATAGAACTGGTTCTATCATTGGCTAAAGCCATGCTATTAGGTTCATCACCCATTTCAGAGTTGTTAGAACTAGTGGCAGCGGAGGAGTAGTCAGGGGTATCAGGAACCAATCTCCCCAACTCGACTAAGCCCTGGTTCTGCCTGTTCAACCTTCTGAATGTTCTTTCAATTTCTGGGTCTAGGTGGAACTCAGGAGTGCTATGCCTACGCATACAGAGTAAAGTACCTGTTGCTATAGCAAAACACTCCACAGATCAGTAGTCTCAACTAATAGAACTATCAATTTAAAACTTGTTAATTAAACACCATTACTAATCCCCGGCAACGACGCCAAAAACGTGTTGCTAAAAAAATGGTTGACGAGCTTGTGCAAGTATACACAATCGTTTAACAAGTAATAAAGTGTAAGAGAGATCGTTCCCACGAGGATTATATGGTGATTCAAGTAACAAGTTTTTGTTAATGGTTCTATTAATCAAGATTAACAAAGAGTAACAAATAATTTGTGTGTGTGTATCCAGGACAGTTTTGGTAAACATAAATGCTAGAGCAATAAAAACGGATTTGTTAACAGAATGGGTAAAACAGCTACGGGGAAGTATCCCTTGCAACTTCAGTCTAGCTCAGTTATGCGTTTGCAATGCTACGGAAATTTGGCTCCAGGAAATGAAAGTTTGTTTGCCAACAGTTCTGAGATGAACTTCACTAAACGTCTCCTATTCGTAGGTCCATATTAGTTACATTCACGCCTCACTTAAGCTCGTTCCAGCTAGCCTAAGAGTTAGAATGTTCATTCCTAAATCACTCTTCATCATAATTTTCCAATTAATGATTTTACTCTTATCTATAAAACAATTCTGCTACACTTAGCTTTTCCAAGCAGCCGTGAGCTCAAGTTTTAACTAAGGTGATCAAGCTCAATTAAAACACAACCAAATCAGATTTACAGAAAATGCAATAGCAAAGCATAAAGTAACATTCACTAGAAATCCATTACAAGATCAACATCCCATAGCTACAACAGGTTTAGCTCATATTGAGCTTACAGAAACAAATAGAAAAATAAGAAATAGAAGAAGAAGCCATTACAAGAGAGGAGAGAGAGAAAGGGGCGCAGCTTTGTCCTTGCTCCAGTAGGGAAGATTCTCCGTGTGTCTCTCCCCTTTGTTGTCCCCCTTTTAGGGTTCTTTTTCCAGCCTGTCTCAAGGCCCTTTCCTCTCTCATCCTTTTTGGGCTATAAACTGATTAGGACAAGTGTCCTTGGCCCAGTTCCCTGACTTTAATGCACCAAACACCAACCCCACGTGTAGGACACTGTCCTCATCAGCTAAGGACAACTCAATGTGTAAGAGAATGTTTTGAGCCTTTGTCCTTGTGCACCGTCAGCTTCAGCTACAATTGCTACAGCAAATCCCAGAGCAACGTCTCCAGTTCAGCACCTGATTCTACAAAAACTGCCCTGCACAGAAACTCTCAATTAATTACCAAAAACAGTTCTAAACGACACCAAAACATTAAAACTCACAAAAGACTCTTATAAAACACCCTTTACACAAAATCACCCTAAAATACTAAAAACATAAACTCAAAATACTCAAAGACCACAAAAACACAAGCCAAAAAGGTATAAATAACTCTTCATAACAAGAGTTATCACAGCCCAAGGAAGAACTTCAATTCTCCCATCATGCTCATTTCAAATTCTGCTTGCATAAGCTTAGAGAATTCTTTGCACAATTTTTCATTAGTAGCTCCAAAAATGATATCATCAACATATATTTGAACTACTATGAAGTATCTTTTGAGCATTTCTTAAACAGGGTTGTATCAACCTTTCCTCTTATAAAGCCATTATTCATAAGAAAAGAACTAAGTCTATCATACTATGCTCTAGGCGCTTGTTTTAAACCATATAAAGCTCTTTTAAGTTTGAAAACATGATCTGGTTTTTCATTATCCTCAAAACCAGGAGATTGTTTGACATAAACTTCTTCTTCAATTATTCCATTTAAAAAAGCACTTTTTACATCCATTTGAAATAAAGTGATTTGATGTTATGCAGCATATGATATGAGTATGCGAATAGCTTCTATTCTAGCTACAGGTGCAAAAGTCTCAATATAGTCAATACCTTTTTGTTGGTTATAGCCCTGAGCTACTAACCTTGCTTTGTTTCTGACAACTTTGCCATCTTCATCTAGCTTGTTTCTAAAAGCCCATCTTGTTCCTATAACAGACTTGTCTGTTGGTTTGGAGACAAGTTTCCAGACATCATTCCTCTTAAACTGATTAAGTTCCTCTTGCATGGCAAGAATCCAGCTTTCATCTTCAAGAGCTTCTTCAATATGCTTTGGTTCAATTTCAGATAAAAAAAGCCATATTGTTTGACTCTCTTAAGACAGATATGATTCTAACACCTTCAGAAGAACTTGCAATGATAAGATCTTCAGGATGATGAACTTTGAATTTCTAGTCTCTTCTAAGATTTGAGTCATTAGGCTGATGTTGACTTGTCTGTTGACTCATCTGCTCCACTTGTCTGATAGATTCCTCAACAGACTCAACTTTAGATAAGTTTGGTTCTTGATTGTCATGCTGGGTAAGGTCAAGTCCTGCAAGATCATCTTCTAGATCTGATAGTTCCCTATTAGTCCTTAAATTATCATTGAACTTTACATGAATGGATTCCTCAACAACAGAGGTTCTAGAGTTAAAAAATCTATATGCCTTAGACATTTAAGAATATCCGATGAAGATGCCTTTGTCTACCTTGGAGTCAAACTTTCCAAGTTGATCCTTGGTATTTAAGATGAAGCATTCACATCCAAATGAATGGAAGTAAGATATGTTGGGTTTTTTACCTTTCCACAATTCATTAGGAGTCTTCTTTAGGATAGACCTTATAAGTATTCTGTTTTGCACATAACATGCAGTATTTACTGCTTCAGCCCAGAAGTACTTAGGGAGATTATTTTCATTGAGCATTGACCTAGCCATCTTTTGCAAAGATCTGTTCTTTCTCTCAACCACTCCATTTTGCTGTGGAGTTCTAGGTGCAGAGAAGTTTTTAGAGATTCCATTCTCTTCACAGAACAGTCTGAATTGCTCATTTTCAAATTCTCCCCCATGATCACTTCTAAGGGTATAAATACAGAAACCTTGCTCATTTTTTACTTTCTTACAGAATATAGAGAAGGCCTTAAAAGACTTATCCTTGTGGGTTAGAAAAAGTACCCATGTAAATCTAGAATAGTCATCAACAATGACAAATCTATATTTCCTTCTAGCTAAACTGGCAACACTAACGAGTCCAAATAGATCTATGTGTAACAATTGAAGAGGTCTAGAGGTTGATACAAGGTTTTTAGATTTGAAACTTGATTTTACTTGTTTACCTCTCTGACATGCATCACATAAAACATCTTCTTAAAACTAATATCAGGCAATCCTCTCACTAGGTTATCCCTTTTTAATTTCGAAATAAGTTTCATACTAGCATGTCCTAGTTTCTTATGCCATAACCATCTTTCATCCTCTTTAGACATCAGACAGTTTACACTTTGATCTAAAAGTTCAGTTGGCTCAATCTTATAAAGATTTTATTGTCTATTAGCTGAAAAAAGGGTCTTGCCACTCTTGTCTTTGACTATGCATTCATTTTTAGTGAAGGAGACATCAAATCCACTATCATATAATTGACTTATGCTAAGTAAATTGTGTCTTAGTCCTTCAACCATAAGCACATTAGAGATTAAGGGAAAAGGAGATTTACCACCAATTGTACCAACACCAATTACTCTTCCTTTTTGGTTGCCTCCAAAAGCAACATATCCACCATTCTTAGGCTGGATGTCTTGGAACATGGACCTTTCTCCTGTCATGTGTCACGAGCAACCACTGTCCAGGTACCAGCAGAGGAGTTTACTTTGTCCTATTAAGGATATCTGCAACAGAAATTATTTTATCTTTAGGTACCCATATTTTTTGGGTCCTTTTCTGTTAGTTCTAGGAGTCTGTGAAGACTTCCTCTTCTTCTTCTGAGTACACTTAGACATAACATGTCCAGCTTTTCCACAGACGTTACAGACGGGTCTAATTCTAAATGGAGTGGGTTTAACATAGATAGTTTAGGTTTTTTTTTATACTTTATGATCAGCTTGATGATCATATCCAATGCCTTCTTTGTTAAAAGAGTGTCTCTGACATCCAAGCAATTTTGTCAGATTATCTCTTCCATTAACAAATCTTGCAAGATCAAAAGTGAGCTCCTTCACTTTCTGTTGAAGTTTGTCAACTTCTTTAGAATGTGATGTTTCACTTGAGATCAAAGCTTCATTAGACTTTTCAGTCCTCAGCTGGCTATTCTCTTTGGCCAGCATCTCACACTCTTGAGATTTTTGTTTATGCTCACTGAGGAGTTTAACATAATCTCTCTTGAGGGATTTGACGGCCTTAGATAAGCATTTGGATTCCTCTTTCAGCTCTTCATAGGCATCATGCAATTCCTCAAGTTCAGAATGTACCTCGGTTTCAGGTTCTGAATCTGTGTTGGCCATCATACAGAGATTAGCTTCCTCTGTCTCTTCTCCTTCAGAAGATGAACAATCAAGATCTTCCCATATGGCCATCATTCCTTTCTTGCATAAGGTATTCAGGTTTGATGTGACCAGGCTTCTTGCACTCATAGCAGATAATAAGACTCTTGTCTGTTGATGTGGATTCCTTGTTCAATTTGCTGAAAGGCTTCTCCTTTCTGAACTTCTTCTTTTTCCAGAAATTTCTCATCTTTCTGGCCATAAGAGAAGTCTCTTCATTACTATCAGAATCATCATCATCAGACTCGCCTGTGTCACAGTCAGACTCGTCTGCCCTTGAAGCTTTTAAGGCTTTAGATGCCTTTAGATCAACCTTTAGAGCAATGACTTTGCTCTTTTTGATTGACACATCTTCATTGAGCTCTTGCTCATGAACAGTGAGTGTGCCAAGAAGTTCATCCATAGTCAAGGTGGTGAGATCCTTAGCTTGGGATATAGTAGTGACAAGGGGTCTCCACTGCTTTGGAAGACTTCTGACAATCTTTGCAACTTTTTCAGCATTGGTATATATTTTACCAAGAGATTTCAAACAATTTGTAATAGTTTGGAATCTCCCAATCATCTGAGCAATAGATTCACCTTCATCCATGGTGAATAGTTCATACTTTCTCACAAGTATGGAAATCTTTGATTCTTTAACTTTGGCAGTTCCTTCATGTGTAACAGATAAAGTGTCCCACATTTCTTTAGCAAAATCACAAGCACATACTTTCTCAAACTCCACTGGACTGAGAGCACAGATTATAACATATCTGGCTTTGTGGTTTAGTTCCCACTTAGTCTTTTCTGCAGGTGTCCACTAAGCTTTTGGCTTGTCTGAGCCATCATGATTTAAAGGAGTGTAAGGACCATCAGTGATGACATCCCAGAGATCAGTGTTTGTTGACAAAATGAACCAGTGAAATCTCTCTTTCCAGTAGTTGTAGTTAACACCATTGAAGAAGGGCGGTCTAGTCATAGAGCTTCCTTCAGATTGGGAGTTCTCACTTGAGCTTGCTCCAGAAGTCATTGTCTATTCTTCAAAATCTTTTCTCTACATTATTAAGTGCTCAACTCAGAACCTGGCTCTGATACCAACTGAAATATACAGATGCAAACACTAAAAAGGGGGGTTGAATAGAGTTTGCCAAATATAAGAGGAATTGTAAACTTTTTTGCAAACACAGACGAGTGTAAGGAACAGACGAGTGTTTTAAAACATAGCAGTCGGACAAGTAACTTGTCTGAAGGTTTCACAGAAAACAAACAATCATGCAAGATGAAAATAGTTTGATAAACACAATTATAACCTCCTTAGTTAACAGATAGTTAAGATAAATAATCAAACTAAAGAGATAAGGGATAGAGAGATAAAACACAAATGATTTATCCTGGTTCACCCCTTAATAATTGAGGCTACGTCCAATCCTTGGCAGCACCAAGTTTTCTCACTATAAATGATCAGGTTACTGGATAGAGAAGTATTATTTTCACACCTAGCCTCTTCGGGCTCCAGACAAGTATTGTTTGCACACCTAGCCTCTCCAGGCTCAGATGAGTATTGTTTACACACCTAGCCTCGCCAGGCTCAGACAAGTTTGTTTGAGAGAAGTTTGTAAGAAAATTACAATTTGCAAGTCTTTCACAAGCACTCAGACGAGTGTATTAAATGTGAAGTTCTAAAAGACTGTGTAATAACTTCAAATGATTGAAGAATATACAATGAAAGAATGAAGATATAAATGCACAGAGTAATTGCTCTTTGCATGCTGTGATCGTTCTCTGCTTGGATCTTCAAAGTCTTCTTCATTAAATAGGCTTCAAGGCATTAAAGCCGTTAGAGACATATTTGAAAGCTTGGCTTTTTGCAGATCTTCATTAAATGCAAATAGAGTCGTTCTGGTCAGCCATTAAATCTTGAGCGACTTCGTTTGTTCTCTAGTATCAGAATGATAGAGCCTTCTGATATGCCTTTAGTCTTAGCAAGTCTTTATATATGCATTTTGTCCTCAGAGGGAAGTCTTTCCCTTTTTGTGTAACTTGCAGTTGTACTCAGGTAAAGTACTTTGTTGAAATTCCTTTTCAAGAAACGAGACAGCTTTAAGCAACTTAGACTTGATGGAGTCTCGAAAAGAGTTCTACGATCTTGAAAGTATTTCTTCAACGTTAGTCAACAGACAGGTGAGTAACTTCATTAGACAGGTTGACTTTTAGTAATACTTCAGACATGTGAATCTTTCTTCGATCAGACGGGTAAAGACTTCATTAGACGAGTTGAGGGATTTCTTCACCGTTGGTCAACAGACTGGTGAAGACTTCATTAGACGAGTTGACTTTTGGTAGTACTTCAGACATGTGAACTTTCCTTAGTTCAGACGGGTGAACTTTCCTTAGTTCTAGACGTGTGAACTTTCCTTAGTTCAGACGGGTGAACTTTCCTTAGTTCCAGACGGGTGATAACACGCTAGAGCTCAGTACATATATACACTTAAAGCTTATCATTATAATCTGCACACTGAGTAGACGAGTTAACCACCACAGACAGGTTCAATTAAATCATTGAATAAATGTTTTACTCTCATCAAAACTATGGTAAATGCACATCAGACATTTTGGAGACTCAACATTAATCATGCTTCAGGAGCATTGATCCAAGAGTTGGTAGAATTTTAACACCCCTAGCCTATTTTTCTAAAAAGGGGACGAACCCTAACTTTGTAGGAACTAGATGAGTTTGTTTGATTTTATTAATTTCTGATTGTGAATTGTTACGAAGGATCAGGCGGTGTTTGATTATTCGGAAGCGTGTACAGTTGACAGTTACGGAGCCGCAGTCGAAGTTGCACGGGGAAGCACACAAGAAACTATTCAGGTGGGGGAAAGAACCACAATATCATCAGGGAGGCAAGATTAAAATAATTTATATTGATATGCATAGGGTGACCTAATCCCTACTAGTGGTCGAGAGACCGATAGGTTGATTGTACGATATGTCGAGGTTGTATACTGTGTGTTAGTATGCTTAGTATGATATATGTGATATGTATGTTGTGCCTAGTAACATACTTAGGATTACTTGAATATTACCTATGAGTTGATGAGTTGATATGCTTGCATGAGTATTTAGTGTGATGAATATGTTTATTGAGCATGATTGTGGTTGTTGATGATATGATGTTGTGATTACTGTTGTATGAGCAGAGATAGGCATTAATTTCTGATAAGTTGGGAGATGAACATGTGGCGAGGATTTTAAGGATATTTATGTTGTAGTGCTCAACCTAGAGATTCTGTTGATATTTGATGTTGAGATATAAAGTTGATACCCAGTTGTAACAGAGAAAGTTAGTCGTAGTTGTGTATGAGTTGTGGTTGAGACACTAAGTTGTTGATCCCGAGATGAGTTGGTGAGGTTCTTGTTGCATTGTTGTTGTTCATCACTATGTTGACGTATGGGCGATCGATCTTGCCTATGGGAAGATGATCGTACCCATTAGTCGTGAACGAGCGAATATCCCGACCTGGCCTGCAGGCGGGGGGATATGTTGTTATCGTAAGTTGCGTTGTTGACGGGCAAATATTTCGACCTGGCCTACGAGCGGGGGAATATGTCGTACCAATGAGACGAGTTGAGCCTACGGGATGTTGGCCGAACCTTGCTTTACAGGGGGTGGCACAAAGATGAACGAGACATCTTGATCAGTTGGGGATGTTGCGTCGTGTTTGCGTCCATATAGTCGTTAGTTGCATGAGTGTGAGAGACAGTAGTTAAGAGAGAAGAACTTGGGAAGATGATTGCTTGACACTGCTGTGCTGTTGTATGTTGCTATCTATATAGCTTATTTTATAGTTATTTCCCTATTTATGATGTATTGCTGTTTCTTATCCCCGTACTTCTCTATGTTGTATTTTATTTATTTTCGATCGCACGAGAAGATCTTGTTGAGGAGTTGCCAGAGGAGATTGATGGCATACTTGTTGAACCTGATGCTAGCGGGAGAGCCTCGGATCCCAGTGCTGAGAGACTTTGAGCTGCTCTATGCAAAGGACGATCGTCTCTGGGAGATTGACTACTCTCAGTGAAGAGTAGTAGAGTAGTGTATACGGGCCTGACTACCGTATACGTCAAAGCCGTGTTTGGGTAACAATCTTAGGTTGTTATGGCTAATATAGGTTTGAGCGAAATGTATTTTTGGGGCTAGGAGAAGAAGTCTTATGTATTTTATTTTGTTACCATGCGTTCAGTTTTATATGTTATTAGTTGCGTACTCTGAGATAGTTGATGTGGTCGTAGGCTCTACTGATAGAGCTAATAATTTTATACGTATGTTATATATATAGTCATGGTATCAGTATTGGTTGTTTTAATATTTTCGCATTTTTGTTTAATCATGATACGCTGCAATGTTAAGAACACGAGTTCGAGTTAATAATGAGACCTACGAGGAGGGGCTGTCTCAGACTGCTCATTGAAGACCCTAACACTCACTTGAAGAAATTTTCAAGGGTCACACATTTGATCAAGTACAGTGGAGTTTCCACAGATGCTATCATATACAAAGCTGACCAATGTCTATCATCCCTACCTGTTGGTTCCATCACTACTTGGAACCAACTGACTTGCCAATTTTTGGCTAGGTATTTCCCTCCTTCTAAATCTGCTAAATTTAGAGCTGACATCGCTAATTTTGTGCAGTTTGAGAATGAATACTTATTTGAAGCATGGAGCGATACCAGGACTTGATTCGAAGATGCCCATGCCATGGCTTTTCAGTTTCTATTCAGGTGCAGACTTTTTATATTGGGATCTTTCAACATTATAGATCTAATTTGGATGCTACTAGCGGAGGCTCTATCTTGCAGAAAACGCCTGAAGAAGCTCACACCTTAATTGAAGAAATGTCAACCAACCATTACCAGTGGTCTAAAGGAGATAGTCATATTGTTAAGAAGCCAATTGAAGTTTATCAGGTTAATGCCAACACGGCACTAGAGTCCAAACTGGAAGCTCTTACAAAACAAATGGAGATCTTAATGCAAGCTCAATCACAAGTCAAATCTAAAGTTGAGCAAGGTCATGAGGAGGTGAATTACATAGGGAGCATGCCCAAGAGGCAGAATGACCCATACAATTCAGGGTGTAAGGATTGTCTTGATTTCTCATGGAATGATCATCAAAATAGTCAAGGTTCAAATCAGAATGTCTACAGGCCCCCTTATTTGCAAAACCAGGCTAAAGAAGAGGAGAGGCAGCCAAAATCCGAGGATCCTTTGATGAAGTATATAGAGAAGATTGATAAAAGGGTAGATGCCATGGAAGCTCAGATGTCTAATATTGCTCAATTGTTGAGTTAGACACTGCAGAGTGTATCGCAGAATCAAATTGAACCTAATCCAAGTGAACGGGTCGATGTCATCACTACTAGGAGTGGCAAGGAGTTGAATCAAAATCACAAGAAGGGAGACTCTGCACCCATGGAAGAAGATGCTCTTGCTGAAGAAATTGATTCTGAAGACAAGCACAGCCGTGCAACAAGCATGGTCGTGCAACTTGCCCAGTGAGCAGAAACAGGTAACAGCCATCAGTGAGCTAAAAAAGGTAAAAATCCCTTACCCTTAAAGATTGAAAGATGGGGATAATGATAGGCAATTTAAAAGTTTTTTAGAAATATTCAAAAAATTGCATACCAATATTCCATTTGCTAAAGCCATTGCTCAAATGCCCAAATATGCAAAAAAAATTGAAAGAAATCATTTCTAATAAAAAGAAATTAGAGGGCTTTAAAATAGTGAAACTAAATGAGAAATATTCATCCATTGTTCTTAAGAAACTGCCACCAAAATTAAAAGATACAGGGAGTTTTACAATTCATTGCTCTATTTATAATTCTTATTTTTAAAAATCATTATGTGATTTAGGTGCCAGTATAAATTTAATGCCTCTGTCTGTTTTGAGAAAACTTTGCATCCAGGAACCTCAGCCGACTGACATATACTTGCAGCTAGCAGATAGAACAATTGCCCACCCACGTGGGATAGTGGAGAATGTCTTAGTCAAAGTAGGCAATTTTATTTTCCCCGTAGATTTTGTTATTTTGGATATAAAGGAAGATGAGGATGTCACAATTATTTTGGGGCGACCTTTCTTGGCCATTGGGGATACCAAAATTGAGGTCCAACAAGAGAAGTTGACTTTGCAGATGGGTAATGAAGAGGTTATTTTTAAAGTTCTTAACTCACCTAAAAATCCCTCTTCTTTTGCTCCCTGTCACTTTATTCAGGATATTTCTGATGTGGTTATTTATAGCAAGTTTCATGATTTTAAAGCAAAAGATGATTTGAAGAAAATTCCTAAGTTAGAGGATCATGATTCGTTACTTTATCAAGCTCATCAATCATAAGAAACTTGAAAAAAGAGCAAAGTTGAAAAGATAAATTGGGGCAAGGCATTAAAAGGAAAAGCTGCACTTGGAGAGCCCCCTGATTGATTCTCCTAAAACAAGTCGTCGGGCTCGTGACATTAAACAAGCGCTCTGCGGGAGGCAACCAGTAACGTCCCGATTTTCAAGTTTTACAATTATTCAGTATTTAAACTTTTGTATTTTATTGGAGGGTCTAGAGAGTGAAATAAAATATTCTGAGACCATAGTCACGCTCTACGCTATTGTAGGAAGCTATGGTTAAGTTTTGGGTGAAAACTCAAACGGAGCCCGGTCTGCATTTTTCACGGATAGTAATGTTTTTCTACTATCAAGACCTAGTTTTGACTCGTGAACGAGACAGTAAGTCTCAGGATTTAAATCTCTACATATTTGTTGAAATCCGTCCTGACGTTCAAAACTGAAAATAATATATTATATTCGGGCGTATATTCGAACCGGGAGATGTTTGGAGCTGCGAAGGGATTTAACGGGACCCGCGAACGGATAATCTTGGTGTCCCATCAAGTTGAATTTCGTGGCCTTATCATGATGGCTTTCTGAAAATATCTAAACGTGAAATGACCAAAATGCCCTTGGTCTTTTAAGGAAATGACCAAATTGCCCTTTTATTTATTTACAAGTTTTCCATAGGATGAAAATATAAATATCTCTCTCACTAGGCCTCTCGGCCATACTCTCTCTCTCTAGTTTCTCACTTGTTCTTCCTTCTTCTTCCAAGTTCATAGAGTTCTTCATTTGTTCTTCACAAGTTCTTCACAAAAACTATCTTTGATCTTCATAAAAGTTGAAGGTTGGTGAAAACTTGTTTCTTTTATCATTAGTCTTTGATTCTAGGAGGTATGATCTTCATCTTAACTCTCTTAATCTCTCTATTTCATCTCTTGATTCATGAAGATCCAAGTTTACATCCAAAACTTTGAAAATTCATAGAAAAGTGTAGAAAAATCCTTTTAATACCAAGTCAATTTCTATGATCTAGTTTCATCATTCTCTTTCATAATCCAAGAGCATGAAACCAAATAAGTTTTCTAGCCTTTTATTCTTAAGATGGCCGAACCTTGTATTATGAGAAAGGTTGAGTTTTTTATTCAAGTTTTGAGTAATAAGACTTGTTTTAGTGTTAGGAGTATCTAAGGATCATCCATCCAAAAGATGAGAAATTTTGAACATCTCTAGCTAATTTTCACATATAGGGGCTGAACCCTAAGTTGGTGAGGATAGGAAAGTTTTGTGTTGTTTGATGTTAATGATTGTTTGGTTGTGTTGTTTGTAGTTGGTGATGAGTATTCGGACGAGTAATCGGGAGGTTTGCAACCAATCGACCGACTTTCATCCGGAGGATTATTTCATCAACAAGTATGGGGGGTGAACCTCATCACACCAAAGTTGGTGGTGGTGAACATGGTTATTTAAGTTTGTGTGTGGGTGAAACCCTTGGGTTTGGGTTCACCACTTTCATTTGCTAAGTTCTCTTGGAGAACAAAGTTGTAATAATTAGTGTATGCTTTAGTGTGCTCTAGCATATGTTTATGATAACGTGATTGGATGAAAATCATTTTCATGTATGTTGAAAAACCTACTTTGATCTCTAGATCAAGTATGGACTTTTATGCTTGATTATGATACAATGATGTGTGATTGTTGTTTGTCATAATTTTGTGAGGATTTTGAGCTATGACTTGTGGTCTAGTTGGTGAAGGAAATCTTCACTTTTCATTGGAATAGGCTTGTGGCCTTAGTGAGAAATAAGAACATGTGTTGTTCTTGATCTATCAAAGTTTTGAAGTAAGAAAAGTGTTTTCATAACCTATGTTTCAAAGAAAAACAAAAAGTGATTTTGATCCAAAGATCAAATAAAGTTTCAACATTTAAGTGTTTCACCAAAGTGAAAAATGTCTTTACTTTAGCCATAGGTCATTTAATTAAACTAAGTGCTTCAAAAAGAGAAATAATCAAGAAGTTAAGGAAAAGGGAAAACAAGGTGAAAGTGAAACAGGGAAACACAAGAAGGGGGGTTGAATTGTGTTTCTTAACCAATTTTCGAAAACCCTTTCTTTTTAAAACAAACGTTTAAAGCAGGAACATGGAAGAACACACTAAAACGATTATAGGTGATTAAGATACTTTGTTTTCAATCCCCAAGTTAGTAATAAAAAAAACTTAACGAGATAGAGAAAGAGAGATCACACAAAGATATATCCTGGTTCACTCTTTCAAAACAAAGAGCTACGTCCAGTCCCTTCCTCCAGAAGGTTTTTCCACTAAAACTCTTAGCACTTAATACAAGTTGTTTCCAAGTCTCTCCAAGACTATAACTCCAAGTATTCTGCATCTCTCCAGGCTACAAGTATTCTTTTACAGACAAGCCTCTTCAGGCTCAACAAATCCTAAGATTTGAGAGGGGTTTTTCTGAGCTTTTTACAAACTCACAACAGTGAGAGTATTACACGATATAGCTCTTGACAATCTGTTTACAACTTTACAATGAAAGAATGAGAAGGTTTACAGGTCAAAAACTAAGAGTGAAAGCTTTTTGGCTTTTTGTTTGCACAATGAAATCTCTTGAATATTTTCTTGCTCGTGTGTTCTCTCTTTTGCTTCTTCAGAGGAGGGTCTTTTTATAGCTTTTTCTTGACCTTCTGATTTCAAAATATAGGGAGAATCTTTTCCGTTTAGACTCAATCAAATATCCATTAGGCACAGATCATTTGCCAGTTGTTTTCCGTTATGTAATTGTCCTTTCAGAATGAGGAGGTAGTAGCAGCTTGAATGGTAGAAGACTGATTTTGCTTTGATGGCCGACAAGCGTTTTGCTCTACGTGATTTTCTTTATACGACGTTCGTACCTTCTTTTATCTTTATGTGAAAAAGATATTTCCTTAAAACCATTTAAGACTTTTGAATAAGAGCGTGCCACGTCATCTACAAAAAAAAAGTTAGTGGACGCACAGGCAAATATATAATTGGACGCACAAGTGTTGTAGACAATTGGACACATACGCATTTGAAGACAATTGGACGCATAATAGTTAAAAAAAATTGGACGCATAAGCATTGAAGACAATCGGACGCATACGCATTGAAGACAATTGGACGCACAATAATTATAAACAATTGGACGATAAAGCAGTGTAAACATTTGGACGTAAAACTTTACCACTTAGTTTCTTTGGACGAAGATATTACGGTGATTTGTCCTTTAAGAGCTAGGTGAAACTTTGGTTTTTGGAGAACTATCTGAAGTCAGAAACATACAAAGGTCTTTTCACCTTATGGATTAGCATAAACTTGACTTCGAGTATTTTCAATAAACATATAATAACTTTGTTAATCATTAAAACTTTTAGGGGTCATTAGTCATTACTGTTTTGGTTCTAACAATCTCCCCTTTTTTTATGATGACAAACATTATTATGAAGCATGTTTTTGAAACAATATAGACAGTGTATCGTAAATGCTCCCCCTGAGATTATGCATTTACATATTGAAGACATAACTTAGATTATGAAAGTATAAAGACAGGATATATAACCAAACGTTCAATTCATTTCATATATATAACAACTTTACACATTTCATTTCATATATTTTCTCCCCCTGTTTGTCATCAGACAAAAGGAATAAAGGGAGGATACAACATCATTGTCAGCAAAAAGAAATGAAAAGATTCGACGGAGATGGAGGCGGAAAGTCAGGGAAGACGCGATGAAGATAAGAGAACAACTGAGCCATCTTTCGATCTAACTCTTTAGTAACCCTAGCTGAGATCCGATCTACTAAATAATCAGCAACTTCAGGAGTCAGACCAGGAGGTAGAGAAGGAGCCGAAGATGGAGCAGGGCGAGCTTTTTCAGCTGTAGAAGAGTTGACATCTTCCTCATCAAGATTTAGTTCCACCGTGTTTCCAGACAGGGTGGAAGTAGCATCAAGACGTTCAGTGTGCTGAACCGAGCTGGCTTCCGTTTGGGAAAAAGGAATAACAACTGAAGCAGGAGAATCATCCACTAGAACCTATGAAGATGTGGATTCTTCATGAGAGTACCATGGAAGCAGAAGAATAGGAGGAGGAGAAGATGATTTCGGGACCTGTGATGGAGGTACGGAGGATGGGGCATCTTGAGGTGAGAAAGGTGGAGATGGGGATGGGGAAATGGATTTTTGTGGGGACGGAGTGAAGGTTGAAGAGTCTAATATGAGGATTTTGGGTCGAGGTGGTCGGTGGGCTACAATTTTGATGCGCATTGGTTTTGGTGGAAGAGGGATGGACGCAGAGAGTTTAGGATTGGGGTGAGGGATAGAAGATGGTTCTTCAGAAGGAGTGGATTGTACAGAAGGGTTGGGTAAGGGTGTGACACCTTACTTTTCTTTGTAAGAAGAAGAGCAATAGGAACATTGTCCATATCATCTTCTTCGTCGTCTTTATCCACCAGAAGTTTTCTCTTTCTGTATCGAGGTTTAGAGGAACCAGCTTCTAGATCTGCTTGAGAGGAAACATGAGCCTGCTGCTTTAAGCCTAAATCAGCCTTAAGCAAAGGTCCATGAATCTCTTCAACAAATGGAAGTACCACACCATTGAGCTTGATGAACTTTTCTCCATAGATGGTGTAAGCAATTCCTTCCATCATTGAGGCAAACTCTAGGCTCGGCTTTTCCTCAAATTCTTCGAACATTTTGAGATGAAGCCTGAGTGGATGGATCAGAGGAGAAAAGAGGAGGGGTTGCAACGTTTTGAGTTTGATGCTTCCTTCTCTTAAGACTTTGAAGATCGTCCATGCGTGGAGCTTGAGCAGAAGAGGTCTGAGCTTGATCAAAAGCCAGCACAGTTTTGAGTTTCATTTTGGAGAGGTTTGCCTTTCCAAACACAGGGCATCTCACTGTTTGATAGGAGGTTTTGATGCTAGGATGAACTTTTTGTAGCATCCGATAAACCCCTTGATTTTCAAAGATGTGGGAGAGAAGGATTGCATATGTAATGGTCTTCACAGAGATTACATCAATGCAGTTTTCTTTGAAACGGTCAAAGAGAAGAGAGGGAAGATTGACCTTTATACCATACAGTAGATGGGTGAGCAGGAAGGAATGCACCTCAGAGATGGAGTCTTTGGATCCAGCTTTGTGCAGAACGGCTTTGTTCAAGATTTGATTAAGAACTCTAGCTTCATCCTTCATGATAGCAGCACGGAACAATGCATTTGGTTGAGCATCGGGATTTCTGAGGAAGTTAAAGACACTGTCTTTTCCTCCAAACTTGTTGTGCCAAGATTTGAAATAGGTGGCACTAAGAGATAGACACCCAATAGCAGAGGCTATAGAGACTTTGGAGACTTCAACTTTGTGTGTCCCCAGAACAAACCCAGAAATAAGACCTTCTTTTTCAAGGTGAGCTGTCTTCCAGAACTCAGTGAGAAGTCTTGGATAGACTTCTGGATAGTTGATAAAGAAATGATCCCATCCAGCACCGATGATGTAGACCCTAACGTCTGCTCCCAATCTCGCTAGCATATTCAAGTCAATCAGATGCTCAATATTGATCTGACAGTTATCAGGAATCTCACGAGTGGGATGACCGAGCGGTGAAGTGGTCTCCTGTGGAATGCTGCTTCCTTCTCCAGTTGACCGCAGATTTCTTCCCATTTTTCAGAAGAGTGAAGAGAGAGAAGATAGAGAAGATGAACAGTTGAGAGAGAGAAAGGAGATTTCAAAGAGAGGACGTTTGGTGAGGTTTGAGCTCACGGGTTGAGGTTTTCTATAGAGAGGCGAAAAGTAACCGAAGCGTCAGAGAAAGCAACCATGGTTATAAAAAATGATGACTAGCGATTACCGAGGGAGGCTACTTAAGAGTGAAGTAGCAGACGCACGCCGCTTGACGTGACCCGAGAGTGCTGACTCAGCATAGTATTTATGTTGAGGACAGATGTAGAGATTTTTAAAAAAAATGACAATAAATAAATATCAAAGAATAACGACGTTAGCAGAAAATGGACGCAACCATTTTATGCACATGCTTTTCTGACACAAACGTTTATTGGACGCAAAGTCATTCAACACAAAGCATGTTGAGCTGTTTTCTTATTAAAGAAAATCTATCCTCTGCAAGAGGTTTTGTGATGATATCTACCCACTGGTGGTCAGCATCCACAAATTTTACATCAAACACACCTTTTTGAATGTAATATCTAATAAAGTGATGTTTGATTTCTATATGCTTAGCCCTCGAGTGCAATATAGGATTTTTTGATAAATTAATTACAGCAGTATTATCACAATAAATTGGAATCTTACTTTCATGAATATTGTAATTTTCCAGTTGATGTTTAATCCATAAAAGTTATGAGAAACAACTAGCCGCGGAGATATATTCAGCTTCAGCAGTTGATAAGGCTATGGTGCTTTGTCTTTTACGAGACCATGAGATAAGATTTGATCCAAGAAAATGAGAGCCACCACTTGTACTTTTTCGTTCAATTCTGTCTCCAGCATAGTCAGCATCACAATATCTCATTAATCTGTACTCAATGGTTTTCTCATAAAATAAACCCAGATTAGAAGTACCTTTTAGATATCTAAAAATTCTCTTGAAAGGAGTTAAATGATTTTCACATGGATCAGCTTGAAAACGTACACAAAGACATACACTAAACATAATATCTGGTCTAGACATGGTGAGATATAAAAGGGATCCGATCATACCTCTGTAAACCTTTTGATCTACCTTTTTATCTTTGTTGTCTTTGGTCAGAATGGACGTTGGATGCATAGGTGTACTCATTGGCTTGCTATCGTCCATTTGAAATTTCTTCAATAGATCTTTAGTGTACTTGGTCTGGTGAATGTACACACCCTTTGAGGTTTGTCTTACTTGCAGACCCAGAAAGAATTTGAGCTCTCCCATCGTGCTCATTTCGAATTCTTTTGTCATAAGATCAGAAAATTCCTTACAAAGAGAATCATTAGTAGATCCAAAAATAATGTCATCAACATAGGTTTGAATTATTATAAAATTATCTTTATTAGTTTTCTTAAACAAAGTCGTATCTACCTTTCCCATACAAAAACCATTTTCCATGAGGAAGGAGCTGAGTTTCTCATACCAAGCTCTAGGAGCTTGTTTGAGTCCATATAAAGCTTTCTGAAGCTTGTATACATACTCAGGATGGGAATGATTCTCAAACCCAGGGGGTTGCATTACATAGACTTCTTCGTTAATTAGTCCATTCAGAAAAGCACTTTTAACATCCATTTGATATAAGGTTATGTTATGATGAGCAGCAAAGGATAGTAAGATATGTATAGCTTCTATTCTAGCAACAGGAGCGAAGGTTTTAGTGTAATCAATACCTTCTTCTTGAGAATAACCTTGTGCTACTAACCTTGCTTTGTTTCTCACAACCTTTTCATTTTCATCCATCTTGTTTCTCATTACCCACTTAGTTCCAATAATGGATTTATCTTTGGGTTCTTGAACTAAGGTCCAAACTTTGTTTCTCTCGAACTGATTGAGTTCTTCTTGCATGGCCAAGATCCATCCATCATTCGAGAGAGCTTCATCCACAGTTTTTGGTTCTAACTCAGAGATGAAAGCTGAATCAGCTTGATTTCTGAAGGTTGACCTTGTTCTTACTTTGTCACTAGGTTGACCAAGGATCTGATCTTCAAGATGGTAAACTTTAAATTGCCAAGATTTCTGGCTATCACTAGACAAGTATGGATTAGCAGTTTTGACATCATGGAAGATTTCCTTTTCATTGTTGGTTGGACGATGATCATTCAGATCCAGATCTGCAAGAGATTCGTCCAGCTCTGATAGTGTTTTATCAGGCTTCTTGTTATCAAATTTAACATGAATGGATTCTTCGACAATTAATGATCTACAATTATAAATTCTAAAGGCTTTAGATGTTTCAGAATATCCTAAGAAAATACCATTATCAACTTTGGCATCAAATTTTCCTAGATTGTCTTTAATGTTTAATATAAAACAGGCACATCCAAAAGTATGAAAATATGATATGTTGGGTTTTCGTCCTTTCCACAATTCATATGGAGTCTTTTTCAGTATTGGTCTTATGTATACTCTATTTTGAATATAGCATGCTGTGTTAACAGCCTCTGCCCAAAAGTTCTTAGAGACAGAGTTATCATTGAGTAATGTTCTTGCCATCTCTTGAAGAGGCCTATTCTTTCTCTCAACAACCCCATTTTGTTGAGGTATTCTAGGGGCAGAGAAATTATGAAGAATGCCATTTTCTTCACAGAATAGTTGGAAGTTTACATTCTCAAACTCTCCTCCATGATCACTTCGGATTGAATTGATACATATACCTTTCTCATTTTGAATCCTTTTACAGAATATTGAGAACACCTCAAAAGACTCATCTTTGTGAGCTAGGAACATTACCCATGTCCATCTAGAGTAATCATCAATAATGACAAGTCCATATTTCTTTCCACTTAGGGAGGCAGTCCTTGTTGGACCAAACAAATCTAAATGTAGCAATTCTAAAGGTTTGGATGTTGAAACAATATTCTTTGAATTAAAAGAATTTTTGACTTGTTTCCCCTTTTGACAGGCATCACAGAGAGCATCTGATTTATAGGGCAGCTTTGGTAATCCTCTTACGAGTTTATGCTTTTGTAGCTTTGAGATTAATCTCAGGCTTGCATGACCAAGTTTCTTGTGCCAAATCCATTGCTCATCATTCACAGACATTAGACATGATAGATTTTGATTAGAGAGGTCCTCCAAGTCAATTTTATAAACATTGTTTTGCCTCTTACCAGTAAATAGAGTGGACTCATCAACATATTTGACTATACACTTATCTTTGTTGAAAGACACTACAAACCCACTGTCACATAATTGGCTTATACTAAGCAGATTGTGTTTTAGCCCTTCAACTAGCAACACATTATTTATAGAGGGAGAATTATTCTTACCAATCTTACCAATACCTACAATCTTTCCCTTTTGATTGCCACCGAAAACAACTGATCCTTCAGACTTTGGCTTTAGGTCTAGGAACATAGACTTTTCTCCCATCATGTGTCGTGAGCATTCACTGTCCAGGTACCAAGATTGGTGTTTTCTTTCTGTTGTCAAGAAAGTCTGCAACAGAGATTATTTTACTTTTAGGTACCCACATAGACTTGGGTCCTTTTTGGTTAGTTGCAGGTAACTTATAAATTTTTCTTTTGTGTAAGCATCTGGATGCAGAGTGTCCATTTTTACCACAGATAGAGCAATACATTACTTTTTTTGTCTCAGAAAATTTTGGGTTTTCTTTTTCATACCCAATGCCAGATTTACCGTAAGGAGATCTATATCTAAAAATTAAATTAAGATTTTTAGATCCATCAGTGAATTTTAACAGGCTATCAGTTAAGTAAGTAATTTGATGCTCAAGTTTCTCAACTTCACAGGATGTACTGGACTTAGAGCTTGAGATTTCAGTTAGGCTGATTATCTCATCTCTTAGTTCTCCATTCTCAACTTTGACTTTGTTAAAGTCTTTATTGAGTTTGGCAAATTTTATTTTAAGGGCTTTATATTCAGAATAAATAGTGCATGATTCATTTAATAGCTCTTCATATGCATCTTTTGAGTGGTCAGATATATTTACCTCATCTTCTTCTATTTCTGTCTCAAAGGAAATACTTGCCATGAGACACATATCTGCTGTTGGGGATGCAGGTGGAGATCTTTCAAGAATATCCATTAGATTCATCATTCCCCAAGCAGTTGTCTCTTCAGCCAGAACATCTCTCCTTTCTCCATGTATACTCCGAAACAGAAAGGCCCTTGCCTCACAGTCAAGATCAATTCTTCTTCTTTCCTCAAAGGTGCAGCGATCTAGAGGTTTCATCATGTATTCTCCATTGATGATGATGATGGGACAGAAGGTTTCGTCAGTGAGAGTTTTCCAGTGTTCTTCTAATCCTTGGGTTACAACAAAGGATCTAAATTTCTCTTTCCAAGCTTCATATTATGATTCTGAAGATTGATAAATAGGTGGTCCTTCAGAATGAGCAGGTCTCCTTCTCATAAAAAGGGCATCTAGCATGTCAAGCACTCTTTTAGCGATATCATAATAAATCACCATGTTAACAGTTATTGCGTCCAAGGCACATGTAAGAATGTAGACAGCTCTAGCATTGATTCTCACACTTCTTTGTTCTTCTTCAGAACAGTCAGCTCTTGGTTTGACTATACGTTCACCATTGATAACAGTGGTAGGACAAAAGTTATCATCGGTGTAAGCTCTCTATAGGTCATCAACATTTTGTTCCAAGCTGAATCTCACGAATAGTTCTCTCCACATGGCATAGTCACCAGTTATATAGAACATAGGTGGTCCATTTATAGAGAGGTTACTGAATTCTCTCAATGACTCAGGATTTGAAGAGGTAGATTGTTCCTCTTCTTTTGAAGAATCTTCAGGGAGATGATTTTCAGACCAAAGACATAGGTTGGCTTCTTCTTCGTTTTCCTCTTCTTCAGAGGAGTCAAGATCTTCCCATGTTGCCATGAGATTTTTGCTTTTCTTTTTGAAAAACTTTTTCTTATCTTTCAGATGAGGGCACTCAGCTTTGAAATGGCCTGGTTTCTTGCACTCATAGTAAACCATTGGATTTTTATCCTTGGTTTCACCATGGTCTTTGACAATTTTCTTTGTAAATGGTCTACTTTTCATATTTTTCTTTTTCAGAATACATTCAAGTTTCTTTGATATGAGAGACAGTTCATCATCGGATTCTTCTTCTTCATTTTGATCATTGTCATCGTTGGAATCATCAGCTTTACTAGATTTTTGACTTTTCAAGGCAATAGTCTTGCCTTTCTTTGTAGGATTGTCCGGGTTGAGCTCCTACTCATGAACTTGAAGGGTTCCCACAAGATCATCTAAGGTCAAGGTTGACAAATCCTTAGCTTGCGTGATTGCAGTGATGAGTGGTCTCCATTCCTTATATAAGCTCCTAAGGATCTTCGTAACATTCTCTTTTGTAGTGTAGACCTTTCCAAGAGACTTGAGATTGTTGATAATAGTTTGGAAACGACCAATCATATCAACGATGGTTTCTCCATTTTCCACAGTGAACATTTCATATTGACTCATAAGAATAATGATCTTTGAGTCCTTTACTTTGGAAGTTCCTTCATGAACATTGGATAGAGTATCCCAGATTTGTTTTGCTGATTCAAATGCATGAACTTTTTGGAACTCGTCTGGACTAAGAGCACACATCAGTGTGTATCTAGCTTTGTAGTTCTGCTCCATCCTTCTTCTCTTATAATCAGTCCACGGAGACTCATCTTTCTCAGTGCCATCAGGATTGTTGACGATGTGAGGACCGTTCATGATCAAAGGCCAGAGCGCAGAGCTGGTACTCAAGATGAATCCTTTAAATCTTTCCTTTCAGTAGAGGTAGTGAGTGCCATTGAAAAAAGGCGGTCTGGTCAAGGAGGTACCTTCAAGAATAGGTTGACTCCCACTGGGCATCCCTTGTCCTGCCATCGAGCGTTGGATCTTTTCCTCAAGCATGGCTAAATGCTCAACCCAGAACCTGGCTCTGATACCAACTGAAATTGAAACAGGGAAACAGAAGAAGGGGGGTTGAATTGTGTTTCTTAACCAATTTTCGAAAACCCTTTCTTTTTAAAACAAACATTTAAAGCTGGAAGATGGAAGAACATACTAAAACGATTATAGGTGATTAAGATACTTTGTTTTCAATCCCCAAGTTAGTAATAAAAAAAACTTAACGAGATAGAGAAAGAGAGATTCACACAAAGATATATCCTGGTTCACTCTTTCAAAACAAAGAGCTACGTCCAGTCCCTTCCTCCAGAAAGTTTTTCCACTAAAACTCTTAGCACTTAATACAAGTTGTTTCCAAGTCTCTCCAAGACTATAACTCCAAGTATTCTGCATCTCTCCAGGCAACAAGTATTCTTTTACAGACAAGCCTCTTCAGGCTCAACAAATCCTAAGATTTGAGAGGGGTTTTTCTAAGCTTTTTACGAACTCACAACAGTGAGAGTATTACACGATATAGCTCTTAACAATCTGTTTACAACTTTAGAATGAAAGAATGAGAAGGTTTACAGATCAAAAACTAAGAGTGAAAGCTTTTTGGCTTTTTGTTTGCACAATGAAATCTCTTGAATATTTTCTTGCTCATGCGTTCTCTCTTTTGCTTCTTCAGAGGAGGGTCTTCTTATAGCTTTGTCTTGACCTTCTGATTTCAAAATATAAGGAGAATCTTTTCCGTTTAGACTCAATCAAATATCCGTTAGGCACAGATCATTTGCCAGTTGTTTTCCGTTGTGTAATTGTCCTTTCAGAATAAGGAGGTAGTAGCAGCTTGAATGGTAGCAGACTGATTTTGCTTTGATGGCCGACAAGCGTTTTACTCTACGTGATTCTTTGCTCTACGTGATTTGCTTTGTATGACGTTCGTACCTTCTTTTGTCTTTCTGTGAAAAAGATATTTCCTTAAAACCATTTAAGACTTTTGAATAAGAGCGTGCCACGTCATCTACAAAAAGAAGTTAGTGGACGCACAAGCAAATATATAATTGGACACACAAGTGTTGTAGACAATTGGACACATATGCATTTGAAGACAATTGGACGCACAATAGTTAAAAACAATTGGACGCATAAGCATTGAAAACAATTGGACGCATACGCATTGAAGACAATTGAACGCACAATAATTATAAACAATTGGACGATAAAGCTGTGTAAACATTTGGACGTAAACCTTTACCACTTAGTTTCTTTGGACGAAGATATTGCAGTGAGTTGTCCTTTAAGAGCTAGGTGAAACTTTGGTTTTTGGAGAACTATCTGAAGTCAGAAACATACAAAGGTCTTTTGACCTTATGGATTAGCATATACTTGACTTCGAGTATTTTTAATAAACATATAATAACTTTGTTAATCATTAAAACTTTTAGGGGTCATTAGTCATTACTGTTTTGGTTCTAACACAAGGCATTCGCCTGGCTAACCTAGTCTCGCGATGCGAGACAGAGGGCTAGCCCGAGCAGTAACAATATAGCTTCTCGGCCTCATGACGCTAGACAATTCTCGCCACGCGAACTAGAAGGATTGTCTAAGAAGTAAAAATAGCCTCTCAGCCTCGCATCGCGAACGGGTATTCGCCCCGCGAGAAAAGGTTTCGGTTTACGAAAAAAAGAGATTTTCAACTCTTAATCGTAAAGTTTTACGCGTGAAAACCTAAGTTAAAGTAATTAACTTAGAGTTGAAGACAAGAGATAATTGAGTATAGTATGTGGTGGAACAAAACCATAAACTATACCATTGATGACCTAGTTCATCAATGACTTCATAATACTTACGTGAATCAACACTTATTTCATTAATTGAAAATCAAGGAGTAATATCTTAGAAAGGCTCAAAGACTTATCTAAGAGGATTCTCAATCCTTATTCATAATGCTTAGGACTTGAAACATAATTCATAAGACATAAACACAAACACGAAACGTTTTGGGTTTAGAAACAGTAGTTCAAAGACGGACCGGTGATTCGGATCTAGGTCAATCGTTCAACTGTTTCAGTCTTATGATGACTCAATCTCGGAGGGATCACGATATTTATCCGGTGGATAAAAGTTTTGAAATACAAAGACGCGTATAGTTCCTAAGGGAGTGAACCTTAGAGGACCTTGAGTTTTATCTGTGGATAGACATTGCTTTATCGCATCTGCTTTGTGTAAGCGTTGGCATTTCATTTGCATAAGTCGTAAGGCCTTGAGCCTAGGAGTTGAGCTTACACCTTGATGCGGGTCCGAATCTTACAGTGATGATTGGAATGGTCATGGAGGTATCAGGGTTGGAAGGACTGACATATGACCAGTTGGTTGCTCTTCTGTGTCATGGCGAATCCGAGCAATACACTGATATCCTCGACTAGATGCCTTACTTTTCATGTTTAGTGCAGAGTGTTTCCGTAAAGTCAGATACGTGCACGTTACGAATGTTGTAGCATCTTGCCCAAGGCTGGCGTACACGGAACATGCCCTCCCATTCACTCTCTCTGATGTTTTGTTAGCTCCATGGAGTAAGGGTCAGGGTTTACCCTTGTGGCATATGGCATTGAGTTATGTACATTGCACTGCATTGCATGGCTGTTGATGATTACATTTACTGATTGTACATCACTGTTCTGTTCTTGAGAATGCCTTATTTTATGCTGGTAATTGCTTAACATGTTTTATATTGAGAATTATAAGGAGCATGTTGGGTACGTAGTTACCTGGTGAGTCATCCCGTTTTTACTTCTACTACTTTGTTATGTTGATGATGGGGATCTCACCCATATTTTGTATATCTTTTCTGCTGGTATTACTGTTTCTACTTGAGCAGATGGATGCGACGACGGTTCTGTCCAGAGTTTGCTTTGAGTCCGGAGGGGGACTCCTTTTGCTGTTTAGTTTCGTTTTGGCCAGACTGTGTCAGTATCTGTTGTACCTTTTTGGGAGTTATGACTCCTAGTACTTATTATATTCTACTCCTAGTACTTATTATATTCTATTGCTAGTTAAGCATTGCACCTATGTCTGTATACAGTATTATTTCTGTTTCTATTTCTGTATTTTATTTCAGTTCACCTTTTAAAAGTGCATGGTGAACCTAAGTTCAGTTATTATTATTTATCTTTACCAATCCCATTACATCTTTGTGAAAAGAAAAAAAAAACCGTATTTTCCGCATTAATATTATTTTCGGCCTTATAATTGTTCGGGAATGTGACACTCGGGAAAGGGTATTGCATTATTTTGGTATCAGAGCTGGCCGAGTCTTTTGGGGTTTTGTAGGTTATGGTCTGTCTTGTTTGTGTTGTGTTCTCTGCGTGTTTCTCTGTTGTTATCTCTATGAGGGAGGTAATATTATTTGCTTTAATTATGTTGTGGTCCCTTGAGTTTGACAATTATGGTTTTGAAGGTAGCAATGGCTGCTCAAAACCTAAATGCTGCTGTGAACGCCATAAGGGAAATGGCTGCTGCGATGGTTCAACGTGATGAAAGAGCTGTTGGGAGTAAAGGACTGAATGAATTCCTCCGTAGGAACCCACCTCAATTCAAGGGTGAGTTCAATCCTGAACTAGCTGAGCGTTGGATCTAGACGTTGGAGAAAATCTTTGGAGCTATGAGGTGTACTGAGAATGACAAGGTTGTTTATGCAACTTATATGCTGGTGGAGGATGCTGAATACTGGTGGGAAGGAGTCTATCAGATGCTGATACATGATCAACAAGCTATGGACTGGAATGTTTTTAAGGGGAAGTTTCTAGAAAAGTACTTTCCTACGAGTGCGAGACACGAGAAAGAAATGGAGTTCCTCCAGCTGAGACAAGGGGAATGACTGTAGCTGAATACGGGGCCAAATTTGAGAGTTTGGCGAAATTCTCGAATTATTTTCTGGACAACCCAAGAGAAGAATGGAAATGTAGGAAGTTCGAAGGAGGCTTGAGGATCAATTTGAAGAGGGTTATAGTTCCTCTGGATATTTCTGTTTTTCCAAGGTTGATGGAGAAGTGTCGTCTGATCGAGAGTTTGGAGCCTAATAAGGACAAGCCGGCACAGAGTTCTGGACCCACTAAGTTCCACAGAGGCAACGGTCGTCGTGATAACAAATCTCGATGGTGGCAATATTCGAAGCAGCAAGATCAACAGCAACGTTCTGTGGGAGGAAGCAATGGGGGTTTCAGTCAGTCTGGAAACGCCCCAAACAAGTGTATGAAATGTGGGAAGAGTAGTCATGTCACAAGAGATTGCCCAATCAAGGGAATTATTTGCTTCAAATGTGGGACGCCGGGACATATTTCCCGTGATTGTATGCAACCAAAAGCTGAACATTCTGTCAACAATGTCCAAGCAGCAAGGTCTAAGGCAAAGGGCAGAGTCTATATTGTAAGCGGCGCTGAAGCTTCTCAAAATGAGGATTTAATCCAAGGTCAGTGTGTCATGGGAGGTAAAACATTAACTGTACTGTTTGATTCAGGCGCAACGCATTCCTTTATTGCATATGACTGTGTGAACCTGTTGGGATTGCCTATGTCTTCTTTACCTTTTGATTTGGTAATTTCTACGCATACTGTAAAGCCTGTTATAACTGCTAAAGTTTGCTTGAATTGTTCTATTTCAGTTAAAGATAGAACGTTTTTGATTGATTTGATCTGTTTGCCTCTTTCGCAAATGGATGTAATCTTAGGAATGGATTGGTTATCTTCTAACCACGTCCTGTTAGACTGTGCAAATAAAACCTTAGTTTTTCCTAGTTGTGAGAATTCTGGATTTTTGACTGCCAACCAAGTAAACGCTTCTTTGAGAGGAGGAGCTCAAGGATACATGTTGCTATCTTCTTTGGAGGTCAAGAGCGAGCTAGTCTTAGAGCGCGTACCTATCGTGAACGAGTTTCCGGAAGTCTTTCCTAAAGATGTACCAGGTTTATCGCCAGTTCGGGACATCGAGTTTTCTATCGATCTTGTGCCAGGAACAGGACCAGTGTCTATGGCATCGTATCATATGGCACCTACAGAGTTGGAAACCTTGAAGGGACAGTTGGTGGACTTATTGGGGAAGCAGTTCGTTAGACCCAGTGTGTCGCCGTGGGGAGCACCTATGGGTGGATTATCGCCAGTTGAACAAGGTTACTATTAAGAACAAGTATCCACTTCCGAGGATAGATGATTTGATGGATCAGTTGAGGGGAGCGGCAGTTTTCTCCAAAATTGATTTGCGACCGGGTTATCACCAGATTCATGTGAAAGCAGAAGATGTACCAAAGACAGCGTTTCGAACACGCTATGAGCACTACGAGTACCTTGTGATGCCGTTTGGTGTGACGAATGCTCCAGCTATATTCATGGATTATATGAATAGGATCATTCGTCCATACCTAGATAAGTTTGTTGTTGTCTTCATAGACGATATACTCATCTATTCGCGAAACCAAGAAGAACATGTTGAACATCTTAGTGCGGTTCTTCAGGTTTTGAAGGAGAAACAGTTGTACACAAAACTGTCTAAGTGTGAGTTTTGGCCCGACGAAGTGCAGTTTTTGGGTCATGTGATTTCAAAGGAAGGAATTGCTATAGATCCGTCGAAAGTTGAAGCAGTTCTTGAGTGGGAAAGACCAACCATAGTGACTGAGATACGCAGTTTTGTGGGCTTGGCTGGGTATTATCGGAGGTTCATCGAGGGATTTTCTAAGATTGTAGGACCTCTTACCCAATTGACAAGGAAGGATAAAGCTTTTGAATGAACTGAAGCTTGTGAGCAGAGTTTTCAGGAGCTGAAGAAGAGAATGACTACATCACCAGTGTTGGTATTGCCAGATCCAAGCGAACCTTTTGAAGTGTATTGTGACGCTTCATACCAAGGGTTAGGCTGTGTTCTGATGCAGAATCGAAAAGTGGTGTAGCATATGCCTCGAGACAGTTGAAAGTACACGAGAAGAATTACCCTACTCATGATTTGGGATTAGCAGCGGTGGTCTTTATGTTGAAGATTTGGAGGCACTACTTGTATGGTTCGACGTTCAATGTCTTCAGCGACCATAAAAGTTTGAAGTACCTATTTGATCAGAAAGAGCTGAACATGAGGCAGAGACGGTGGCTGGAATTTTTGAAGGACTATGACTTCCAGTTACAATATCATCCGGGAAAAGCTAATGTGGTTGCGGATTTTGTGTCATCCAGTGACATCTTTTCTGTTGATATTGATGTTTCTGATTGAGCAGATGGATGCGACGACGGTTCTATTCAGCGTTTGCTTTGAGTCCGGAGGGGGACTCCTTTTGTTATTTAGTTTCGTTTTGGCCAGACTGTGTCCGTATCTGTTGTACATTTTAGGGAGTTGTAACTCCTAGTACTTATTATATTTTGTTGCCAGTTAGGCATTACACCTATGTCGGTATACAGTATTATTTCTGTTTCTATTTCTGTATTTTATTTTAGTTCATCTTTTAGAAGTGCATGGTGAACCTAAGTTCAATTATTATTTTTTATCTTTATTAATCCCATTACATCTTTGTGAAAAGAAAAAGAAAAGAAAACCATATTTTCCGCATTAATATTATTTTCTGCCTTATAATTGTTCAGGAATGTGACACTCGGGAAAGGGTGTTGCACAACCCGAATTATTTTATTTATTTCGTTATTTTATTTTTAGGATAATAAAAAAAAGTTAGGATCAATACTTATCTTCTCCTTCTCTACACTTGTGTTTCATGATTAAATTGGTTGCATTGAGAAATTACATCAGTTAAGTGTGGGCAGGAAAAATATATTTTTACATTGTTGCATCCAATTATTTGGTTGATCTTTCTTTTAAAATTATGGAAATCCCTTACAAAAAAAATTTTGACAAATTGTTTTGATAGTCTCATAAGTGTGTTTGAAAAAGTGAGTCTTTTGAAAACTAATAATTGACAGAAAATTTTTTGAATGAAAACTTTTCATTGGACTTAGCTTCTAAATGTGAGATTTGAGCTTTTATGGGGTTCAGTTACATTGCCAAGTATTTTGATATTAACCTTTTTTCTTTGATGGGTGCGATTCTCATGTGAATATATTTTAGAATTTGTCCTGAATCTCGAGGCTAATTTGACTTATGCATGTGGAACTCTGGTTGGGGCACTCCTAGGTATTCTTTCTGGCCCACATTTGTTTTGTTAAACTCTCCCTCTAGTTGTCCAATTTTGAGCCTTTATAAAAAATTCTCCTCTTTGGTCACTATTCTGAAAAGTAAAAAAAAAAAAAAATTTGATGACCTCTTGAAAGTATAATGGAGCAACAATAGGAATGTATGGTGGTGGATCCCTTTCCAAAAATAAATGTTAAAAATAAGCTGGCAGTAAAAAGAAAAAAAATTGCTTCTCTCTTTTCAAAAAGAATATATATATATATATATAATGCAGAAAAATAAAGATTAGAAAAAAAAGCAAGAAAAAGAAATGAGTTTATAGCAAAGGAAAGAAAGGAAAGGTTGAAGAAAAAGTAGTAGATCCTTAAAATATTTTGTGAAAAAGGTTCCAATGCACTTGACGTTCTTTTATACTTATAAGGGTCATTACATTGTTTTATTGATGTAGCCCTTTGTTTATCCTTTTTCTTTCTCTATCTCACCTAACATTAATACCTTGGCCCCATTACAACCCATGAAAGACCCCAACCTTCTTCGGCATGCATGTGGTTCATAATTGTGGAGATTTGGTCGATGAACAAGCTTATGATAATGTATTTATTTGAGAATCTTGAGTACTTTAAATTTCTTTACCCAATACACTAAGAGATTGTGAGTAGAGTGACCTCTGTTCTTTTGAAAAGTTTATTTAAAGGAATTTAAAAGTTCCAATTGGGTAATCTCTTGGCTTTCTTTTGAAAATTATACTTGTTTGATTATCCTTGCAATTTTGAAAAAAACTCTGTTTGTTCTGGATTTGAGAAAACGTGATTTACTCCTTTTAATTATTCAACCTCTTTACGCTTTATGCTTTCTAATCATTTAAACTCTTTGCCTGACAACCATTAGGTTCATCTGGAAAAAAGAATATTAATTGCCTGATAAACAATTAATAGTTTTCGTAGAGGGATTGATATTCGAAAAGCAACTATTAAATTAAATAGAATTAGGATTTGGAGGTATCGAAAGCACAAGTGAAACCACAGCTCTAAGCTCTTTACTCTTGATTTCTAAACACTCTTTTTATTCTTCTTTTAACATCTTTTACCATTGCTCTATTATTATTTATTTTCTAAGTTCTTGATTAGTCTGAATAGCATAAGGATTTCCCTATTCCAGTACTTACTTTATCACTTAGTTATCAAAATTAATCTCTTGAGTACGATATCTGGACTTTTGTCATATATTACTTCTGCGATAGGATACACTGTCCTGAAGTGTGTTTTGAACACAAGTATGTTCATAACGCAACAGCAAGCTATGACTGGAAGTTGGAAGCCACGAAAGCACCCTTTCAAAGGGATCTTCATCAAGGTCATCAACAGAAAAGTTGTTAGCAGTGTAGATGGTCTCCATTTTCTGGGGACTTTCTCTTCAAACTACGTACCATTGACCAGAAATTTGGAGGAAACAAGTGCAAAAACAAAGGAAAGAAATCAACTTTCCCTTATTTCAGCCTATACCAATGATAGAAGCCAATGAAAGTGATTTAAGACTTCCAATTTGGACCAAAAAATATATGGTTAAGGTAATAATCTGGTCCCTATACGTAACACAGATTCTTCATCTAATCCCTAAACATAAAATATTTGGAATGAGTCCCTAAATGTATAAACGTTAGCAAATTCGGTCCCTATATGTGCATACGTTAGCAAATTCGTCTCTGTCGTCAGCAAATTGGTCCTTATACGTGACACAAATTTTTGATTTGGTCTCTAAACTTGAAAAAAAATTATATGGGTCATTATATGTGCAGTCGATAATAATTTTGTTCCTGCCGTCTATCAAGGAGCTCGGACCCAACTAAATATTCTTTTCATATTGAATATTTTCTATATATTATATCAATCTATTTCTTCTATTAAGAGTAAAATTGTATAATTTGGTCTGTAAATGATTTTATATTACGAAATTATCCAAGTTGACTCTCAATAGAAGAAATATATTCATATAATATATATAAAAAATAATCAATGCGAAAAGAATCTTTAGTTGGTCTGAGCTCCTTGGTAGACGATAGGAACAAAATTATTATCGATTGTACATAGGAGACTAATTTAATTTTTTTTTCAGGTTTAGGAATCAAATCAAAAATTTATGTCACGTATAAGGACTAATTTGCTTATGATAGGGACTAATATGCTAAAGTTTGCATATGTAGGGATCGAATTTACTAACGTTTACATAGGTACTCACTTCCAAATTTTTTAAGTATAAGGACTAAATGAAGAATCTATGTCACGTATCGGGACCAAATTATTACTTTAACCAAAATATATCAAGAAAAAAGTGGCCGTCAACTAATAATCTAAAACATTATCTGAATGCAAAAGATCAAAACTTTCCCCTTCGTTCCCCAACCCAATCAAGATTTGAAACAAAAATTGCAAGCTTTAGAGAGTTGTGAAAGAACCCATCTGCTGAGAGAGTGCAAGGGACGTCATGGCTAGTGTTGGTTCCTGGTGGCTACAGAAGGTGGCTCACAGTAACAGGATGGAGGACCCGATGGTGACGAGGAGATGGTGTTGCGTTGTGGACAACGGAATTTGCAGTCGGAGGGAGATTGATTCATGATGACTGTGGTGGTCGTGTGGTACTTCTGGGGACGTGCTATGGAGGAGATGATGACTAGATCGTGACAGATATGTGGGACGGTCTCCTTTGCGTTCAAAATTGGAGGACTATTTTGCAAATAAAAAATTTTCTACAAACTGCCTTTCAAACTTCAATTTTATGATCTAGCCTCCGAAATTACTTGCTGCAGCAGATCATTTTACAACCTTAGAGGTGAACCTTTTGTGGGCTCCTCATCCCAGAAACCACCATAGAAAGGAGCATAAATTCTATAAATAGAGGCACATGATTCCAATCTAACTATAACACTTTGTTTGGTTGTAGGAGAGAAAGTGAGAGGAAAGAAAGTGAGAGGAAAGAAGGGGGAAGGAAAGAAAAAGAGTGAAAAATGAGAGGATTGTTTAGTTATTTGGTATGAGAGAAAATAAAACGAAAGAAAACTAAAACTTTTCTCTCCTCTTGTTTGGTTTTGTAGAAAGTGAGAGGAAAGAAGAAATATATTTGTGAAACAACATAAATATCCCCACATAATAATATTTAAATAAATAAAAGAATGAGGTTTTTTGGTATTTTCACCCAAAAAAATGATTGGTTCTTCGGTTTCCATGTTTTTCTCCCAAATATGGAAGAAAAAAATTGGTGTGGATCCCACATGTTTTTTCCCTTCCCTCCACTTTCATCCTTTTCCCTTCACTTTCTTTCCTTTTCTTTTCTTTCCCTCTTTTTTCCATCATACCAAACAAAGTGTAAGCACGCTATAACTACATTGTCGACCATCCAATATGAGTGCTATTTAATTTCCAGAGATGCAAATATGTACATTAACCTAATTTAGTTCTTCATCTACAAGTTAATGCTATTATATATTCTCATCCGGAAACTGATAAATTGAATTTAGGTTTAATCAACTTTTTAGTCCCTATAAATATAGGCACTTTTGATTTTGGTCCCTATCCTTTTTTTTCTTTAGGTTTTAGTGTTTTAAACTTTTAAAATTTTGGAATTGGTCCCTGCCGTCAAGATACACCGTTAAGTGCTTACGTGACTAACGGATTGTCACATCAGCACTGCCACGTAGCATTAAATATAATTTTTTTAATGCCATATGGCATTTAAAAAAATATACATAACAAATTTTGATTTCGATCTTTGTACTTTTTTCTCTTTAGGTTTTGGTCCCTGCAAGTTCAAAAATATTGGAATTGATCCTTGCCTTTAGTTTCCATATGTTCAATGCTAATGCAGCTAACAGTCCCCACATCAACATTGTCACGTGAAATAAATTAAATTTTTATATCACGTTGGATTAAAAAAATACTATTTATATATTTTAATAATTTATATTATTATTTATATTATTATAAATGAGCAATTTTGTTTGGTTTCGATCTATGTACTTTTTTCTCTTTAGGTTTTGGTCCTTGCAAGTTCAAAAACATTGGAATTGATCCTTGCCTTTAGTTTCCATATGTTCAATGCTAATGCAGCTAACAGTCCCCACATCAACATTGTCAAGTGAAATAAATTAAATTTTTATATCACGTTGGATTAAAAAAATACTATTTATATATTTTAATAATTTATATTATTATTTATATTATTATAAATGAGCAATTTTGTATGTTCTGAATGAATTATTAGTTAAGCAGAACTATAACGAAACTTAGCAATAAAGAGATTTGATGGGCTAAAGTAAACAATGCGCTTTTGTGATAGTAATCGCTCATGATTAAAACTCGAGCATGTGTCATATGAAGCCACTTCGTGAAGTGTCGCATCATGCCGTATAAAAAACAAATAATAGTATTATAATAAAATTAAAATATTTTAATAATTATATATAATAAATAATAATATTGATAATCATAAATTTTTAAAAATATAAATAATCTTTGATGACTATTTTCCATTTCCATCCTTAATAATAATATAATATACCGATTAATTTCAATGCTAATTAAGTTTTTTTTCCAATTTTGAGTTAAAATATATTGTGAATGTATTTATATGTAATGAATTTTTAATCCAATATGACATACAAAATTATTAATTTATTTTATGTGACAATGATGATGTAGACTAATGACAAGAACCAATTGCAACATTTTAGAACTTGCAGGGACCAAAACCTAAATAGAAAAAATTATAGAGACTAAAACTAAAAATTTTTAAATATTTTTTTTAAAATGCCACATGACATTAAAAAATATATTTAATGCCATGTAACAGTGCTAACATGGTAATTCATTAGCCACGTCAATACTTAACGTTGCATCTTGACAGTAAGAATTAATTCCAAAATTTTAAAAGTTAAAAACATCAAAATCTAAGAAAAAAAAAGATAGAAATCAAAATCAAAAGTCCCTATATAGGAACTAAAAATTTTATTAAACCTAATTTATATATGAATACATTAAGTAACCCATGGACGATTAAAAGGTTGCAAAATCTCAAAAAGAAATTGGAATGTGTTCCTTTCGTGGTCTATGGTGGGAAAGAGTTGTTTGTCCCTGCCTTAATAGGAAAGGTGGATATAAAAGGCCAGCTGGACAACATGTCTGCTTATCTCAATTGTACGGATACTTAGAGAAGGATGGGACCATGATGGGGAAATGGAGGACTGTGATGTGATGGCATGATGATTCTGTGAAACAAACAAAGGTTTGGGCACTCTTTCCTGGGTTCATGATTAGATAATCTCGTTTTGAGAGTTTCGACACTTTATGCTTTATACTTCTCTTTCTTGATTCTTCCTTTTTTATGGCCCAATGTCAAACTAATAAGACCTTAATGGCTAATAGCATCCTCATCTCCTTCTTGGCAGATAGACAAGTGGGACCACATATATACGTTCATGGTGGCACATAATTCTTTTTTAAGTGATCAAGAGAAAGTCCTAATTTTAAATGGGCCTCGCATAAGAACCATGATTATTGTCAAAGTTGTATGTAAAAAAGTGACACTTGAAAGATACTAGTATTCTTCGATAGCAGATCCCAATAAAAGCAAGATCATTGATCTCATACAGTTATATATACTTTTTGTTTGAACAAGACTTACTATAAATCTTTGTTGTGTTATTTTTCAATAATAATAATAATAATATATGATATGTGTAATATTTTTTCATTGATGGGATATTATATATATTTTTTTTATCAAAAACAACACCACAAACTTTTATAAAATTGTAAGAAGTTATGTGATTTTTCTTTTCCTATACTATTATATGATAACAATTGAGCATTCTTAATTCCAAACTAATGAAACTATATGCTATGTATTAGGTCGAGAAAGAGCAACTACCAAATTGAAATTGTTTTTCCTATTTCCTAAAAAAAAAAAAAAAAGACAAAAATATAATTGAAATTGTTGGAAGAATGTCCATTAATGATTTTAATCTTTTTAACATTGTGGACTTAACTAATAATGTTATTTCTTACCCTTTATAGATACGCTGTTAATCCACAACTCTTATATAATTAACTAAAAAATGTAAAATCATTAAGTTTACATGATTATATTAAAAAGTACTGGCATAGCTCTGTTTGTCAAAAAAAATAGCTGAAAAACTAGTAGATAGTTGAAAAACTAATTTTTAGTTGAAAGTTTATAGTTGAAAAGTTAATTGATTGAATTTGAAGTATTTGGTAAAATGAGTTGTTAAATTAGCTTATAAATATAAAATGAGAGGACTATATAATTTTTTTATATAAACTCTATTTTTATATTATATATTTTAAAATAATTATTACTTGTAATATTTTAATTTATTTCAAAATATTTGTCATCCTAAAAATTAGAATATTATTTTTTAAAATTTTTAACTTTTAAATATTTTTATTAAATGAAACGAGATAATAAAAATGAAATGGCATGTTTATATGTTTTTTATATAAATTTTATTTTATGAATAGGTTAAGTAAAGTAGGAATTTCATTAAAATAATAGGGTAAAGATGATACAAAAGTTAATAAGCTAGCTATAAGATCTATGCTATAAGCTATTTAAAATAGCTTCTAAAAAAAAACTATAAGCTAATGAGATAATATTGTTTACCAACCCCTCTATTTTGGTCAAAAAACTTATAAACTAGCTAATCAAATAAGTTATAAACTAGTTTATTAATTTAACTTACCAAACAGTCATAAACTTATGGGGAACCTAAGGTTGTTTTTTTTTTTTTGGGTTTATAGGTATAGAGTTCTCTCCGTCGGGGAACTTGCTAACATGGGCACACAAGGTGAGTTCTTCTCTCTAAATCAGATTTTCTTAATATATAAGAGCCAGGGTTCGAACCCTTGGCCGCTTGTTTAATTAGCTGTTCGAATCCCTTATCACTCGAGCCAACCACATGTTGGTCGAAGCTAAGGTTGTTGGTGCTGACATATTTGCCCACCAGGGTCCCTATATGGAATTTGGAATTATATAACATGATATAAATACATTGATATAATAAAAATTTAAAAAAAATTAAAAGCTATATAGATAAAAAAAAACATATAAAAATATGGAAGTATCTGTTATAGGTTAGACGCCAATATGTTAACCTATCAGTGCTACATAACTTGTTTATTTAATTTCCTTTCTTATTTGTTCCATTCTTTCCAAACATTGATAGTATTTTTTTTGTTTTTTTTTTACTATTACTCCTATTTATTATCACTCTTGTCTAAATAACTTTTGTTACTATCTTTTAAAAATGTCCTTTATTTGTTAATAAATCTGTTAGATTGAATTATCAATTTAATAAAGGATATTTTAGAAAAATAAGAAAAAAATTAGTTGAAAAAAGTGATAATAAACAAATAAAAATGACAATAATCACCCTCCTATTTGCTTTAGCAGTAATACTTAATAGTTCGAAACGAAATTCGTCAAATATATACAAAGGATTTTAATTGGCTGATTAGCTTTTAATATCCCATATTTCATTTTGATCGTATCTCTCTTTCAATTCTCTAATTCAATTCGTCATATTCGTAAAAATATGTGTCATGTACTAATTAACATTGTTATTTCTTTAGAGGTGTAAGTCACTTTTGTTTTTGTTGCTGGACATGTGCCCCCATTGATCCAAAAAAAAATTTGAAGCAAAGTAACTGTGAACGTATCAATGCAACATAAATCTAATATTTATCTAAAGAAGTATATACTTTCTTTCTTCTTCAAACCACACCAATTACTTGTCGTTCTCTTCTTCAAGTGTTAGTTATCTCGACTAACTCACCAAGATAGATCCACACATTAATTAAAATTATATACACATATATAGAGGGAGTTACTTAGGTTAGAACACTTTGTTATTCTAAGAAATGAGAATAATAATTTTGATCATTAAATCTTATTTATATCATCAAATTATAATTTTTTAAGGGGACACAACTTTTATTCTTGATCATCTATATATGATTGTATGATCAAAATTTATTATTCTCCATCACAATATTCTTAAAATGAGAACCCTATATATGTGTGTACTACATACTATATTTTAATTAAGAGAACACACAACAAAAGCAACAAGAAAAATAAAAAATTCCAAATTTTGTATATCTTATTGCCTTAACAAGTGAAAATCTCTCCAAAAAATCTAAACACCCCTTCACGTTTACATATACCTAAAATTATTCAAAGCTATGTACATAAGGACCGCATAGCGCAGTGGATTAGCGCGTTTGACTTCGGATCAAAAGGTCGTGGGTTCGACTCCCACTGTGGTCGCATGTTGTTTTTGTTGAAGGCAATGTTTATTTATGTTGCCATTTTCTTTTTCCGTAACTCCCAGAAGTCAAAACCAAAACTTTCACCGCCCTATAGCCAGTTCCATTTTTTGCTATTTGAATTTTGAAGAGAACAGTGACAAGCTGAGGGAGCTGCAGGAACTGGGAAGCAGACAAACACAAGAAGAGCCAAATTGGCCCCAATGGGGATTGGGCCCTTGGGGGACAAGATAATTCCCACGAAGATCCACGATCCATTCTCAGTTTCAGTTGAAACAGTGTCCCTCACTGTATCTTGGCGAGAGATTATTCATTATTGTGTGGCCCAATATGATCGTTCCAATTTTTTTTTTTTTGGTGCTATATGATTGTTCAATTTTAATTTATTTGTCCATCTATATTTTAATAAAACCTGGATAAGTAAGCTCCCTCACTCTTCTTTTCTCTGTTTGTTTTTTTTTTTCTTTTCTGTTGTGTCAAGATCATTTTCATCACATCTCCATCCAAATGTCGATCGTTAAAATCATTGGATTAATCTAACCGTCAGGAAGAGAAAACTTTCATTGGGTCGGCCTAAGGCCCAAGCCACTAAGGCAAGGGCTTTAGGCCTCAAATTTTTTTTTTTGACACATTTTTTTTTTACTTAATAACTTCAAAATTGCCATCATGCATGCTGAATAAGCCTTTATTTTAGGTCTATCAACAAAAAAGGCCTCAACTCAAATAAAAAGATCTTGTACTGGATTGGTCCTTGATTATAAAGACAATTGAAGACAAAAAAGGTTTCACATCAAATAATCAAGTTAATGAACTGAAAAGACATTTTCAATAAAATCACGTTAATATACTGAATTGGTCCCTGATTATTTTTTTGGTAAAGAAAAGTTTAGATTAAGGGAAGGCACGCTCCCGTGCAAAGTCAGGGAAGATCACCAACCTTTATGAGGATTTATAGTGGAATTTACATATTGCCTACCAGCAGGGAAGATCTGAGAATCGAACCCAAACCACAATGAGTGTGCGGAAGGTTCGATCAAATGTGCCAACCCCTGTTGGCCGGTCCCTGATTATAAAAGACAATCGAATGCCTAATTTTTGTAAGGCTCATTCAGCAAAAGCCTGATTTTTCGCTTTAGACCTCCAATAATGTTAGGCTGCCCTGGTGACTTGCGAGAGGATGGAGAGGATCCATTTTCCTTATTTCATTCTCTTCTATGTTGTCCCTAGGAAATGCACTTTCATCAAATTATTTTCATCCAACAAGCTTTGAAACTCTGTTCCCACCGTTTTCCTTTTCTTTGATCCTTTTTTTCTCTTCTGTTGTGTCTATCTCTGTTGAGCTAGGGAAGCTCACTTTCGTCAAATTATTTTCAAACAGTAAGCTCCAAAGCTCTGTTTCAAGACATACTTTCGAACGTTGAGGTTGGAAACCCACCTTTGCTAAACTTCAAAGCTATTTTCGAGACTGAAGTTTCCAAATTTAGGATGGTGGCATCAATAACAACTTCATCCTATTAGAAAATGAACCAAGCTGGAGAAGATTTGTACAACGAGCCACAAAGGTGATGCCTTTTCCATCATTTTTATCAATCCCTGCATTTTAAATGGTTGTGTAACCTTTTGGGGATAAGAAATAGTGCTTTGCGGGTCAAGCTTTGAATTTCTACGTTTGAGGATTTGAGGGTATAGGATGGTGCTTCTTGAAGAGCTGCTATTTCTAGTGATTTATTTCCAGGTCTTGTATTCTTCTTTTTCCCATTTCAAAGATGTATTGAAGTTTTTTATTTTTGTGCTTAGCATATTTTTAATGCACCTATAAAATTTTTTCCTCTAAATCAATTAATCTTTGCTTCTCTTGTAGCTATAATAGGGAAGCAACATTTAATTCATTGCGCAAATCACACTCAAGATATGTGTACCTATCACTAGGGGTGGGCACGGGTCAGGTCGGATCGGGTTCGACGGGAACTTGGACCGAACCAATCAAATATGATCGATTTGGGTTTTTTTTAAAATTGTGTAACCCAAACCAACCCGACCACATTAGGGTTGGATCGGGTCAGGTAACCGGATAATCGGGTTCCATATTAAAATAAAAAAAATTAAAAAACCAAATTATATTAAGTTACAAACAGATGAAAAAAACAGAAAAGAAATAAATCGTAGCCCAAGTAGAAACAAACCCAACAAAGGGCTCGCATCCTCTGGAACAACCTTCCAGAAGCATCCTCCATGAGCATCAACTCGAGATCTGGAGAGGGGGATCAGAGGAGAACCGTCGTTGTGTCACCGTGAGCTCCGCGTTTGGCCAGGTAATTTGCGCACAAGTTCCCTTCACGCTGGATATGCCCCAAGCTCACCTCCCAAACACAATGAAGAAGACTTCGAATGTCCCACAAAAGTGCCGCGTAAAAGTGGAACTTCAGAGGGGTTTGTTGAAGAAGGTTCAAAGCTTCGATTTAATTGGAGAAAGCAAAGAGCCTTCTAATTCTAGCTTCCCAGGCTATTCTGAGACTGTGAATGCAAACTGCACAATAGGGCTGCAAAGAGAGAGAGGAGTTACGGTTGCAATGTGAATGCAGACTACAGAGAGAGATTAAGTGAGACTGAGAACGATAGGGAAAAACACAAACGCACGTGTAAATTTCAAAACCGAAGTGTTTTACAACTGAGAGGGTTTGGGTTCAGTTCGGGTTGGGTTGGGTTACTTGGGTTTTCGTTTCTCTAAACCTGGTACCCGAACCAAACTAGTCGAGTTCTGAAGTATAACACCCAAACCAAACCGATGACTCGAACTAACCTGATTTTTCAAGTCAGGTCGGGTTTGTCGCATCATCAAGTTGAATCAGACTCGTGTCCACCCCTACATGTCGCACAAATAATAGATGGATAAAGTCCCAACTATGGAACTCACACGAAATAATTGACAATTATCAGATTCTTTAAACCTTATACTATCCGAACAATCAAACAAAAATAAATTGAGAAGTAAATTAAACTAACCAAGAAAATATAAAGAAGAAAACACAAGAAGAAATGACTAAACATTTGTAGCAACCTTTATGCATGATTAAATAATATAACAAATCTTTTTGTTATCTCATTCTTTAACCTGTAGGTAATGTGAACACCTTATTTTAGCACATGGAATCAAATTAAACAAAGTTGTTATTAAAAAGTTAGAAAAGAGCAGAATGGTTACAAATTTGATAAATGATGTCTTTAACTGTGTTTCAAATGTAATGGATGATAATGACAACAATCAAGTTCAATGCGAAGGTATTTCTCATATTTATATCATAAATAAAATATAGCTTTGATGGTTTCTTAATAATAATATCTAACATTACATTAACTGTCAATTCTTGAGATGAAGAATTGGACGATGATGGGGTATTGGACTCTAACTCTCTACAAGAAGCTTTTGATGAAGTTCATAATAATTCTTTTGTACTATCTCATTAATATAAATATCTAAAAAGGAAGTTTTCAAGAATAAATAAAGACTTTGAATCTATGTGCACAAAGAATCAAAAGCTTATTGAAGAAAATAATAAGTTAAAGTCTAAGAATGTCAGTCTAATTGACCAACTCAACTCTAAGTCAAATGCACCTTGTGAAGCCTTAAGACTTAACCAAGAGTTTATCAAGGTTTGTGGATGGATTTGAGAAACTCAATATGATCCTAAGATACACCAGGTCTCCTTCTGATAAATCCGGCCTTGGCTATGAGAAAGAAAAATAAGATGTTTATCTCAAGAAGTCTGGCTTTAATAAGTCTTTATACTATAAAATCTATGGCAAAAGTAGTCATTATGCATCCAAATGCATTCATAATAAAATATGAAGAAAGGATGATCTGCATCTACTAACAAGAAAGGACCCAAGTCAATTTGGGTACCTAAGAACATTATAATATTTGTTGCAGATGTGCTTGACAACAGAAAGAAGACCCCAATCTTGGTATTTGGACAGTGAATGTTCACGTCACATGTCGGGAGAAAAATCTATTTTCCAAGATCTAAAACCTAAAGCTGGTGGACGGGTTACCTTTGGAGGTAACTAGAAAGGAAAAATAGTTGGAATAGATATGAGTCTGAATGATCACGAGAAGCATCCAATGCTAAAAGACGATGGACCATTAGACGATCAACATAACTTGATGGACACATCTGTTGGGGTTTCAGGAGGGACAATTTTTAAAAACAATTTATAAAAACCTCTTGAGCGTGCAACCCACTTTACTAAAAGACCACGTATCGCACATGAATCACAAGGATATTGTGTTTACCTCTTGAAGCTTAGCTTTACCACGAACACTGCGAGCATGTCAGCAGCACAGGTAAATCACGAACACTGCTACGGTGTGAATGACAACTTGATCTACACAGCTACAGAGCAGCAGATCCGAGAAACACTGCTGCTATCACCACAAGGGGAGAGGTTCTTCTCTATCCCAGTATTGCAAAGTAGCAATACCTCTATTCAATTCACGCGACCAAACCAATGTCAGAGATAGCGTAGTGCTAGCTATCAGGATTGGGAGAGGCACGACACACAGAGAAAGAAAAGAGGGCGCGCCTGTCAAGGGTGTACAACGGCCGTTATGAGTGTTCTATGTTGTGTATCGCTTAAATGACGTGCACAGCTTATTAATAGCTGTCATTCACTTAACCTAACCCACTTGGGTTACTGTAAGCTACAGGCCCATTGTTTAATTATTAATTAAATCATATTTAATTAATCAATTAAACTAATTCTCTGAACATTTGCTCTATGCGTGTGACCCTATAGGTTCTCAATTAATTAGCAATAATATTAATTATTATTAATTATATTAATAATCAATTAATATTATAAACAATGAGTGGCATCTAGCAATACATCATTGCTACCCAATTAATTAGAATATTGGTGATATAATTAAAACCCTATTATAACCATATATAATGTGAAGTCAACGTCCTTTCGTCACAGTGTCTTAATTGAACACAAGGCATAAATGTGTCATCCATGTTAAGTCCAATTATTTATTTCTTGATCTAATTATTGACGTACGATCATGTGGGCCCAATATCTCATATTGTACCACCTTAGCATGGTCATGCATTTCTACGTCGCATACCATCAAGAGGCTTATAGACATTACTCCTGTTATGTAGGAGGGACGAATCTTATCTACATCACTCACATTCCTCAACATGTTTCATTGCAGGCTCAATAACTACCTATATAGTTGTCCTGTTACAGACAACGTTTAATAGTATCAAAGCCTACAACTACATATGTTAGGAATCGTGGTGACTTCAAGTCGAAGGATTACTTCACTATGGTCACCATGAGAATTGTTCATGACACTTATATAACTATTATGCAACGTTCTCATTGCGGGTCACTCCAGTATAAATATTCCACTAATATTTATACCTATGTGAAGACTTGATATCTTATATCTATGATCCGTGAGATGTGGTCATCAGTACACTCACATAATAGTCTCAATGTATTATTATTATTATCCTTATTAATAATAATACTTGACTATGGATATTTAAGAATAGTGTTCTATAATTTAATGGCATCTCACGGTCAAGTCATACTTGACGTTCAATTAAATGAACTACCTATTCTAAGGACTTTATTATGATATAAATATGATCATCAAATATAACATAATAAATAAATGCCTCATATATATAAAATATAAAGTAAAGTCATGATACAATATATAAATCCAATAAATATATATTGGCCACTAGGGCTTACACCAACAATCTCCCACTAGTACTAGTGCCAATTAGGCATAAATCTAATACCCATCAACCTAGTATGAGTGTTATGCTTCTGCTGAGCAAGAGGCTTGGTAAGCGGGTCAGCTACATTGTCTAGTGTATCAACTCTGCATATCTTTACATCTCCTCTATCGATGATCTCTCGAATGAGATGGAAACGCCTGAGTATGTGTTTGGATCGCTAGTGAGATCTGGGTTCCTTGGCTTGCGCTATTGCTCCATTGTTATCGCAATAGAGGTCAATCGGGTCCACAATGCTAGGAATAGTACCAAGTTCAGAAATGAACATTTTGATCCAAACAGCCTCCTTTGCTGCATTGGATGCAGCAATATACTCTGCCTCCGTTGTAGAATCGGCAACTGTCTCCTGCTTTGAGCTCTTCCTGCTCACAGCGCCTCCATTAAGGCAAAACACGAATCCTGACTGCGATCTGGAATCATCCTTATCAGTTTGGAAGCTAGCGTCAGTGTAACCTTTTACAATGAGCTCTTCCTCACCTCCATAGACCAAGAATGCATCCTTAGTTCTTCTCAAGTACTTGAGGATATTCTTGACTGCTGTCCAGTGACTCTCATCGGGATCAGATTGGTACCTGCTCGTCATGCTCAAGGCATACGAGACATCTGGTCTGGTACACATCATAGCATACATGATAGATCCAATTGTCGAAACATATGGAATCTTATTCATGCGTTCCCTCTCATTAGATGTAGTAGGGCACTGTCCCTTGGACAAGTATATGCCATGTGACATAGGCAAGAGACCCTTCTTGGAATCATGCATACTAAAGCGCCTAAGCACTTTGTCAATATATGTATCTTGAATAGGGCCTAATAATTTCAGCGATCTATTCATAGATCCTGATTCCCAATACATAGGAAGCTTCGCCTAAGTCCTTCATCGAGAAACAATTCCCCAACCATGTCTTTACATTTTGTAGTGTAGGAATGTCGTTTCCGATGAGTAGCATGTCATCCACATACAATACGAGAAAAGCAATCATGCTCCCACTAACCTTATTGTACACACAAGGTTCATCCTCATTCTTGATGAATCCAAACTGTCTTACAGCTTCATCAAAATGAAGATTCCAGCTTCTGGAAGCTTGCTTGAGTCCATAGATGGATCTCTGCAATTTGCACACCTTTTCAGCATCCTTTGAATCGGCAAAACCCTCAGGCTGTGTCATGTACACATCCTCGAGGAGAATCCCGTTAAGGAATGCAGTTTTGACGTCCATCTGCCAGATTTCATAATCATGGTATGCAGTAATAGCAAGTAGGATCCGAACAGATTTAATCATTGCAACTGGAGAGAAAGTTTCATCATAGTCTACACCATGAACTTCCTTGAAACTTTTCGCAACCAGTCTTGCTTTGAAGATATTAACATTTCCATCCATGACAATTTTTTTTTTGAAGACCCACTTGTACCCTGTGGGTTTTAACCCTTCGGGTGGCTCCACCAAGGTCCAAACTTGGTTTGTGTACATGGATTCCATTTCGGATCCCATGGCTTCTAGCCACTTCTCAGATTCAGGGCCAGCTATAGCCTCCTGGTAGGTAACATGCTCATCTTGATCCATGAGCAATACATCACCTTCTTAAGTTAGGATAAGTCCAAATCTCTCATGTTGTGTACATGATCTGTTTGACCTACATGGTTCTTGTTACATGAATCGGTGCTTGAACCACAACATCTTGTGGATTCGGTTCTTGTTCCGTTGCAGGCGAGTTAGTACTCTGTGGTGCTTGGATTTCTCCAAGTTCTACTGTTCTCCCACTATCTACTTTAGAGATGTATTCTTTCTTAAGGAACAATCCAATCCTGGCGACAAACACTTTGTCGTCAGAGGGGTTATAGAAATAGTATCCTGTCGTTTCTTTGGGATACCCCACAAAAGTACATTTATCTGATTTGGGTTCAAGTTTATTTGTGATTAAACGTTTGACATAGACATGACAACCCCAAATCTTCATAAAAGACAAACTAGGCTTTCGTCCCTTCCACATCTCATGTGATGTTTTTTCTACCGCCTTAGATGGAACACGGTTAATTGTGAAAGTTGCTGTAAGCAGTGCGTAACCCCAAAAATAGTCTGAAAGATCTGAAGGACTCATCATTGATCGCACCATGTCCAACAAGGTGCGATTCCTCCTTTTAGATACGCCATTCCATTGTGGGGTTCCGGGAGGAGTGAGTTGGGATACTATCCCACACTCTTTCAGATAGTCATCAAATTCTTGGCTAAGGTATTCACCACCACGATCTGATCGTATGGCTTTAATACTCTTGCCAAGTTGTTTTTCTACTTCATTTTTGAACTCTTTGAACTTTTCAAAGGTGTCAGATTTGTGTTTCATTAGATACACATATCCATATCTACTGAAGTCATCAGTAAATGTGACAAAGTAGGAAAACCACCTCTAGCAGGTTTGTTCAGTGGCCCACATACATCACTATGTATCAAGCCCAAAGGATCACTGACCCTTTCACTATTACCAGTAAATGGGGCCTTAGTCATCCTTCCCAATAAACAAGATTCGCACGTATCAAATGATTCATAATCAAAAGAATCCAATAATCCATCTTTATGGAGTTTGGAGATGCGTTTCTCATTAATATGGCCTAAACGACAATGCCAAAGATATGAAGGATTCAAACCATTGGGTTTGATCCTTTTCACATTTATGTTATATATGGGCACATCGAGATCAAGAATATAAAGTCCATTACTCAATGGTGCATTAGCAAACAAAACATTATCCAAATAAAGAGAACACCATTTGTCCTTAACAATTAAACGAAAACCCTTCTTGTCCAAATAAGAAACAAAATAATGTTTTTGCTAATAACGGAAACAGAATAACAATTATCAAGTTCCAAAACAAGCCCAGTAGGTAAAGTTAAAACATAAGTCCCTACATCTAATACAACAACTTTTGCTCCATTTTCGACGCATAGATCCACTTCACCTTTAGTCAATTTCCTCCTACTTCTTAGTCCCTGCACATTATTACAAATGTGAGCACCACATCCAGTATCAAATACCTAAGATACCGAAGTAGATAAATTAACATCAATGACATAAATAACTGAAGCGGAAGTCTCACTTCCCTTCTTTTTCTCTTCCAGATATTTCTTGTAGTTCCTCTTCCAGTGGCTAGGTTGGCCACAATGGTGGCATTTGCCTTCCTTAGCTACCCCGCCCATGGGCTTAAAGCCAGAAGCGCTAGGCTTAAACTTTTTCTTGCCCTTGCCTTTCTGCTTGCTCCAGGACTGCTTCTTAGCCTGCTTTCCAGAATCAACCATCATTATGGCTTTACCTTTTCCCTTATTAATATTCTGCTCAGCAATTCTCAACATGCCTAGCAGTTCTGAAAGAGTTTTGTCAATGTCATTCATGTTGTAATTTATGATAAATTGACTGTAGCTTTCTGGCAACGATTGCAGAACTACATCTGTAGCCAACTCTTAGCTCAGTGGAAAACCCAATCTTTCAAGACTCTCAATGTACCCAATCAAAAGGAGTACATGAGGTCCAACTGGACTTCCTTCTGCCATCTTACAATTAAACAGGACTCTGGAAACTTCAAAGCGCTCATGCCTCACCTGCTCTTGGTAAAGCATTTTGAGACGCCTCCATGTTTTCATGTTGCTTCTGAAGCTCAGAGTTCATGGTGGCAAGCATGAGGCAACTAACATCTAGGGCATCATCCTGATACTTATAAGCATCTCTGTCAGCCCTAGAAGCATCCTCGGGGAGTTCAAAAGCAGCCTCCTTAGAATATGCAGCTTTTTCTCTTGCCTAAGGACAATCCTCAGGTTTCGATACCAATCCAAAAAATTACTTTCAGATAACTTGTCCTTCTCAAGAACAGATCGCAGTGACATATTATTAGTTGTGTTTGGTGCCATGGATATTTACATAAAGAAATATGCAAAGTATAAGTATCATGATTTCAAATCATATTTAATAGGACTTTATTAAATACGCTCCAACTATTTTACTCAAATCAATGACCCTCATCATTGACTTGGAAAATCCCGTTGAAAGATTTTCTAGTGGGATCAAGATCCATATTTCACCTCATTCTGAATCAGCTGAGCTGATCGTGCAGAACTCAATTATTTAGATAGGAAACTTCTTTCTAATTACACCCAATGTAATTCTTGGACTAGTTGGGTGAATAACTCCTTATTCTAATCCATCATATGGATTAATGCCCAACCTCATTCCTCTAAGCCATTTCAATACTATTGAATATGCTTAGTTAAGTTCAACCCAATGGGTGACAGTAGGTTATTTCACCTTTCGCGCCTCACCAAAATATATAAAGGTGCTCAGCTGAGCATGACCCACACTTAAATGATTCTGGCCTTGACGAGTGTCACGCACCAGGAGGCATTTAATAACTTAATTTATTGAGGGAATTTAATAATTAAGTGATCTCACCGGCTTGTTTATCATATAAACGTCTCTCATAGCATACATGACATACTAGCTTACATACATTCAAAACATATTAAGCATACAATGACATACATGCTATCATACAATTTAAATTCCAAATTTAAATCATACATCTCATACATTTCATGCATCACATACATAAACATACAAGACATGGTATTATGATTATGACCTCCTAATGTGCAATAATTAAAACTAATTATTACAATCTTTGACCCTCGAGCAAACTTCCAAAGTTTCTCCCACTGGCGTCATGATTTGGTGTTGTCTCCATGTCAACCGAGCAATTTACAAAATTTAAAATAAAATAAATAAAGTAAATGTTACGACACATAGGCCGTATTTATAAAATAAATACAATAATTCACGACACGCAGGCCGTATTTACCAAATAAAATAAACACCATAACTAGGGCCATAACCATATACCACACATTTAATGAACAATTTATAAATATGCAAAAGGGGACAAAATCACATTCTGTCCATCAGCACGGCCGTGCCAAACGGCAGTGCTGAAAGCTCGGTGACGTTGTACAACATGTGCACGATCGTGCTACGAGTTCACTAACGCTAACTCAAACGTGCATAGCCATGCTACAGGGAGCACGGCCATGCCAAACGGGGTAGCAGGATTCTAGAAGCGAATCCTTATTTATGTTAGGAGCACAACCAAACACACAAAAATGTTCAAAGAGATTTATATCACATACAAACATACAAACATGCTTTTAAACAAACAAATCATATTTAAAAGCAATAAACATGTTATCTTACAATGGCAAACAATCCTAGGATACATGGCAAACTACGACCGGACGCTCTGATACCACTGTTGGGGTTTCAAGACAGATAATTTTTAAAAACAATTTATAAAAACCTCTTGAGCGGAAAAACCTCTTTACTAAAAGACCACGTATCGCACATGAATCACGAGGATATTGTGTTTACCTCTTGAAACGTAGATTTACCACGAACACTGTGAGCACGTCAGCAGCACTGGTAAATCACAAACCCTGCTACGGTGTGAATGACAACTTAATATACACAACTACGAAGCAGCAGACTTGAGGAACACTGCTGTTATCACCACAAAGGGAGAGGTTCTTCTCTATCACCAGTATTACAAAGTAGCAATACCTCTACTCAGTCCACGCGACCAAACCAACGTCAAAGATAACGTAGTGCTAGTTATCAGGATTAGAAGAGGCACGACACATAGAGAGAGAAAAGAGGGGGCGCCTGTCAAGGGTGTACAGCGGCCATTATGAGTGCTCTATGTTGTGTATCGCTTAAGTGACGTGTATAGCTTATTAATAGCTGTCACTCACTTAACCTAACCCACTTGGGCTACTGTACACTACAAATCCATTGTTTAATTATTAATTAAATCATATTTAATTAATCAATTAAACTTATTCCCATTTAATTATTAATTAAATCATATTTAATTAATCAATTAAACTAATTCGCTGAACATTTGCTCTATGTGTGTGACTAGGGGTGGGAATAGACCAGGCTAGGCCAGGCTTTGCTTAAATAGGCGTGGCCTATCTAAAAAATTGAAAGCATGAGCTTGGTATATTACCTGTGAAAGGGTTTATTTTAAGCTTGGTCTGGCCTTTTAAAAAGCCTGGCTTGACCTCTTAGCCTTTTTAAAAGCCTATTTCATATTAAGGCCTTCAAATAGACTGATTGGCCTATCGCTAAATAGGCTAATAGGCCATTAAAAATTGGCCTGTTAAAAAAAAATTGATCGGTTAAAAAAAGAAACTATTCTAACAACACCCATCAAAATTCAAACAGACCCAAATCACCCATTCTTTGAAAAATATAGCAGCCAACAGGACATTGCTAAAGAAAATAAAAGCATCCCAACAAGCCTTCGCAAACTTCTTTGAAAGAAAAGTTGCAGCATCAAACTTTGTTAACAGAATATACATTAAAATTTGAACAAACCATTTTACCAAATAAAAAATTGAAGAAAGAAGACAACCATTGACTTGGTATCACAATAAAAAATGAACAAGAGGACAAAAGTAATAGAAAAGGTTGTCAACAAAGTAGGGACCACAAAGTTTCTTCTCAGCCAAAATAGGGACCACAAAATGGGAAACAAAATCGAGGGAGCATCTTACTTGTGTTTCTTCTCCGGCGAGCAGAGGCGACGAGCAACCACAGCAAGCGGAGCAAAGCGAGCGACACCATAGCGAACACACCACCGGTGAGCGAGACCACCGCGAGCGAGACCACAGGCGAAGGACGGCCGGCGAAGAGCGACAAGGACTGAATGCCTAGTTGGACGGCAGGATTGGGAATGAACGGATAGGAAAATGGGAAAGGGAACGAATAGTTTTAGGGTTATGGTTTCTAAAATGAGAGTCAGAAGAAGTGAAGCACTGAAGCATTTGTTTTACAAAAAAAAAAAAATTAATTTTTTTTAATATCTTAATATAATTTATATTTTTAATTTTTTATTAAAATATCATATTATATATATCATATCATATTATATATATTAGCAGGCCGGCCTAACGGGCTAGAAAGGCTTTTTTATAGGCCTGGGCCTAGCCTATTTAAATTAAAAGGCATTTTAGAAAGCCTGAACCTGGCTTTTTTAATAAACAGGCCAGGCCTTAAGCAGGCCGGACGGCCTGGCCTATTCCCACCCCTACGTGTGACCCTATAGTTTCTTAATTAATTGGCAATAATATTAATTATTATTAATCATATTAATAATTCATTAATATTATAAACAATGAGCGGCATCTAGTAATATATCATTGCTACCCAATTAATTAGAATATTGGTGATATAATTAAAACCCTATTATAACCATATATAATGTGAAGTCAATATCCTTTCGTCACAATGTCTTAATTGAACACAGGGCATAAAGGTGTCATCCTTGTGAAGTCCAATTATTTATTTCTTGATCTAGCAATTGACGTGTGATCATGTGGGCCCAATATCTCATATTGTCCCACCTTAGCATGGCCATGCATTTCTACATCGCATACCATCAAGAAGCCTATAGACATTACTCCTGTTATGTAGGAGGGACGAATCTTATCTACATCACTCACATTCCTCAGCATGTTTCATTACAGATCCAATAACTATCTTTATAGTTGTCCTGTTACAGACAACGTTTAATAGTATCAAAGCCTACAACTACATATGTTAGGAATCGTAGTGACTTCAAGTCGAAGGACTACTTCACTATGGTCACCATGAGAATCGCTCATGACACTTACATAACTATTATGCAGTGTCCTCATAGCGAGTCACTCTAGTATAAATATTCCACTAATATTTATACCTATGTGAAGACTGATATCTTATATCTATGACCCATGAGATGTGGTCATCAGTACACTCACATAATAGTCTCAATGTATTATTATTGTCCTTATTAATAATAATACTTGACTATGGATATTTAAGAATAGTGTTCTATAATTTAATGGCATCTCACGGTCAAGTCATACTTGACGTTCCATTAAATGAACTAACTATTCTAAGGACTTTCTTATGCTATAAATATGATCATCAAATATAACATAATAAATAAATGCCTCATATATAAAATATAAAATAAAGTCATGATACAATATATAAATCCAATAAATATCTATTAGCCACTAGGGCTTACACCAACAAGATCCACATCTTAAAAGATCGTCAACGCTCAAAGAGCCAGGAAGTTCAAAACCTTCCATCTAGAAGATCAAATCATTGGTAATCCCAATGATAGGGTTGGAATGAGGTCAACGTTCACAGATCAAACTAACTCAGCCTTCATCTCTAAGTTGGAACCAAAGATGGCGGACGAAACTCTAATGGACGAAGGTTGGATCCTCGCTATGCAAGAAGAGCTCAATCAGTTCGAACAAAACGAAGTTTGGATGTTGGTCCCTCTACCCAAAGATAAGTCCATCATCGGCACCAAGTGGGTGTTCAGAAACAAGTTGGACGAAGATGGTAAGGTTGTGAGAAACAAGGCAAGGTTAATTGCCCAAAGTTACTCACAAGAGGAAGGTATTTATTATACTAAAACTTGATAGATCTTGGGGTGTGGTTCTGCAACAAAGAAGAGAAGACAAAGAAAATACGCAATCTCCAGGCGTGTGAGGACACTAAACTTTTGCTTCGATTCGCCCCCACCAATCTCTATCTAGATTGGATACAACAGGTGTTAACAGCGAATCCCCTTCAGAATACAATAGAGCAACCTTGATTTGGTTTGCACACCCTAAACCAAGCGTATCGTCAATGGCAGTTTATAGAACAATAGTTTCCTTAACTCTCTCTGCGCATAAGGGAGAAAAGAAGGTGATTTGGAATGGATATAACTTGACAATTTTGTCAACCTTTCCTACATGTAAAGTGGTTCTATTTATAGACCAACTCATGTCACTTGGTAAATGGAAACAACCTTTCATTAATTGAAAGAAGGAATGCAACCTTTCATGCATGTATCTTTTGATGTATAGATACATACACTCATGATATAACACACCTATTAGGAAGGATTTTAAACTCATGAAGAGACACCTTTCCTCTTGTGTGTTTTAGGACTTCCATATTTTGGAATCCCTCACAATGCCCCACCATTTTCAAAATAAATCCAAATCCCATTATTCCGAAAATTGCATGCTTTCAGACAAAGGTATCTCGGGGATTTGAACATTTTGCTTTGTAAGAAATGGGTTTCACTCGTCCCGAATAAAATGGTAGACAAGCTTTGAACCAAATATTCATTAGAAGGAGCGTGCATAACTTACACATGAAATTTCGGTACCATTGAATGACGTGAAAGCCAATACTTTTGATGAGGCCTTGTGTCTTGTATCCTTTTCATGAGAGCCTTAAGAGTCAAGCCCTTAACTCCAAGAAGCGGCCCCACTTCACTCTCACATAGGTAGAATCTACCGGAAGCGCCCCCATAATTAAAGCACTTCAGCATATATATGCTATAGGTCCATTAAGAGCAAAAGCTCATCCTCCCTCCTATATTTCCTTATGGTCCAAGTACTTTTAAACCTTGGGATGTATCTATTATCTAGTACTTGCAATCACTCTAATAGTGTACTTTGGCCACATTGAACTCAAGACTTGATGCTACTCAAGTGTGAGTTGGGTTTCCACTATTGGTGATCATTTAGATGTGAGCTTGAGTTCCATCCCTAATGATATCTTTAATACCATTTCCCTTGTCAGTGCCTTCGTCAAGGATCTTCAAGATTCCTTTCTGTTCGTCCAGAAACTATGGATATTACTCCATTTATAATCAATTCATTCACATAGCTATGTCATAGTCTAATCTGCTTGGACTTTCCATTATATACCTGGCAATATGCCTTTGATAGTTCTAACTAACTATCACCATGTATGGATACTGAGGCCCTTGGTTTTAACCAAATTGATATCCCATACAACAAATTTCTAAGCCATTTAGCTTCTTTTCTACTTGCAGTAAATGCTATGAATTCTGTAGCCATGGTGAAGCCGATAATGTAAGCCTCTTTCTTGGAACCTCAAGAGATAGCACCCCCACCATGTGTGAAGACCCAACCGTTTGTTGAAGCATGGCCTTCTCTACCCAACTGGCGTCCGTGTATCCTCCTACAGTGAAGGATAACCATTATAGTTTAAACTATAGTTCATTGTCCCCTTCAAGTATTTCAATACTCTTCGGACAACATGCCAATTGTCTTTACTTGGATTACTTGTATACTTACTTAGTCTACCTACAGCATATGCAACGTTTGGTCGGGTACATGTCATGGCATACATCAAGCATCCAATTACTTTGTGCATTCAAGTTGTGCTGCTATACTACCTTTATTTGATACTAAATTAGTTATGATCAAATGGAGTATCAACGGGTTGACAATTGAAGTGATCAAATTTCCTCAATACCTTTTCTATATAGTGAGATTGGGACAAATCTATATTCTCACCATCTTTGATTATTTTAATTCCTAGAATCACATCGGGTACCCCTTTGTCTTTCACATCAAAATTTCTAGATAAGAAACTCTTAGTTTCTTCTATCTCATCTAGATCAGTATCAAATATCAACATATCATCAACATACAAACAAATCATGACACATTTTCCATTATAGAATTTACTATAAATACATTTGTCATATTCATTTATCTTATATCTATTAGCTAGCACAGCTTGATCAAACTTTTGATGTCATTGCTTAGGAGCTTGCTTTAGTCCTCCATACAATGACTTATACAATTTACACACTTTCTTTCCTTGACCATTAACCACGAACCCTTCAGGTTGTGTCATATACACCTCTCCACCTAATTCCCCATTTAGGAATACCCTTTTCCCGTCCATTTGAAGAATGACAAACTTATAGATGGATGCAAGTGCCATTAGCTGTAACGCCCCGATTTTTCATGTTTTCTAATTCTTCAGTATTTTAAGGTTTTTATTTTATTCGAGGTCTTAGGAATGGAAATAAAATATTCCGAGATCATATTCATGCTCGACGATATCGTAGGAAGCTACGATTAATTTCTGAGTCGAAAACTCAAACGGAGTCCGATCTGCATTTTTACACTGACAGTATGATTTTACTGCTCAGGAGACCTCAGATAGACCCGTGAGTGAGACAGTAAGTCTTAAAATTTGATTCTCTACGTTTTGGTTAAATTTCACAAAAATTTCAGAAAAATCACTTACTGACCTCCATTCGAGTGGAATCCTCAATCTGGTGACGAACGGAGCTACATATGGGTTTACCGGGACTCACCAATGGATAACCTTGTTACCACATCATCCCAGGACACTTGGGAGAGTATGTCAGAGTCGTCATGACGTTCGGAAATATCTGGACGCAAAATGACCAAAATGCCCCTAACCTTAGTCTTTTATACTTTTACCATTTTACCCTTTTGGCAAATGACCTTTTTGCCCTTAAGTGAGCTTTTAAAGAGCTGAAACTCAGCCCCTCACACCCTCACTTTCACTCACAACCCCTGCCCAAGAAGAACACCATAGTTGTTCTTGAAGAAACTCCATTTTTCTTCTTGAAGCTCCTTGATCACTTGTTAGAATCACTTGATTCCTTGATCAATCTTCCTTCATTTTTAGGTAAGATCACTTCTATGATCTCTTAGCTTCTTGAATCTCTCTTTATTTCAAGATCAAACTTCATTTTCATGAAAATCATTTCTTATATCCAAAACTTTGAAAATCCATAGGAATTTGTAGAAAAATCCTTTTGATGTGAGACCAATTTCTTTGAACTCACCTCATTATTCTCTACCTAAACCCAAGAGCTTATGATTCAATTCTCATCATAGCTCAGAAAGCCCAATATGGCCGAACCCTATGTGATGATGATGAATAGTGTTTTTCATCAATTTTTGATTTCTAACACTTGATTTCATCCTTAGCTTTCCTATTGCCTTTGAATCCATGAAATCCAAAATCAATTCCTATCCTTTTTACCCTAGGGTGGCTGAAACCCTGATTGTTAGAATTGTTGAGTCTTGCTTTGATTGTTGTTTAATGTTTGATTGTTGTGTTGTTGTAGTTGGTGACGATTGTCAGGAGGTTCACAAACTGATCAACCGACTTTGATCCGGATATCTGCTCTTCAACAGGTATGGGGGTGAACCTCATCACACCAAAATAGTGGTGGTGAAGATTGTTGTTTAGTTTATGTGTGGGTGAAACCCTTTGGTTTGGGTTCACCAATTAATTTGGTTCTCTTGGAGAACAATGTGTAATAATTGTAGTTTATGCTTGTATGCCTTATCATGTCTATGATGATGTTGTCTAGGTGAGAAAATAATTCCTTGCATGTTGAAAAACCTACTTTGATCACTAGATCAAGTATGGACTTTTGTGCTTGATTATGATGCAATGATGTGTGTTTATTGTTTATCATAATTGTGTAAGTTTTGTGAGCCATAACTTGGTTAGTTGGTGAAGTAAATCTTCACATTGGTGCATAGTTGGCTTTTGGCCATGACCTTGAGAAAAGGAAGGTAATGTGTAGTTCTTGAGCAAATTAAGTTTTCAAGTAAGAGAAGTGTTTTAGTGGCTTATGCTTTAAAGAAAAACCATAGGTGATTTTGATCCAAAGATCAAATAAAGTTTCAACCTTTAAATGTTTTCACCAAAGTGAAACATGTTTTATACCTTATCCTTAGTTCATCTAGTTAATCAAGTAACTTAAAAGTGGGTTAATGAAAAGTTTTCATGAGAATCAATATAGTTCCATAAGTCTTTTTCTTTAATAAGGTTAATGTCTTGTTTTAAGGCACTTTTCACTGAGCGAATCCAATTTCGTTGGGCGAAAACAAAGAAAATACAAGCTAGGCATCACTACCTTAACTTTCGCAAAGCGATTGAAGCTTCGCTAAGCGAATGAAGCGAATTTGGCTGAGCGAACCATGTATCACCCAGCGATACATGGGAGTTTCAAAAGAGGTATCACTGGCTCCTTTTCGCTAAGCGAATTAAGCTTCACTAAGCGAATGAAGCGAATTTCGCTGAGCGAACCATGTATCGCCCAGCGATACAGGGGAGTTTCAAAAGAGGTATCACTGCCTCATTTTCGCTAAGCGAATTTAACCCCGCTAAGCGAATTTCATGTTTCAGAAAGTGCTAGATATAGAGTAAGTGGTTCAAACGTTGTTTCAAATCAAATAAGTTTTCAATTGTAAAAGTTATTTGGTTTACAAAAGGAGTTTTCTAACTCAATCGTACATTTTTACGTATAAAAACCTAAGTTAAGTAATTTAACTTAGAGTTGAAGACAAGGGTTAATTAAGTATAGTATGTGGTGAAACAAGACCATATGCTATACCATTGATGACTTAGTACATCAATGACTTCATAAGACATAAACACAAACATGAAACGTTTTGGGTTTTGAAACAGTAGTTCGATGACGGACCGGTGATTCGGATCTAGGTCAATCGTTTACTTGTTTCAGTCTTGTGATGACTCGATCCCGGAGGGATCACGAGATCTATGCGATGGATAAAGGTTTTGTTTTTCAAAAGACGTATATAGTTCCTAAGGAAGATAATCTTAGTGGAACTCGAGGTTTACCCGGGGGGTAGACATTGCTTTTTCACATCTGCTTTGTGTAAGCATTGGCATTTCATGTGCATAGTCGTAAGGCCTTGAGCCTAGGAGTTGAGCTTATACCTTGATGTGGGTGTGAATCTTACAGTGACGATCTTCTATGGTCTTTTTGGAGGTATCAGGGTTGGAAGGGCTGACAGGTGACCAGTTGTTAGCTCTTCTGTGTCGTGGCTAATCTGAGCAATACACTGTATCCTCTACTAGATGTCGTACTTTTCATATTTGGTCGAGAGTGTTTCCGTAAAGGCAAATACGTGCACATTACGAATGTTGTAGCATCTTGCTCATGGCTGGCAGAAACCGGAACATGTCCTCCCATTCACTCTCTCCGACGTTTTGTTAGCTCCATGGAGTAGGGGTCAGAGTAGTACCCAGTGACATTGGCATTGAGTCATGAACATTGCACTGCGTTGCATGGCTGTTGATGTTTACATTTACTGTTATGCATCGCTGTATTGTTTAAGAATGCCTTATATTCTGCTGTTAACTGTTTAACGTGATATCATGCTGTTAACTGTTTAACATGATTTATATTGAGAATTTTAGTAAGCATGTTGGGTACGCTGTTACCTGGTGAGTCGTCCCATTTTTACTATTTCTGTTTTGCTGTGTTGATGAACGGGAATCTCACCCATATCTGTATGTTTTCTGTTTGTACTTGCTGTTGCTGCTTGAACAGATGGACGTGATGATGGTTCAGTCCAGTAGTTTCCTTGAGCCCGGAGGCGAACTCTTTTTGGTGGTTTAGTTTTGTAGTCGGCCAGACTGTGTCGGTATCTGTAGTACTTTTGTAGTACCTTTTGGAGCCACGACTCCTGGTACTTATTATTTCTTATTATCAGTTATACATTAGACTTATGTCTGTATATAGTAATGCTGATGTTTCTGTTTTTCTGTTTTCTGTTTCTGTATTTATAATACAGTATGTTCTAAAAATGCATGGTGAACCTAAGTTCACTTATTAGTATTGTTTACCTTTACTAAATCCCATTACATCTTGCGAAAAGAAAAAAAAAAACCATATTTTCCGCATTAATAAATATTTTCGGCCTTATAAACGTTCGGGAATGTGACACTCGAGAAAGGGTGTTGCATTATTTGGTATCAAAGCTGGCCGAGTCTTTTTGGGGTTTGTAGGTTATGGTCTGTCTTGTTTTTTTTGTGTTCTCTGTGTGTTTCTCTGTTGTTATCTCCGCAAGGAGGATAATGTTGTTTGCTTTGTTCTCTTAAGTTTGACAGTTCTCGTTTTGAAGGTAGCAATGGCTGCTCAAAACCTACTGCTGCTGTGAATGCCATACGGGAAATGGCTGCTGCAATGGTTCAACGTGACAAACGAGTTGCTGGAGGTAGAGGACTGGACGAATTTCTTCGTTGGAATCCACCTCAATTCAAGGGCGAATTCAATCCTGAGTTAGCTGATCATTGGATCCAGACACTAGAGAAAATCTTGGGAGCCATGAGATGTACTGAGAATGACAAGGTTGTCTATGCAACCTATATGCCGGTGGAGGATGCTGAATACTGGTGGGAAGGAGCCCGTTAGATGCTGGTTTACGATCAACAAGCTGTTGACTCGAATGCTTTTAAGGGAAAGTTCCTGGAGAAGTATTTTCCTGCGAGTGCAAGGCATGAGAAAGAGATGGAGTTCCTCCAGCTGAGACAAGGGGGAATGACCGTAGTTGAATACAGGGACAAGTTTGAAAGTCTGGCAAAGTTTTCAAATTATTTTATGGACAACCCAAGAGAGGAGTAGATGTGCAGAAAATTTGAAGGAGGTCAGAGGATCGACTTGAAGAGAGCTGTAGTCCCATTGGAAATTTCTGTTTTTCCAAGGCTGATGGAGAAGTATCGTCTGATCGAGAGCTTGGAGCCCAAGGACAAGCGGGTACAGAGTTCTGGATCAAGCAAGTTCCAAAGAGGAAGCGGTGGTCGAGACAACAAATCTCGATGGAAGCCGTATGCAAAGCAATAAGATCAACGTTCTGCCAGAGGAAGCAGTGGGGGTTTCAGTCAGTCTGGAAATGCCCCAACCAAGTGCATGAAGTGTGGGAAGAGCAACCACATCACCAAAGACTGTTCAATTAAAGGGATTATCTACTTCAAGTGCGGGAAGTCGGGACATATCTCACGTGAATGCATGCAACCAAAAGTGGAACATTTTGTCAACGATGTCCAAGCTGCGAGGCCTAAGGCAAAATGCAGAGTCTATACCATGGGAGGCGCTGAAGCTTCTCAAAATGAAGACTTGATCCAAGGTCAGTGTATCATGGGAGGTAAAACCTTAACTTTATTGTTTGATTCAGGTGTAACGCATTCCTTTATTGCATATGACTGTGTGAATCTGTTGGGATTACCTGTGTCTTCTTTACCTTTTGATTTGGTAATTTCTACGCCTACTGCAAAGTCTGTTATAACTACTAAAGTTTGTTTGAATTGTTCTATTTCTGTTAAAGATAGAATATTTTTGATTGTTCTGATCTGTTTGCCTCTTTCGCAAATGGATGTAAGCTTAGGAATGGATTGGTTATCTTCTAATCATATCCTGTTAGACTGTGAAAATAAAACCTTAGTTTTCCCTAGTTGTGAGAATTCTGGATTTTTGACTGCCAACCAAGTAAACGCTTCTTTGAAAGAAGGAGCTCAAGGATACCTGTTACTATCTTCTTTGGAGGTCAAGAGCGAGCTAGTCTTAGAGCACGTACCTGTCGTGAACGAGTTTCCGGAAGTCTTTCCTGAAGATGTACCAGGTTTGCCACCAGTTCGGGACATTGAGTTTGCGATTGATCTTGTACCAGGAACAGGACCAGTGTCTATGGCGCCGTATCGAATGGCACCTGCTGAGTTGGAAACCTTGAAGGAACAGTTGGTAGACTTATTGGGGAAACAGTTTGTTAGACCCAGTGTGTCGCCGTGGGGAGCACCTATGCTGTTGATGAAAAAGAAAGATGGAACATCTCGCCTATGTGTGGATTATCTCCAGTTGAACAAGGTTACCATTAAGAACAAGTATCCACTTCCGAGGATAGATGACTTGATGGATCAGTTGAGGGGAACGGCAGTTTTCTCCAAAATTGATTTCCGATCGGGTTATCAAGAGATTCGTGTGAAGGCAGAAGATGTACCAAAGACAGCGTTTTGAACACGCTATGGGCACTACGAGTATCTTGTAATGCCGTTTGGTGTGACGAATGCTCCGGCTATATTCATGGATTATATGAATAGGATCTTTCGTCCATACCTGGATAAGTTTGTCATTGTCTTCATAGACGACATACTCATATATTTACGAGACTAGGAAGAGCACACCGAACATCTTAGTGTTGTTCTTCAAGTTCTGGAAGAGAAACAGCTGTATGCAAAGCTGTCCAAGTGTGAGTTTTGGCTCGACTAAGTGCAGTTTTTGGGTCACGTGATTTCGAAGGAAGGAATTGCTGTAGATCCGTCGAAAGTTGAAGCAGTTCTTGAGTGGGAAAGACCAACCACAGTGACTGAGATACATAGTTTTGTGGGCTTGGCTGGGTGTTATCGGAGGTTCATCGAGGGATTTTCTAAGATTGTAGGACCTCTTACCCAATTGACGAGGAAGGATAAAACGTTTGAATGGACCGAAGCCTGTGAGCAGAGTTTTCAGGAGCTGAAAAAGAGGCTAACTACATCGCCATTGTTGATATTGCCAGATCCAAGCGAACCTTTTGAAGTGTACTGTGACACTTCATACCAGGGGTTAGGCTGTGTTCTGATACAGAATCGGAAGGTGGTAGAGTATGCCTCGAGAAAGTTGAAAGTGCACGAGAAGAATTACCCGACTTATGATCTGGAGTTACCAGCGGTAGTCTTTGCGTTGAAGATTTGGAGGCACTACTTGTATGGTTCGACGTTTAATGTTTTTAGCGACCATAAGAGCTTGAAGTATTTGTTTGATCAGAAAGAGCTCAACATGAGGCAAAGACTGTGGCTGGAATTTTTGAAGGATTATGACTTCCAGTTGCAGTATCATCCGGGAAAAGCTAATGTGGTAGCGGATGCCCTGAGTAGAAAATTTTTACATGTGTCTGCCATGATGGTTAAGGAACACGAGCTGTTGGAACAGTTCAGGGATATGCATCTGTCCGTGGTTAGTATGCCAGGAAGACTATGTGTGGGTATGGTTACAGTATCTTGTGATCTGATGGATCAGATTCGGGAGAAACAAGTATACGACCAGTACCTGGAAAAAGAGCGAAGGAATCTAAAGAAAGGGATGACATCTGAATACAAGGAAGGAGCAGAAGGAATCCTAAGACGAGGAGAACGGGTTTGCGTGCCACACAATCCAGAGATAAGGAGGTTAATTCTGGACGAAGCTCGTAGAAGCAAGTTGAGTATGTATCCAGGGTCAACCAAGATGTACCAAGACCTGAAGCGGTTGTTTTGGTGGCAAGGCATGAACAGAGATGTAGCTGATTATGTGGCATCTTGCTTAGTGTATCAAAAAGCAAAGGTTGAACATCAAAGGCCAGCTGGAATGTTACTTCCGTTGGACATCCCAGAGTGGAAATGGGACAGCATAGCAATTGATTTCGTGATGTGTTTGCCGAGGACACCTAAAGGTTACGATTCCATTTGGGTAATAATTGATAGGCTTACGAAATCAGCTCATTTTCTACCTATCAATCTCAAGTATTCCATGGAAAAGCTTACTCAGATTTATATCAGTGAGATTGTGAGACTGCATGGAGTACCTTCAAGTATCATATCGGATAGAGACCCGCGTTTTACTTCGCGATTTTGGCAAAGTTTGCATGAAGCTTTAGGAACGAAGTTACGATTAAATTCGGCTTACCATTCTCAAACTGATGGACAATCGGAAAGGACGATTCAGTCTTTAGAGGACTTGTTAAGGGCGTGTATTTTGGAACATGCCGGAAGTTGGGAGAATTTCCTACTGTTGATAGAGTCCACCTACAACAACAGTTATCATTCGAGTATAGGGATGGCACCCTACGAAGCTTTATACGGACGACGTTGCAGAACACCTTTGTGTTGGTACCAAGATGGAGAAAGTGCTTCATTAGGACCTGAACTAGTGCAACAAACGACTGAGAAGGTAAAACTGATTCAAGAAAAGATGAGGACAACTCAGAGCCGACATAAGAGTTATGCGGATAAAAGACATAGGCCACTTGAGTTCGAGGAAGGGGATCATGTGTTTTTGAGAGTCATTCCAGTGACTGGGGTGGGCAGGGTCCTTAAGTCCAGAAAACTCACTCCAAAATTCATTGGACCTTATCAAATTCTTCGTCAGATAGGTCCAGTAGCTTACCAAATAGCTTTACCGCCTTTCCTATCCAACCTTCACAATGTTTTTCATGTTTCGCAATTGCGAAAGTATATTCCTGATCCCAGTCATGTCATAGAGTTTGATTTAGTACAGCTAAAGGATAACCCGACCTATGAAACATTACCGGTTAAGATCGAGGACAGGAGAGTAAAGAAACTGCGAGGGAAGGAGATAGCTTTGGTCAAAGTTATCAGGAACGAGGTTACAGGTGATGCTACCTGGGAAAGATAAGAGGACATGCAACAACAGTATCCGAGTTTGTTTTAAGAGGTACATATAATTTCGAGGACGAAATTCTTTTAAGAGGGGTAGGAATGTAACGCCCCGATTTTTCACGTTTTCTAATTCTTCAGTATTTTAACGTTTTTATTTTATTCGAGGTCTTAGGAATGGAAATAAAATATTCCGAGATCATAGCCATGCTCGATGATACCGTAGGAAGCTACGGTTAAGTTTTGAGTCGAAAACTCAAACGGAGTCCAGTCTGCGTTTTTACACTGACAGTATGATTTTATTGCTCAAGAGACCTCAGATAGACCCGTGAGCGAGACAGTAAGTCTTAGAATTCGATTCTCTACGTTTTGGTTAAATTTCACAAAAATTTCAGAAAAATCACTTCCTGACCTCCGTTCGAGCGGAATCCTCAATCTGGTGACGAACAGAGCCACATATGGATTTACCAGGACTCGCCAACGGATAACCTTGTTACCACATCATCCCAGGACACTTGGGAGAGTATGTCAGAGTCGCCATGACGTTCGGAAATATCTGGACGCAAAATGACCAAAATGCCCCTAACCTTAGTCTTTTACACTTTTACCATTTTATCCTTTTGGCAAATGACCTTTTTGCCCTTAAGTGAGCTTTTAAAGAGCTGAACTCAGCCCCCTCACACCCTCACTTTCACTTACAGCCTCTGCCCAAGAAGAACACCATAGTTGTTCTTGAAGAAACTCCATTTTTCTTCTTGAAGCTCCTTGATCACTTGTTAGCATCACTTGATTCCTTGATCGATCTTCCTTCATTTTTAGGTAAGATCACTTCTATGATCTCTTAGCTTCTTGAATCTCTCTTTATTTCAAGATCAAACTTCATTTTCATGAAAATCATTTCTTAGATCCAAAACTTTGAAAATCCAAAGGAATTTGTAGAAAAACCCTTCTGATGTGAGACCAATTTCTTTGAACCCACATCATCATTCTCTACCTAAACCCAAGAGCTTATGATTCAATTCTCATCATAGCTCAAAAAGCCCAATATGGCCGAACCCTATGTGATGATGATGAATAGTGTTTTTCATCAATTTTTGATTTCTAACACTTGATTTCATCCTTAGCTTTGCTATTGCCTTTGAATCCATGAAATGGAAAACCAAAATAAATTCCTAAGCTTTTTACCCTAGGGTGGCCGAAACCCTCGTTGTTAGAATTTTTGAGTTTTGCTTTGATTGTTGTTTAATGTTTGATTGTTGTGTTGTTGTAGTTGGTGACGATTGTCAGGAGGTTCACAAACCGATCAACCGACTTTGATCCCGATATCTGCTCTTCAACAGGTATGGGGGGTGAACCTCATCACACCAAAATAGTGGTGGTGAAGATGGTTGTTTAGTTTATGTGTGGGTGAAACCCTTTGGTTTGGGTTCACCAATTAATTTGGTTCTCTTGGAGAACAATGTGTAATAATTGTAGTTTATACTTGTATGCCTTATCATGTGTCTTATGATGATGTTGTCTAGTTGAGAAAATAATTTCTTGCATGTTGAAAAACCTACTTTGATCACTAGATCAAGTATGGAATTTTGTGCTTGATTATGATGCAATGATGTGTGTTTATTGTTTATCATAATTGTGTAAGTTTTGTGAGCCATAACTTGGTTAGTTAGTGAAGTAAATCTTCACATTGGTGCATAGTTGGCTTTTGGCCATGACCTTGAGAAAAGGAAGGTAATGTGTAGTTCTTGAGCAAATTAAGTTTTCAAGTAAGAGAAGTGTTTTAGTGGCTTATGCTTTAAAGAAAAACCATAGGTGATTTTGATCCAAAGATCAAACAAAGTTTCAACCTCTAAATGTTTTCACCAAAGTGAAACATGTTTTATACCTTATCCTTAGTTCATCTAGTTAATCAAGTAACTTAAAAGTGGATTAATGAAAAGTTTTCATGAGAATCGATATAGTTCCATAAGGCTTTTTCTTTAATAAGGTTAATGTCTTGTTTTAAGGCGCTTTTCACTAAGCGAATCCAATTTCATTGGGCGAAAACAAAGAAAATACAAGCTAGGCATCACTGCCTTAACTTTCGCAAAGCGATTGAAGCTTCGCTAAGCGAATGAAGCGAATTTCGCTGAGCGAACCATGTATCGCCCAGCGATACAGGGGAGTTTCAAAAGAAGTATCACTGCCTCCTTTTCACTAAGCGAATTAAGCTTCGCTAAGCGAATGTAGCGAATTTCGCTGAGCGAACCATGCATCGCCCAACGATACAGGGGAGTTTCAAAAGAGGTATCACTGCCTCATTTTCGCTAAGCGAATTTAACCCCGCTAAGCGAATTTCATGTTTCAGAAAGTGCTAGAAATAGAGTAAGTGGTTCAAACGTTGTTTCAAATCAAATAAGTTTTCAATTGTAAAAGTTGTTTGGTTTACAAAAGGAGTTTTCTAACTCAATCGTAAATTTTTATGTATAAAAACCTAAGTTAAGTAATTTAACTTAGGGTTGAAGACAAGGGTTAATTAAGTATAGTATGTGGTGAAGCAAGACCATATGCTGTACCGTTGATGACTTAGTACATCAATGACTTCATAAGACATAAACACAAACATGAAACGTTTCGGGTTTTGAAACAGTAGTTCGATGACGGACCGGTGATTCGGATCTAGGTCAATCGTTTACTTGTTTCAGTCTTGTGATGACTCGATCCCGGAGGGATCACGAGATTTATCCGATGGATAAAGGTTTTGTTTTTCAAAAGACGCGTATAGTTCCTAAGGAAGAGAACCTTAATGGAACTTGAGGTTTACCCGGGGGGTAGACATTGCTTTTTCGCATCTGCTTTGTGTAAGCATTGCCATTTCATGTGCATAGTCATAAGGCCTTGAGCCTAGGAGTTGAGCTTACACCTTGATGCGGGTGCGAATCTTGCGGTGACGATCTTCAATGGTCTTTTTGGAGGTATCAGGGTTGGAAGGGCTGACATGTGTCCAGTTGGTAGCTCTTCTGTGTCGTGGCTAATCCGAGTAGTACACTGATATCCTCTACTAGATGTCGTATTTTTCATGTTTGGTCGAGAGTCTTTCCGTAAAGCCAGATACGTGCACGTTACGAATGTTGTAGCATCTTGCTCATGGCTGGCAGAAACCGGAACATGTCCTCCCATTCACTCTCTCCGATGTTTTGTTAGCTCCATGGAGTAGGGGTTAGAGTAGTACCCAGTGACATTGGCATTGAGTCATGAACATTGCACTGCATTGCATGGCTGTTGATGTTTACATTTGCTGTTATCCATCGTTGTATTGTTTAAGAATCTCTTATATTATGCTGTTGACTGTTTAACGTGATATCATGCTGTTAACTGTTTAACATGATTTATATTGAGAATTTTAGTAAGCATGTTGGGTACGCTGTTACCTGGTGAGTCGTCCCGTTTTTACTATTGCTATTTTGCTGTGTTGATGAATGGGAATCTCACCCATATCTGTATGTTTTCTGTTGGTACTTGCTGTTGCTGCTTGAACAGATGGACGTAATGATGGTTCAGTCCAGTAGTTTCCTTGAGCCCGGAGGCAGACTCTTTTTGGTGGTTCAGTTTTGTTGTCAGCCAGACTGTGTCGGTATCTGTAGTACTTTTGTAGTACCTTTTGGGTGCTATGACTCCTAGTACTTATTATTTCTTATTATCAGTTATACATTAGACTTATGTCTGTATACAGTACTATTGATGTTTCTGTTTTTCTGTTTCTGTATTTATAATACAGTATGTTCTAGAAATGCATCGTGAACCTAAGTTCACTTATTAGTATTATTTACCTTTACTAAATCCCATTACATCTTGCGAAAAGAAGAAAAAAAAGAAAACCGTATTTTCCGCATTAATAAATATTTTCGGCCTTATAAACGTTCGGGAATGTGACACTCGGGAAAGGGTGTTGCAATAGCACTCTAATTGAGATAATTCTTGCCATAGATGCATATGTATCAAAATAATCAATGCCCTCTTTGTGTAAATCCCTTATCAACTAGTCTTGCCTTATGTTTACCTATGATCCCATCTACCTTTATTTTCCTATTGAAAATCAAGGAAAATCCATTTACAACCTATTGGTTTGGAACCGGGTGGGAGGTCTACTACTTTTCACGTTTTATTCCCCATTATTAAGTCAATTTCCTCTTGTATAGCCTCTTCCCAGAAAGCGGCATCTTGAGACTTAATCTCTCTTCAAATGTTTCTGGATCACTTTTTGTATTGTAACAGATTGGTCCACAATTGTCTAGGGACTCTCTTGTTCCTTCAACTAGGAACATGAAAAAGTCTGGTCTGTAAGTTTTCTCTTTCCTAACTCTCTGATTTCTTCTAAGTTCTGAAGCTTCCAAAGTATCATTATTAGATACATTGGTTTCCGAATTCTGTGCTTTAATATGAACAGTATCCTTGTGAATTGGAATTGAGTTAAACCAATCTTCTTGAAAGATTAAATCCCTAGACTCATATACTGTATTTACAGCATATGAGTCATTAGATTCTATAACCATTAATCTATATGCTTTGCTATTTTTAGTATAGCCTAGGAACACACATTCAATTCCCCTTTCACCTATGTTTTTCTTCTTTGGTTCAAGAACTTTCACTATTGCCCTACAAGTCGAAACTTTGAAATAATCGAGGTTGGGCTTTCCAATTTTCCAGAGCTCATATGGGGTTATCTTGTTCCTTTTGTTTGGAACTCTATTCAAGATATAACAAGCCGTCAACATGGCTTCTCCCCAATAACCTTTTCCTATACCAGAATAGGGTCACATGACATTTACCATTTCTTCTAATACCCTAATTTTCCTTTCAGCTATACCGTTTTGTTTTGGGAAATAAGGCTCAATTGTTTAATAAAATTTTCTAGTAGACTCAAAATAACTAGGATTATAAAATTCTCCTACTCTATTGCTCCTAAAGCAATTAATAAATATCTCTTAACTAATAACTTCAATTTACCCACACAATATAATAACATATAAAAGCATTAAAACTTCTGGGTAATTGAACAATAAGATTTATTTCCTTTAATTGTGATTAGCAAGACATTCATAATATAAATTTTAAAATCATAACTGTCACATTTATGAAGAAAGGTTAACACTTCAGAAAAGATTGACTTCAACGTGTTGAGTCTCCAAATGTCTGATGTGCATTTACCTTAGTTTTGATGAGATTAAAACAGTTATTCAATGATTTAATTGAACCTGTCTATGGTATTTAACTCGTCTACTTAGTGTGCAGATTAAAACATTATGTGTCTATATGAACTATTCACTCGTCTGAACTTAGATAAGTTCACCCGTCTAAACTAACTTAGGTTCACACGTCTGAACTAACTAAAGTTCACTCGTCGGAACTGAGATAAGTTCACTCGTTTGAACTAGCTAAGGTTCACTCGTCTGAACTAAGAGAAGTTCACTCGTCTAATGAAGTCTTCTACCGTCTGATCAAAGGAAGACTCACTCGTCTAAAAGACTTTGCAACTGACGTCATCTCTTTGTTAAAGAGTCAACCCGTCTAATGAAGCTACTCATCCGTCTAGTGACTAACTTTAAAGAATACATTGGATGAAAGCTGTCTCGACTCTGATAAGGAACTTCAACAAAGTGCTTTGCCTGAACACAACTGCTTCTTACATCAAAAGGGAAAGTCTTCCCTCTGCAAACAAAAAGCACGTATACAGACCTGCTGAGACCAAAGGTATATCAGAAGTCTGCATCACTCTGATGAAAGAGAACAAGCAAAGTTCCCTATGCTTTAATGGCTGATCAAAACGACTCTATTACATTTATTGAAGATCCGCAAGAAGCCAAGCCTTCAGACTTTGTGTCTAACGGCTTTAAAATCTTGAAGCCTATTTAATGAAGAAGAGTTCGAAGATTCAAGTAGACAAGAGAACGATCAAAGCAATCAAGAGCATTTACTCTATGCATTTATATCTTCATTCTTTCATTATTTATCCTTCAATCATTTGAAGTTATTACGCAGTCTTTTAGAACTTCACATTTAATACACTCGTCTGAGTGCTTCTGAAAGACTTGCAAATTGTAATCTTTTTATAACTTCTCTCAAACAAACTCGTCTGAGCCTGAAGAGGCTAAGTGTGCAAATAATACTTGTCTGGAGCCTGGAGAGGCTAAGTGTGAAAACAATACTCGTCTGGAGCCTGGAGAGGCTAGGTGTGAAAACAATACTCGTCTGGAGCCTGAAGAGGCTAGGTGTGAAAATAATACTTGTCTGTCCTGTAACCTAAATCGTTATAGTGAGAAAACTTGGTGCTGCCAAGGACTGGATGTAGCCTCATTGTTAAGGGGTCAACCAGGATAAAACCGGCTGAGTGATCTCTCTTTCCCTTAACTTTTTAGTTTGATTATTTGTCTTAACTATCATCTAACTAAAGGGGTTTATAATTGTGTTTATCAAACCTTTTTTTTTTTATCTTGCATGATTGTGTGTTTTCTGTGAAAACCTTCAGACTAGAATCAGTCTGATTGACCTGTCTGTGTTTACTCATCTATCATAACCCGTCTGTGCTTGCTAAAAAGTTTCTAAATTCCGCATAAATTTGTCAAACACCATTCAACCCCCCTTCTAGTGTTTGCATCTGTCTATTTCAGTTGGTATCAGAGCTCAGCCTCTGGGTTGAGCACCTAACAGTGTAGAGAAAAGATCCTGAAGAATAGACAATGTATTCTGGAGAAAGCTCAAGTGGGAATCCCCAACCTGAAGGAGGCTCTATGACTAGACCTCCCTTTTTTAATGGTTCAAATTTTAACTACTGGAAAGAAAGGTTTCACTGGTTCATCTTGTCAACCAATTCTGATGTATGGGATGTCATTACTGATGGTTCTTACACTCCTCAAAATAATGATGGCTCAGACAAGCCTAAGGCTCAGTGGACACCTGCAGAAAAGACAAGATGGGATCTAAACCATAAAGCCAGATATGCTATAATCTGTGCTCTCAGTCCGTAAGAGTTTAAGATTCTGCTAAAGAAATGTGGGACTCCTTATCTGTCACACATGAAGGATAAGAGACAGAAGAGGAAGCCAATCTCTGTCTGATGGCCAATATAGATTCAGAACCTGAAACTGAGGTACATTCTGAACTTGAGGAATTGCATGATGCTTATGATGAGCTGTTAGAGGAATCCAAAGGCTTATCTAAGGCCTTCAAATCCCTCAAGAGAGATTATGTTAAACTCCTCAGTGAGCATAAACAAAAATCTCAAGAGTGTGCGATGCTGGCCAAAGAGAATAGCCAGCTGAGGACTGAAAAGTCTGATGAAGCTTCGATCTCAAGTGAAACATCACATTCTGAAGAAGTGGTCACACTTCAACAGAAAGTGAAGGAGGTCACTTCTGATCTTGCTAGATTTGTTAATGGCAGAGATAATCTGACAAAACTGCTAGGATATCAGAGACACTCTCTTAACAAAGAAGGCATTGGATATGATCATCAAGCTGATCATAAAGTATCAACAAAATCTTCAACTGTCTATATTAAACCCACTCCAGTTAGAATTAGACCCGTCTGTAACTTCTGTGGAAAAGCTGGACATGTTATGTCTAAGTGTTTTCAAAAGAAGAAGAGAAAGTCTTCACAGACTCCTAGAACTAACAGAAAAGGACCCAGAAAAATATGGGTACCTAAAGATAAAATAATTTCTGTTGCAGACATCCTTAATAGGACAAAGCAGACACCTCTGCTGGTACATGGACAGTGGCTGCTCGCAACATATTACAGGAGAAAGGTCTATGCTCCAAGACCTCCAGTCTAAGAATGGTGGATTTGTTGCCTTTGGAGGCAATCGAAAAGGAAGAGTAATTGGTATTGGTACAATTGGTGGTAAACCCCCTCTTCCCTCTATCTCAAATGTACTTCTGGTTGAAGGACTAAGACACAATTTACTTAGCATAAGTCAATTATGTGATAGTGGATTTGATGTCTCCTTCACTAAGAATGAATGCATAGTCAAAGACAAGAGTGGCAAGACGCTCTTTTCAGCTAATAGACAGCAAAATCTTTATAAGATTGAACTAACTGAACTCTCAGATCAAAGTGTAACCTGTCTGATGTCTAAAGAGGATGAAAGATGGTTATGGCATAAGAAACTAGGACATGCTAGTATGAAACTTATTTCGAAATTGAAAAAGGATAACCTTGTGAGAAGATTGCCTGACATTAGTTTTAAGAAAGATGTTTTATGTGATGCATGTCAGAGAGGTAAACAAGTAAAATCAAGTTTCAAATCAAAAAACCTTGTATCAACCTCTAGACCTCTTCAACTGTTAAACATGGATCTGTTTGGACCAGTTAGTGTTGCCAGTTTAGCTGGAAGGAAATATGGATTTGTCATTGTTGATGACTATTCTAGATTTACTTGGGTACTTTTCTTAACCCACAAGGATGAGTCTTTTAAGGCCTTCTCTGTATTCTGTAAGAAAGTACAAAATGAGCAAGGATTCTGTATTTCTACCCTTAGAAGTGATCATGGGGGAGAATTTGAAAATGAGCAATTCAAACTGTTCTGTGAAGAGAATGGAATCTCTCACAACTTCTCTACACCTAGAACTCCACATCAAAATGGAGTGGTTGAGAGAAAGAACAGATCTCTGCAAGAGATGGCTAGATCAATGCTCAATGAAAATAATCTCCCTAAGTACTTCTGGGCTGAAGCAGTAAACACTGCATGTTATGTGCAAAATAGAATACTTATAAGGTCTATCCTAAAGAAGACTCCTTATGAATTGTGGAAAGGTAGAAAACCCAACATATCTTATTTCCATGCATTTGGATGTGAATGCTTCATCTTAAATACCAAGGATCAACTTGGAAAGTTTGATTCCAAGGTAGACAAAGGTATCTTCATTGGATATTCTGAAGTGTCGAAGGCATATAGAGTTTTTAACTCTAGAACCTCTGTTATTAAGGAATCTATTCATGTAAAATTCAATGATAATCTAAAGAATGATAGGGAACGATCAGATCTAGAAGATGATCTTGCAGGACTTGATCTTACCTAGCAGACGAGTCAACAGCCAGACGTATCAAAAATTGAGTCTGCTGAGGAATCTGTCAGACAAGTGGAGCATACGAGTCATCAGTCAAATCAACATCAAAATGATGATCTCATAAGAGACTGGAAGTTCAAAGCTCATCATCCTGAAGATCTTATCATTGGAAGACCCTCTGAAGGTGTTAGAACCAGATCTGTCTTAAGAGAGTCAAGCAATATGGCTTTTCTATCTGAAATTGAACCAAAGCATATTGAGGAAGCTCTTGAAGATGAAAGCTGGATTCTTGCTATGCAAGAGGAACTTAATCAGTTCAAAAGGAATAATGTCTGGAAACTTGTCTCCAAACCAACAGACAAGTCTGTTATTGGAACAAGATGGGTTTTTAGAAACAAGCTAGATGAAGATGGCAAAGTTGTCAGAAACAAAGCAAGGTTAGTTGCTCAAGGCTACAACCAACAAGAAGGTATTGACTATACTGAGACTTTTGAACCTGTAGCTAGAATAGAAGCTATTCGCATACTCATGTCATATGCTGCACAACATCAAATTACTTTATTTCAAATGGATGTAAAAAGTACTTTTTTAAATGGAATAATTGAAGAAGAAGTGTATGTTAAACAACCTCCTGGTTTTGAAGATAATGAAAAACCAGATTATGTTTTCAAACTTAAAAAGGCTTTATATGGTTTAAAACAAGCGCCTAGAGCATGGTATGATAGACTTAGTTCTTTTCTTATGAATAATGGTTTTATAGGAGGAAAAGTTGATACAACTTTGTTTAAGAAATGCTCAAAAGATAACTTCATAGTAGTTCAAATATATGTGATGATATTATTTTTGGAGCTGCTAATGAAAAATTGTGCAAAGAATTCTCTAAGTTGATGCAAGCAGAATTTGAAATGAGCATGATGGGAGAATTGAAGTTTTTCCTTGGACTACAAATCAAGTAGACATGTGATGGAATCTACATCCATCAACAAAAGTACATCAAGGAGATTCTAAAGAAGTACAAAATGGATAGCTCAAAGATCATGAAAACTCCCATGCAAACTAATGCTAATCTAAACAAAGATGATGAAGGTAAAAAGGTGGAGCAAACTGTCTACAGAGGTACGATTGGATCTCTTCTTTACTTAACATCTAGCAGACCTGATATTCAATTTAGTGTCTGTATGTGTGCTAGATTCCAATCTGATCCCAAAGAATCTCATCTTAAGGCTGTTAAAAGAATCTTTAGATATTTGCTTGGAACCACTAATCTTGGTTTAAAGTATTTGAAAACACAAGATTACAGATTAGTTGGTTTTTGTGATGCTAACTTTGCTGGAGATAGAATTGAAAGGAAAAGCACCAGTGGAGGATGTCACTTCATTGGAGCAAACTTAATCTCCTGGTCAAGCAAAAGACAGACGACTATTGCACTCTCAACTGCAGAAGCAGAATATGTCTTTGCTGCAAGTTGCTGCTCACAGCTATTATGGGTAAAACATCAACTAGAAGATTACTCTATATTTGAACATAATATACCTGTCTGGTGTGATAATTCAAGTGCTATTTGCCTAACTATGAATCCCATACAACATTCTAAGGCTAAGCACATAGAAATCAAACATCACTTCATAAGAGATTATGTTCAAAAAGGTGTATTTGATGTTAAGTTTGTTAAAATTGAAAATCAATGGGCTGATATCTTTACAAAACCTTTAGCTGAGGATAGGTTTAAGTTTATCAAAGACAACTTGAATATAAATTGCTTTGCTGAATAACCTGTCTAATGAGTGTTTATGATACCCGTCTATGATTAACCGTCTGACTCTTTGAATCATACTCTTTATTTGAAATACTTTCTTTTAAATGGTTATTTCTTTCTCTGAGGAAAAATGTGTACATGGCTGTTTTTATTTTAAATCAATTTTTTTAAAAACTTCCATTTTTTTGTTGCTTTCATTTAAAATTACAACTGTCTATGGTCTTTAAAAGGGAAATTTTTTTTCTTTTAAAAGGTATTTCGTTCTTACGTTTTTAAATCTTTTTCTCGTCGTTTTTAAAACCATCAAAGAGGATGCATCTGCTCAGGGGGAGCAGTTGAAGAAGCCTTTAGGCAAAACCAAAGGACAAACTTGCTTTTAACTCTTTTTGTTCTCTTAGTACCTTATTTGTATTTTTCTTTTTAAAATTACCTTGTACACAACCAATGATGGTTAAATACAAATTACCTCATCTGTTTCTCTTTTTTGATTATGACAAAAGGGGGAGAAAGTTAAATGAAAAATGTTTTAATGTTACAAATGTCTGATATGAACAAATGTTTATCTAAATAATATGTATCTTTTCTTTTTTCTCTGTCTATATTCTATTGCTTTTGATAATGTCAAAACGGGAAGAAAATACTAAGATAAGACTAAGATAAAAAGTTTAATGCTTATCTGTCTGAGTAAGTTGTAATAATGGAACAATGTTTTTAATCTGTCTGATCATATACATGACTGCTTTATGTGAATGTTTTTAAGTTCATTAAATCATTTAACATGTTTTGTCATCATCAAAAAGGGGGGAGATTGTTGAGTCTGTAAATGTCTGATGTGCATTTACCTTAGTTTTGATGAGATTAAAACAGTTATTCAATGATTTAATTGAACCCGTCTGTGGTATTTAACTCGTCTACTTAGTGTGCAGATTAAAACATTAAGTGTCTATATGAACTGTTCACTCGTCTGAACTTAGATAAGTTTACCCGTCTGAACTAACTTAAGTTCACACGTCTGAACTAACTAAAGTTCACTCGTCTGAACTGAGATAAGTTCACTCGTCTGAACTAGCTAAGGTTCACTCGTCTGAACTAAGAGAAGTTCACTCGTCTAATGAAGTCTTCAACCGTCTGATCAAAGGAAGACTCACCCATCTAAAAGACTTTGCAACTGACATCATCTCTTTGTTAAAGGGTCAACCTGTCTAATGAAGCTACTCATCCGTCTAGTGACTAACTTTAAAGAATACATTGGATGAAAGCTGTCTCGACTCTGATAAGGAACTTCAACAAAGTGCTTTGCCTGAACACAACTGCGTCGTACACCAAAAGGGAAAGTCTTCCCTTTGCAAACAAAAAGCACGTATATAGACCTGCTGAGACCAAAGGTATATCAGAAGTTTGCATCACTCTGATGAAAGAGAACAAGCGAAGTTCCCTATGCTTTAATGGCTGATCAGAACGACTCTATTACATTTATTGAAGATCCGCAAGAAGCCAAGCCTTCAGACTTTGTGTCTAACGGCTTTAAAATCTTGAAGCGTATTTAATGAAGAAGACTTCGAAGATTCAAGTAGACAAGAGAACGATCGAAGCAATCAAGAGCATTTACTCTGTGTATTTATATCTTCATTCTTTCATTTTTTATCCTTCAATCATTTGAAGTTATTACGCAGTCTTTTAGAACTTCACATTTAATACACTCGTCTGAGTGCTTGTGAAAGACTTGCAAATCGTGATCTTTTTACAACTTCTCTCAAACAAACCCGTCTGAGCCTGAAGAGGCTAAGTGTGCAAATAATACTTGTCTGGAGCCTGGAGAGGCTAGGTGTGAAAACAATACTCGTCTGGAGCCTGGAGAGGCTAGGTGTGAAAATAATACTTGTCTGTCCTGTAACCTAAATCAGTTCTAGTGAGAAAACTTGGTGCTGCCAAGGACTGGACGTAGCCTCATTGTTCAGGGGTGAACCAGGATAAAACCTGCTGAGTGATCTCTCTTTCCCTTAACTTTTTAGTTTGATTATTTGTCTTAACTATCATTTAACTATTTGGGTTTATAATTGTGTTTATCAAACCTTTTTTTTATCTTGCATGATTGTGTGTTTTCTGTGAAAACCTTCATACTAGGTATCAGTCTGATTGACCTGTCTGTGTTTACTCATCTATCATAACCCGTCTATTCTTGCGAAAAAGTTTCTAAATTCCGCATAAATTTGTCAAACACCATTCAACCCCCTTCTAATGTTTGCATCTGTCTATTTCACAGTGCAATTCATACAACAGCTTAGTGGTTAACGCGTCTATACCCAAACTCTGCATCCCAAGTTCGAATCCCATTTGATATAGCTTTTCCTTTTAAAGTTTAAACGAAAACAATTGTATCTAGAATCGGTCGAAAAAGTTCAAAAACATATAAGAGATGAGATTCGAACCGGTGTCTAAGTGAGAGACACAACCGACGTCAACCACTCGACCAAAGCGTCGCTTCTTTCTTGTTAGGCATCGTTATAAATAGTTAACCGCTAACAACACGCAACTTTTCAGAATGCGTACACCCATGCCGCTAACCAGGTCAACTATACCCATTTTGCACAGAACCGGGTCCATACGACCCTGTGTTGACCCACAACCATTTTTGGTTATTCACTCCAAAATTTTCATTGGCTCTATGTCTTGGATTCATGTTTAAACATGTTCCAAGGTAAAACTAGATAATTGTAATGATAGTCACAAACAAAACAATGATATAAAATCATTACGATTTTTTTTTTAATACTCTCCACCATGAACATTCATATTTATTTTGACAACTTAGAACAATCCAAATCACATCCATAACATTTCTAAAATCTATGGAAGTAAGAAACAAGTATCATCTTATATCTACATGTTCATGAACTTATAGGATAAGATTGTCAACTCCAAAACAATTGATTCTTGCATGAAACAACTCCATTAATGCATTTGATATAATCACTCATATTTAAGATTGTTCTATCAAAATAGAGCAACATACATGCATGCATCATAAATCTAACATATTCATGCTCATCAAAATTCACATAATTGAGTGGATTCTAAATCATACATCTAAAGCTCTAACACCACATGTTAAATTTAACATAAACAAAGAATGCCTTTAGAACTGGACATACATTAATTTAGAACATCAAGCATATCATATCACTGAAAGTAACTGTGCACCTTTCACCACGGTGATAAATAAACAAGATTTTGAGGAAGCATATGAGTGTTCATCCCTCCTTGTCCTAAGAAGACAATGCGTCTCTTTCCATTATCTTAGAAAAATCGCCACCATCGAATCTCTACCGTTTTCCATCGAACTTCTCCCGTTTTACAAAGTCGAAAACCATATTTTTAATGTTGCAAAAACCATTATTATAGAACGGATAATTGAACCTAAAGATTGATAGATCTTGGGGTGTGGTTCTTCAACAAAGAAGAGAAGACAAAGAAAATGCACAATGTCCAAGGCGTGTGAAGACACTAGACTTTAGGTTTGATTCACCCACACCAATCTTTATCTTGATTGGATGCAAAATGTGTTAATAGCGAATCCCCTTCAGAATACAATGGAGCAACCTTGATTTGGTTTGCACACCTAAACCAACCGTATCGTCAATGGCAGTTTACAGAACAATAGTCCCCTTAACTTTCTCGGCGCATAAGGGACAAAAGAAGGTGATTTGGAATGGATAAGACTTGACAATTTCGTCAACCTTTCCTACATGCAAACTGGTTCTATTTATAAACCAACTCATGCCACTTGGTGAATGGAAACAACCTTTCATTAATTGAAAGAAGGAATGCAACCTTTCATGCATGCATCATTTGATGTATAGACACATGCGCGCATGATATAACATGAGACAGCCCGTCCTCGGAGGTCCCATTAGTAACCCGAACTCGACTTCTCAATATTGTAGCATAGCGTAATTAAATAAAAATGCGGAAAAATTAAAACAATCAACAATGATACCACGACTATATATATAACATACATATAAAAGTATTGGCTCTATCAGTAGAGCCTACAATAACTGATATCAACTACAAATCTTCAGAGTACGCAACAGATATAAACTGAAAGCATGACAATAAAATAAAATACATCAGACTTCCTCTCCTGGCCCCAAAAATACATTTCACTCATGTACTGGCCATAGCAAAACTTAAGACTGTCTACCCAACCACGACTCTAACGTATACGGTAGTCGGATCCTTATACACTACTCTTCGCTGAGAGTAGTCAGTCACCCAGAGACGGTCGTCCTCGGCATAGAGCAGCTCAAAGTCTCCCAGCACTGGGATTCGAGGCTCTCCCGCCAGCATCAGATTCAACAGGTATGCCATCAATCTCCTCTGGCAACTCCTCAACAGGATCTTCTCGTGTGATCGAGAATAAATAAAATACGACATAGAGAAATACGGGGATAAGAAACAGCAATATATCATAAATAGGGAAACAGCTATAAAATAAGCTATATAGATAGCAATATACAACAGCACAACCATGTCAAGCTATCATCTGCCAAGTCCTACTCTCTTAGCTACTATCTCTCACACTCATACAACTAACGACCATATGGACGCGATTACGACGCGACATCCCCAATAGATCAAGACGTCTCGTTCATCTCTGTGCCACCCCCCGTAATGCAAGGTTCGGCTAACAGCCCGCAGGTTCAACTCGTCTCATGGGTACGACATATTCCCCAACCCGCAAGCCAGGTCGGAATATTCGCCTGTCAACTACGCAACTTACGATAACGACATATCCCCCCGCCCGCAGGCCAGGTCGGGATATTCGCCCGTTCACAACTAATGGGTACGATCATCTGCCCGCAGGCAAGATCGATCGCCCGTACGCCAACACAGTGATGAACAACAACGATGCAACATGGACCTCACCAACTCATCTCGGGATCAATGACTTAGTGTCTCAACCACGATTCATACACAACTACGACCAACTTTCTCCGGCTTAACCGGATATCAACTTTATATCTCAACATCAACATATCAACAGAATCTCTAGGTTGAGCACTACAACATAATTATCCTCAAAATTCTCACCGCATGTTCATCTCCCAACTTATCAGAAATTTCTGCCTATCTCTACTCATGCAACAGTAATCACAATAGCATATCATCAACAGCCATAATCAGGTTCAATAATTATATTCATTACATTAAATACTCATGTAAGCATATCAACTCATCAACTCATAGGTAAATAATCAAGTAATTCTAAGCATGTTACTAGGCACAACATACATGTCACATATATCATATTAAGTATACTAACATACAACATACAACCTCGACATAGCATATAATCAACCTATCGGCCACTCGATCACTAGTAGGGTTTAGGTCGCCCTATGTATATCAATATAAATTATTTTAAATCTTGCCTCCTCGACGATATTGTGGTTCTTTCCCCCACCTGAATAATTTTACCACCAGCTTCCCCGAGCAACTCCGACTGCGGCTCCGCAACTGTCAACCGTACACGCTTCCGAATATTCAAACATCGTCCGATCCTTTACAACAAATCATAACCAGAAATTAATCCATTCCAATCAAAACCCCTCTAATTCATATGACTAGGGTTCGGCCCCTTTTTAGCAAAATAGGCTAGAGCTATTAAAACTTTACTAACTCTTGAATAAATGATCCTCAAGTATACACAAAACTTTCCTTATGATATAAGGTTCTGCCTCTTCATGGAAAATGGGCTAGAGATGTTTAAAAATTCCTAACTCTTGGATCAATGATCCTGGAGCATATATAACACTAAATCAAGTCTTTTTACTCAAAAATGGAATCAAAAACTCAAGCTTTCTCAATACATAGGATTCGGCCATTCATACCTATATGAGCTAGGGAAATCTTTTGGTTATAAGCTCTTCAATTATGAGAGAGGGCAATGAAACTAGCTCATAGAAATGTTGGTTCGACATTAAAAGGATTTTTCTACAATTTCCTATGAATTTATGAAGTTTAAGCTTCAACTTGAACAAAAGCATGAAACACATGATTTCAATGGAGGAATATGGAGATTGAGAGATCAAGGAAGAAGTCCATACCTCTTAGAATATGAAGATGATCAAGTTTATCAACTTTGCTTCACAAAAATCCTTAAGTTCTAACTTGAGAAATGAGAGAAAGTTTGGAGAGAAATGGTAAAGGTGACAAAATGTTGGATGATGGTCTTCATGAAGGGGGCGGGCGCGAGGCATATGGAGGGAAGGGCAAAAGTGTCCAACAAAATTCACTTAAGGGATAAAATAGTCTTTTCACCCAAACTCAGAAAATTTGAGCAGCGCTTCGAACCTTGCAGCGTACTCCCCAACAGACATGGTTCCTTGTTTCAGACCCATGAACTCTTTCTCTTTTTCTCTTCTCATCATTTTGCGGAAATACTTCTCCAAAAAGCATTCCCGAAACAGTCCCCAATCGATAATTCTTCCTTCTGCTTCAAGCATCCTCTGCTTGCCTTTCCACCATAGTTCTGCACCTCCCATCAGCATGAAGGATGCATAGGTCACCTTCCTGTCCTCACGGCAGTGCATTGCCGCGAAGGTTTTCTCAAGCTCCTGTATCCAAAGTTCAGCTCCCTCCGGATTGAAGTCACCATTAAACTGCGGCGGCTTTCCTTTCAGAAAAGTATTTAGTCCAGCGCCTTCCGTCTCTACTCCACGCTGCTGATTCTGTCTCTATTGCTGTTGCATGGTCACCTGCAACAGCTGAGCGTTTTGCTAAATTTGATGCAGCATTGCCGTTGCCAACTCCCTAACTGTTCTTAGTGTTTCAATTGACTCAATCCCATCACCAATGTGGGCACTTCTTTCGTTACCATTTCCAAGTTCAGCGGCACTCTCTGTGACCCTTCTGCCACGTCCTCTAACTCGTCTGCGAGCCATTCAATTTCCTGAGGAATAAATTATTAGCTCACATTTTTAAGACATATAAGACCATATTATAATATGCATGCATCATATGCCTTACAAATGCTCGAAACAGTTACCTCTTGATATAACTCGCATATCGGACACTCTACCCAACTTCTAAGCATAGTTAATACCCAATGTTGGGTCAACAAGGCATGGCCAGAAATCACAACTTAACCCAAGCAGTCCTTGATTAAGAATCAAACTGCTCTGATACCATAAAATGAGACAGCTCTCCTTGGAGGTCCCATTAGTAACCCAAACTCGACATCTCATTGTTGTAGCGTAGCGTAATTAAATAAAAATGCGAAAAAATTAAAACATTCAACACTGATACCACGACTATATATATAACATACGTATAAAAGTATTGGCTCTATCAGTAGAGCATACAATAACTGATATCAACTACAAATCTTCAGAGTACGCAACACATATAAACTGAAAGCATGGCAATAAAATAAAATACATCAGACTTCCTCTCCTGGCCCCAAAAATACATTTCACTCAAATCCATGTACTGGGCATAACAAAACATAAGACTGTCTACCCAACCACGACTCTAACGTATACGGTAGTCGGGCCCGTATACACTACTCTTCGCTGAGAGTAGTCAGTGTCCTAGAGACGGTCGTCCTCGGCATAGAGCAGCTCAAAGTCTCCCAGCACTGGGATCCGAGGCTCTCCCGCCAGCATCAGGATCAACAGGTATGCCATCAATCTCCTCTGGCAACTCCTCAACAGGATCTTCTCGTGCGGTTGAGAATAAATAAAATATGACATAAATAAATACGGCGATAAGAAACAGCAATACATCATAAATAGGGAAACAGCTATAAAATAAGCTATATAGATAGCAACATACAATAGCACAACCATGTCAAGCTATCATCTGCCAAGTCCTGCTCTCTTAGCTACTATCTCTCACACTCATGCAACTAACGACTATATGGACGCGATCAAGACGCGGCATTCCCAACAGATCAAGATGTCTCGTTCATCTCTGTGCCACCCCCCGTAATGCAAGGTTCGGCCAACAGCCCGCAGGCTTAACTCGTCTCATGGGTACGACATATTCCGGCCCGCAGGTTAGGTCGGAATATTCGCTCGTGAACAACGCAAATTACGGTAACGACATATCCCCCGCCCGTAGGGCAGGTCGGGATATTCGCCCGTTCATAACTAATGGGTACGATCATCTCCCTGCAGGCAAGATCGATCGCCCGTACGCCAACACAGTGATGAACAACAACGATGCAACATGAACCTCACCAACTCATCTTAGAATCAACGACTTAGTGTCTCAACCACGACTTATACACAACTACGACCAACTTTTTCCGACTTAACTGGATATCAACTTTATATCTCAACATCAACATATCAACAAAATCTCTAGGTTGAGCACTACAACATAATTATCCTCAAAATTCTCACCACATGTTCATCTCCCAACTTATCAGAAATTACTGCCTATCTCTACTCATGTAACAGTAATCACAACATTATATCATCAACAGCCATAATCAAGTTCAATAATCAAATTTAGTACATTAAATACTCATGCAAGCATATCAACTCATCAACTCATAGGTATGCAATCAAGTAATTCTAAGCATGTTACTAGGCACAACATACATGTCACATATATCATATTAAGCATACTAACATACAGCATACAACCTCGACATAGCATATAATCAACCTATCGGCCACTCGACCACTAGTAGGGTTTAGGTCGCCGTTCTTTCCCCAACCAGAATAGTTTTCCCACGAGCTTCCCTGGGTAACTCCGACTGCGGCTCCGCAACTGTCAACCGTACACGTTTCTGAATAGTCAAACATCGTCTGATCCTTTACAACAAATCACCCAGAAATTAATACAATCCAATCAAAACCCCTCTAATTCAAATGACTAGGGTTTGAACCCTTTTTAGCAAAATAGGCTAGAGTTGTTAAAACTTTACTAACTCTTGGATAAATGATCCTCAAGTATACACAATACTAGAGTAAGTTTTATTACACAAAAATTTGAAGCAAAAACCCATGGTTCCTTATGATATAGGGTTCGGCCTCTTCTTGGAAATGGGCTAAAGATGTCTAAAAATTCATAACTCTTGGATCAATGATCCTTAAGCATACATAACACTAAATGAAGTCTTTTTACTCAAAAATGGAATCAAAAAGTCAAGCTTTCTCAATACATAGGATTCGGCCATTCATACCATATGAGCTAGGGAAATCTTTTGGTTATAAGTTCTTGGATTATGAGAGAGGGCAATGAAACTAGCTTATAGAAATTGGTTTGACATTAAAAGGATTTTTCTACAATTTCCGATGAATTTATGAAATTTAAGCTTCAACTTGAACGAAAGCTTGAAACACTTGATTTCAATGGAGGAATATGGAGATTGAGAGATCAAGGAAGAAGTTCATACCTCTTAGAAGATGAAGATGATCAAGTTTATCAACTTTGCTTCACAAAATCCTTGAGTTCTAACTTGAGAAATGAGAGAAAGTTTGGAGAGAAATGGTAAAGGTGAGAAAATGTTGGATGATGCTCTTCATGAAGGGGGGCGGACGTGAGGCATATGGAGGGAAGGGCAAAAGTGTCCAACAAAATTCACTTAAGGGGCAAAATAGTCTTTTCACCCAAGCTTAAATGGTAATTATGAAAAATGTTAGGGGCATTTTGGTCATTTCGCGTCCAGATATTTTCTAACGTCATCATGACACTGGCATGCTTTCCTGGGTGATGTGACTTCATGTTTATCTGTTAGCGGGTCCCGGTAAATCCCAATTCGGCTCCGCTCGTCACCTAATTTGAGATTTCGCCTAAATAAAGCGTAGGAACTTATTTTTTCAAATTTATCGAAAATGTTGGAAATTCAATTCTAAGCCTAAATGTTTCGTTCACGAGTCAAAATTAGGTCTCCTGAGTAGTAAAATCTTACTGTCAGTGAAAAATGCAGATCGGGCTCCGTCTGAGTTTTCGACCCAAAATTTAACCATAACTCCCAACGATAGCGTAGAGCGTGAATGTGGTCTTAGTTTATTTAATTTCATTCTCTAAACATCAGATAAAAATATAAACTCATTTATATAATTTACTGATATGAGAAAGCATGAAAATCAGGGTGTTACATTTCTACCCCTCTTAAAAAGAATTTCGTCCTCGAAATTCGACGTACCTTTTAAAATAAACTCGGATATTGCTGCTGCATGTCTTCTTCACGTTCCCAGGTAGCATCTCCAGTAACTTCATCCCATATGATCTTGACCAACGAAATGTTTTTACCTCGGAGTTCCTTAATCCTTCTATCCGCGACCCTAACAGGCAAAGCCTCATACTCAAGGTTCGCTCTCAACTGTATTGACTCTGGTTCTAAGATGTGTGATGGATCATGGTAGTATTTTCTCAATTGAGAAACATGAAAGACATCATGAAGATTGGATAGGTTTGGTGGTAAAGCGACATGATAGGCTACAGGACCAATTCAGCGAAGAATTTGAAATGGTCCAATGAATCTAGGGGTAAGCTTTCTAGATTTGATTGCTCTGCAATCCCAGTTCTCGGAGCTACTCTCAGAAAAACATGATCTCCCTCCTGGAACTCTAAAGGTCTTCTCCTTTTGTTGCTGTAACTCTTTTGTCTGTCCTCTGCGATTTTCATCTTTTCCCTTATCCTCTTGATTTGTTCCATCATCTGTTGTATTGCCTCCGGTCCTAGCACTTGACTTTCTCCTGTCTCATACCAACACAACGGTTTTCTGCAATTTCTGCCGTACAACGCTTCGTAGGGTGCCATACCTATACTTGAATGAAAACTATTGTTATAATTGAACTCAATTAACAGTAAGAACACATCCTAACTTCCTGTGTGTTCCAAAACACAAGCTCTCAATAGATCTTCCAATGACTGAATTGTTCGTTCCGACTGACCATCAGTCTGAGGATGATAAGCAGAACTCAACCTTAACTTAGTTCCCAAAGCCTTATGTAACTGCTTCCAGAATCTAGATGTAAATCTAGGATCTCTGTCGAAAACAATACTAGAAGGCACTCCGTGCAACCTTACTACTTCCTCGATGTAGATTTGGGTTAACCTTTCCAACGTATAACTTTCACCAATAGGTAAGAAGTGAACACACTTCGTCATCATGCCTCTTGTTAGTTCTTGGCAAACCAACCACAAAGTCCATAAATATACCATCCCACTTCCACTCTAGGATATTCAAAGATTGTAACAATCCCGCTGGCTTTTAATGTTCTATCTTTGCTTTCTGACACACCAAACTAGCCAATATGTACTCAGCCACTTCCTTCTTCATTCCGGGCCACCAAAACATTTTCCTCTAGTCTTGGTACATCTTGGTAGCTCTTGGATGAAAACTCAGCCTACTCTTGTGCGCTTCCTCCAAGATCATCCTTCTTAGTTCTATATCCATTGGCACACAGATCCTATCACCATACCTCAAGACTCCATCTTGATTCATCCTAAACTCAGACGTTCTGCCTTCGACTACTTATTCTTTCACTTTCTGAAGATACTGATCAACTTCTTGCTTCTCCTTGATCGTCTTCAAAAAGTCGCTTTTTACCGTGACCATTCTTAGGTGTATCTTATCTCTAGATAATCCCATACCTAGATTCAGATCTCTGAATTGTTCAATCATTTCCAACTCTTTAACCATCATAGCAGACACGTGCAAGGATTTCCTACTTAACGCATCCGCTACTACATTCGCTTTTCCTGGATGGTATTGTAGATCAAATTCATAATCCTTTATGAATTCCATCCACCTCCTTTGTCTCATGTTTAACTCCTTCTGATCAAACAGATACCTTAAGCTCTTATGGTCACTGTACACTATAAACTTAACTCCATATAAATAGTGTCACCATATCTTTATAGCAAATACTATAGCTGCCAATTCCAAATCATGAGTTGGATAATTCCTCTCATGAACTCTCAGCTGTCGCAAAGCATACTCTACAACCCTCCGGTCTTGCATTAGGTCACAAACCCAATCCTTGGTATGACGCATCACAGTATACGTCAAACTGTCCTATAGAATCTGGCAATGTCAATACTGGTGACGTAGTCAACCTCCTTTTCAGTTCTTGAAAACTCTCCTCGCATTTGTCCGTCCATACAAAGGATATTCCCTTCCTCGTTAGCTGCGTTATGGGCAACGTAATCTTCGAGAATCCTTCGATGAACCTTCGGTAATATCCAGCCAAGCCTAGAAAACTTTGTATCTCACTTACCGACTTAGGACTTTCCCATTGTACCATAGCTTCAACCTTTGCTGGATCTATTGCTACCCCATCTCGATTAATCACATGACCTAAGAATTGCACTTCTTCCAACCAAAACTCACACTTGGACAACTTTTTGCATAAAGCTGTCTGTCCTTTAACTCTTGAAGCACAATCCTAAAATGCTCCTGATATTCTTCCCGATTAAGGGAATAGATAAGAATGTCGTCGATAAAGAAAACTACAAACTTATCCAAGAACAGTCGAAAAATCTGGTTCATGTAATCCATAAACACTGCTGGAGCATTAGTCACACCAAAAGGCATAACTAGATACTCGTAGTGTCCATACCGTCTCATAAACGCCATCTTCGGTACATCCTCCTTCTTGACTCGAATCTGATGATAACCAAATCTTAAGTCAATCTTTGAAAACACTACCGCTCCTTTCAACTGGTCCATCAAATCGTCAATCCTGGGTAACGGATACTTAATCTTGATCGTCACCTTGTTCAACTGTCGATAATCCACGCACAGCCTTGAACTTCCGTCCTTCTTCTGAATAGCACCGATGCTCCCCAAGGTGAAGCACTCGATCTTATAAACTCCTTACCCAACATGTCATCCAACTGCTTCTTCAGCTCTGTTAACTTTGCTGGAGCCATTCGATAAGGTGCTATCGAAATTGATCTAGTTCCAGGTACGATCTCTATAGTGAATTCTATCTCTCTCTGGTGGTAAACCTGGAACGTCATCAGGGAAAACTTCTGGAAACTCTCGCACTATAAGCAATGAATCCAACTTAGGAGGTTCCTTAGCTTCCATAGAGAATAACAACACGTGTTTCTGAGGTTCACTACCTAAAATAAGGTTTCTATCATTGGCAGGAATCAATCTAGATTGCTCAGGGAATGACAAGGTCTTTTTAGAACAGTCTAACACTACATGGTTAGCCGAAAGCCAATCCATGCCTAAAATCATATCAAGTTGTTGCATAGGCAAACAAACAAGGTCAACAAAAAAAGTTTTATTTTCAACAACGATAGAGCATTTAAAATAGATAGTCATGGTTGTCAAAGAATTACAGGTAGGAGTAGAAACAATTAAGTCATGAGGAAATAAAGAAACAACAATTTTAAATGATCCATAAACTCTTGGGATATGAACGAATACGTAGCTCCAGAGTCAAACAATATTGATAAGAGTTTACCTGACACTAAACGCATATCTTGTATAAGATCAGGCGATTGAGAAGATTGAGTTCCTCTTACGGTAAACACCCTTCCGGTAGCTTGCGGTAAACACCCTTCCGGTAGCTTGCGGTCTCACCGCCTGCTGTCTTGCTCTTTGGGCTCCGGTCACTAGGCCACTCCCGCCTGTGTGGTACCTTGCTCCTTCTGAACATTCTGGAGCTATGTGACCCATCTAGCCACACCGAAAGCATTGGCGAGTCTTCCTTACCGAGCAATCTCTAATCAGATGCGATCCTCCACATAGGAAGCATCCACTTTGTTGTAGTTGTCCTTCAGCTGGTCTTGTTATCTGACGATCATAAGGTTTCCGTCCCGTCTGAAACCTTCATTTTTCTCCACGACCTCTCGGGTCAAATTTTCGAGTAGGTTCTCCAATTCTGCCTTGCAGCTGCTCTCTCTTCTTGTCAATGTTCTCAATGACTGAACATCTCTCTAGCATCTCGAGTAATCGGGTGATATTCAGTGGTGCAATCACCCTCTGTAGGTCGTACTTCAGGCCATCTTCAAAACGTCTACACACTCACTCTTCGTCGGGAAACCTCTAGTAAAACTCAGAAAATTTGAGCAGCGCTTCGAACCTTGCAGCGTACTCGCCAACAGACATGGTTCCTTGTTTAAGACCCATGAACTTTTTCTCTTTTTCTCTTCTCATCATTTTGGGGAAATACTTCTCCAAAAAGCATTCCTGAAACAGTCCCCAATCGATAATTCTTCCTTCTGCTTCAAGTATCCTCTGCTTGCCTTTCCACCATAGTTCTGCACCTCCCATCAGCATGAAGGATGCATAGGTCACCTTCCTGTCCTCACGGCAGTGCATTACCACGAAGGTTTTCTCAAGCTCCTGTATCCAGAGTTCAGCTCCCTCCGGATTGAAGTCACCATTAAACTGTGGCGGCTTTCCTTTCAGAAAGTATTTAGTCCAGCGCCTTCCGTCTCTACTCCACCCCGCTGATTCTGTCTCTATTGTTGTTGCATAGTCACCTGCAACAGTTGAGCGTTCTGCTGCATTTGATGCAGCATTTCCGTTGCCAACTCCCTAACTGTCCTTAGGGTTTCAGTTGACTCTATCCCATCACCAATGTCGGCACTTCTTTCGTTACCATTTCCAAGTTCAGCGGCACTCTGCGACCCTTCCGTCACGTCCTTTAACTCGTCACTGAGCCATTCCATTTCCTGTGGAAGAAATTATCTGCTCACATTCTTAAGACATACAAGACCATATTATAATATGCATGCATCATATGCCTTACAAATGCTCGATACAGTTACCTCTTGAGATAACTCGCGTATCGGACACTCTACCCAACTTCTAAGCATGGTTAATACCCAATTCGGGTTCAACAAGACACGGCCAGAAATCATAACTTAACCCAAGCAGTCCTTGATTAAGAATCAAACTGCTCCGATACCATAAAATGAGACAGCCCCTCCTTAGAGGTCCCATTAGTAACCCAAATTCGACATCTCAACATTGTAGCTTAGTGTAATTAAATAAAAATGCGGAAAAATTAAAACAATCAACACTGATACCACGACTATATATATAACATGCGTATAAAAGTATTGGCTCTATCAGTAGAGTCTACAATAACTGATATCAACTACAAATCTTCAGAGTACGCAACACATATAAACTGAAAGCATTACAATAAAATAAAATACATCAGACTTCCTCTCTTGGACCCAAAGATACATTTCACTCAAACCCATGTACTGGGCATAATAAAACATAAGACTGTCTACCCAACCACGACTCTAACGTATACGGTAGTCGGGCCCGTATACATTACTCTTCGCTAAGAGTAGTCAGTCTCCCAGAGACAGTCGTCCTCGGCATAGAGAAGCTCAAAGTCTCCCAGCACTGGGATCCGAGGCTCTCCCGCCAGCATCAAGTTCAACAGGTATGCCATCAATCTCCTCTGGCAACTACTCAACAGGATCTTCTCGTGCGATCGAGAATAAATAAAATACGACATAGATAAATACGGGGATAAGAAACAGCAATACATCATAAATAGGGAAACAGCTATAAAATAAGCTACATAGATAGCAACATACAATAGCACAACCATGTCAAGTTATCATCTGCCAAGTCCTGCTCTCTTAGCTACTGTCTCTCACACTCATACAACTAACGACTGTATGGACGCGATCACGACGCGACATCCCCAACAGATCAACATGTCTCATTCATCTCTGTGCCATCCCCCGTAATGCAAGGTTCGGCTAACAGCCCGCAAGCTCAACTCGTCTCATGGGTACGACATATTCCCCCGCCCGTAGGCTAGGTCGGAATATTCGCCCATCAACAACGCAAATTACGGTAACGACATATCCCCCCGCCAGCAGGCCAGGTCGGGATATTCGCTCGTTCACAACTAATGGGTACGATCATCTCCCCGCAGGCAAGATCGATCGCCCGTACGCCAACATAGTGATGAACAACAACGATGCAACATGAACCTCACCAACTCATCTCGGCATCAACGACTTAGTGTCTCAACCACGACTCATACACAACTACGACCAACTTTCTCCGACTTAACTGGATATCAACTTTATATCTCAACATCAACATATCAACAGAATCTCTAGGTTGAGCACTACAACATAATTATCCTCAAAATTCGCACCACATGTTCATCTCACAACTTATCAGAAATTACCGCTTATCTCTACTCATGTAACAATAATCAAAACATCATATCATCAACAACCATAATCAAGTTCAATAATCAATTTCATTACATTAAACACTCATGCAAGCATATCAACTCATTAACTCAGATGTAAATAATCAAGTAATTCTAAGCATGTTGCTAGGCACAGCATAAATGTCACATATATCATATTAAGCATACTAACATACAACATACAACCTCGACATAGCATATAGTCAACCTATCGCCCACTCGACCACTAGTAGGGCTTAGGTCGCCCTACGCATATCAATATAAATTATTTTAAATATTGTCTCCCCGACGATATTGTGGTTCTTTCCCCCACCTGAATAGTTTTCCCACGAGCTTCCCCGGGAAACTCCAACTACGGCTCCGCAACTGTCAACCGTACATGCTTCCGAATAGTCAAACACTGTCCGATCCTTTACAACAAATCACCCAGAAATTAATACAATCCAATCAAAACCCCTCTAATTCATATGACTAGGGTTCGACCCCTTTTTAGAAAAATAGGCTAGAGTTGTTAAAACTTTACTAACTCTTGGATAAATGATCCTCAAGTATACACAACACTAGAGTAAGTTTTATTACACAAAAATTTGAAGCAAAAACCCATGGTTCCTTATGATATAGGGTTCGGCCTCTTCATGGAAAATGGGCTAGAGATGTCTAAAAATTCATAACTTTTGGATCAATGATCCTTAAGCATACATAACACTAAATCAAGTCTTTTTACTCAAAAATGGAATCAAAAACTCAAGCTTTCTCAATACATAGGATTCGGCCATTCATACCCATATGAGCTAGGGAAATCTTTTGGTTATAAGATCATGGATTATGAGAGAAGGCAATGAAAATAGCTCATAGAAATTGATTTGACATTAAAAGGATTTTTCTACAATTTCCTATGAATTTATGAAGTTGAAGCTTGAACTTGGACAAAAATTGAGATGATCATGGAAGAAGTCCATACCTCTTAGAAGATGAAGATGATCATGTTTATCAACTTTGCATCACAAAAATCCTTGAGTTCTAACTTAAGAAATGAGAGAAAGTTTGAAAAGAAATGGCATAGGTGAGAAAATGTTGGATGATGGCCTTCATGAAGGGGGGCGTGAGGCATATGGAGGGAAGGGAAAAAGTGTCTAACAAAATTGACTTAAGGGGCAAAATATTCTTTCACCCAAGGTTAAATGGTAATTATGAAAAAGGTTAGGGCCATTTTGGTCTTTTAGCGTCCAGATATTTTCTAACTTCATCATGACACTGCCATGCTTTCCTGGGTGATGGGACTTGATGTGACTTCATGTTTATCCGTTAGCGGGTCCCAGTAAATCCCTATTCGGCTCCGTTCGTCACCCAATTTAAGATTTCGCCTAAATAAAGCGTAGGAACTTATTTTTTTCAAATTTATCGAAAATGTTGGAAATTCAATTCTAAGCCTAACTGTTTCATTCACGAATCAAAATTAGGTCTCTGAGTAGTAAAATCTTACTGTCAGTGAAGAAACACGAACGGGGCTCCGTTTGAGTTTTCGACCCAAAATTTAACCATAACTCCCTACGATAACATAGAGTGTGAATGTGTTCTTAGTTTATTTAATTTCATTCTCTAAATATCAGATAAAAATATAAACTCATTTATATAATTTATTGATATTATAAAGCATGAAAATCGGGGTTTTACATAACACACCTATTAGGAAGGATTTTAAACTCATGAAGAGATACACTTTCTCTTGTGTGTTTTAGGACTTCCATATTTTGGAAATCCCTCACAAAACCTTTTCTAGATTAGAAGTAATTCACATATTTCTTTCATTTGCTGCAAATCATAACATTAAGTTACATCAAATGGATGTTAAAAGTGCATTTTTAAATGGTTTTATAAATGAAGAGGTATATGTTATGCAACTATCGGGTTTTGAATATCAAACCCATCATGAGCATGTCTATAAGCTTAAGAAAGCTTTATATGGACTCAAGCAAGCTCCAAGAACTTCGTTCTTTAAGGCTCAGTTCATTCTTAACGGAGAATGGATTCAGCAGAGGCAAAGTAAATACTACTTTGTTTAGAAAATCTGTTAAAACTAATTTCATAGTAGTTCAAATATATATTGGTGACATAATCTTTGGAGCCACTGATGAATCTTTTTGCAAGGAATTTTTGAGCTGATGCAGAAAGAATTTGAAATGAGCATGATAGGGGAACTCAAGTTCTTCCTAGGACTTCACGTGAAGCAAATATTGGACGAAGTGTACATTTTTCAGACGAAGTACACTAAAGAACCCTTGAAAAAGTTCAAGATGGATGATTGTAAGCGTATGAATACACCAATGCATCCAACACCCGTTCTGAACAAAGACGAAATAGACAAAAAGGTAGACCAAAAGGTATGCAGAAGTATTATTGGATCACTCTTATATCTTACTGCGTCCAGACTTGACATTGTGTTCAATGTTTTCTTATGTGCTCGCTTTCAGTCTGATCCTAGAGAATCTCATTTATCAGCAGTTAAGAAAATTTTTAGATATTTAAAAGGTACTACTAATCAAGGTCTGTTGTTTAAGAACTCTCGTGAGCACAGATTAGTTGACTTCTGTGATGCTGACTATGCTGGAGACCGCATTGAAAGAAAAAGTATCAGTGGAGGATGTCACTTCATTGGTACTAATCTAGTATCATAGTCCAGCAAGAGGCAAAGTACCATAGCCTTATCAAATGCTGAACCTGAGTACATATCTGCTGCAAGATGTTGCTTGCAATTACTTTGAATCAAACATCAACTAGAAGACTACAATGTATTTGTAAGTAAAATTCCAGTTATGTGTGATAATACTGCTGCCATCAACTTATCTAAGAATCTCATTCTGCATTCTAGAGCAAAACATATAAAAATCAAGCATCATTTTATTCGAGATTATGTTCAAAAAGGTGTGTTTGATATTCAATTTGTAGATACTGACCATCAATGTGTGTATATCTTTACTAAACTTCTTGCTGAGGGCAGATTTTCATTTATACGAAAGTATCTTAACATGAATTTTATTGATTGACTATACGTCCAATGCATGCATCCAATATGTTTATGATGTGAGTCCAATGTATGCTTATGATTGATCTGCGTTCATTATTTAATGATTCCACTACATTTTTTTACATGCATTTATTGGACTAAATCTTTGTCGAAAGACAAATTTATTTCACATTCCCTCTTCTGAGTCAGTTTTTGTTATCATTAAAAAACTGTCTTTTACGGTCTTCAAAACCTGAATGTGCCTTAGTCATTAAATGAGCACGTCCTTGCAAAAGTTTTTTTTATTCTATTTTATTTATTTGAAAAATGCTACATCTTCGGTTAAAAAGGTTTTCTTCTCTAAAGCTCTAATCTTTACAAACCTTTCATCTTTTAGAAACTCTCTCTTTGCAAATTCTTTCTTTAAACCTTCTTCTCTGAGAAATTATAGCCGGAAAAGGGAAGGGAAAGAATATGGTTATTGATTCCGCGTAGATCTTAATCGAGTACAAGTTCAACCTCTCCTTCGTTGAGCATGAGATTGATATCACCAACCACATTCATAATGCTGGTTGGGAGATATTCTTTGAAGACTCACCCAAAATCTACCCAAAGTTGATAAAGGAATTCTGGAGAAACCCTCAAGTTTCCGCGAGGAAAATCAAGAGTGAAGTTCTGGGAAAGGAAGTAATAGTATCTGAAGCGACTATTTCTAAAGCCATTTACTGCTTACAGTCTGAGGTTACTCTTGAGGATGACTGGGAAACCCCTTTTGGTGGGATGCTTGTAATCAGAGACATTTTGCTGAAGAAAGACTCAGATAAACTCATTGCTGCAAAAATGAAAGACAAGGCTAGGGTATTGCATCAGATTCTAAACAAGTCGATTCTTCACAAGGCCGGGTCCAAGGAACCCACCAATTTTGTTTGTGTCATCTCTTGACTAATTAGAAAATCAATTTGCCCTATCTTTTGTTCAACCAGTTCAAGGGCTACATTCAAGGTTCAGGGAAGAACACCTCTATTCCCTATGGAGCTCTTCTCTCCAAGATTATCTGAATCCAGAAGACAAGAAACGTTACTTGAAAAGTCTCTGCATCCAACAGATAGAATTTGGAAGAATAAACCTCATCAAGATGAAGCTTGATACTGTGATTGAGTTTATGAAGAATAGAGAAGAAAATGCAGTGGAAGAAGAAGAAAGACACAATCCTATTGAAGCACAACCATCTGCTCAAATTTCTAATGTGCGTTCAAAGATGATTGGACGATCCACTATTGGTATGAGTCCAACAACAATAGGACCATCTGTTATGGGTCCAATTGCCTCTGCTCAGGCAACTGCTGCCCAACCCGCAAAGCTCGAACGAATAAGGAAGATGGTTCAACCAAACTCCTAGTGAAGAGGAGACTAGTGGGGATGATGAACCCATTTAGAAGAAGCTAAGAGCAAAGAAGCAACAAACCCCTTCTGCTGCTGAGCAAAGACCAAAGTTGACTATCAGGAGACCAAGAGCACCAAGATTTGAAGAATCTTGCGTTCATTCCTGAAGGTAACGTCGTACAACCAACTGAGGTTATTTCTGTTAGTACTTCTTCTGTTGCTATTCCTGTTGAAACTACTCTTGTTATCGAGCAACCCGTTGTGGTTGAGTCTAAAGTTGTGCCACTTGGTGACACCCCCTCACCTCATCATATACTACCTTCACCACCACATACCTCACTTCAACACCACTCACCCCAAAACAAATCTCACTCACCCTCATACTCATATGAAGGCCCTAGTGTCCCTTACCCTCTCTTCAACAAACTTTCATGGCCACACACTAACCCCTCTCCATCCATGAAAATCATGCCACAAATTGGGCAGAAACAAAAAGAAAAATCCCTGTTTTGTTTCTAAAACAAACCCCAATTCCACCCTCTGAAGTAAAAAGAGAACCAATAGAACCCTATGAATACCAATATGAGCCAATCACTCCTCCGTATACATCAAATACCCTTATGAATCCATGAACTATGTGCCAAGTAAGTTGTACAATCAACATGGTCCTTTGGTAGTACACTTGGAGCAGAAAAGATTTCTTCCAAGAAAGTTCTATCTAACACTCATTAAGGATATAAGCTTTAAAAGCTACACTGCTGCAGTGGATAGGCACGTTATCCCTTTATAGGAAACCAAGAGATATGCTATTATCACTGAGGAGAAAAGGTCCAAAAGCTTTGAACATCCAAGGCTCATCTTCCCTGCTCAGCTAAGATACATACCTTCGAATCCGAAAGTCTTTGGCACCTATGTGTCCAAGAATGACTACATGGTACATGGCATGTGTCGAGCTCAGGCCAACATGCCCCATGGAATCAACCACCTACCTAGTTTAAATGCTCCACTTGGTCAAGAGTTAGAGTTATTCTTGATAGAGTTTGCCCTAGGTTGCCTATGCTTGATCAGAATAAAGATAAAGATGGTAAAAGAAGACTCAACAAGGAATCGAAGTCATTTACAAACAAGTTTGATCCAGATTTTGGCAAAACCCCATGGATAACACTGCTTTGCAAGTTTGATCAAGTCAATTCTGCTACTCTCATTGATGAAAACACAAGCACTTTCTAGGCATATCATGTTTGAAAGTGTCATCAGGAAGCTTCTTCTTCTAGCCTGACTATTGAAGCCAAGGCTAATACTCCAACCCCCCAAGGTTAGTTTCGAGTAAATGACACAATCTTCATGATCTCGGACGACATCTTTGGAGTCCCCATCAAGAGCACAATTATTTATGATGATTTTGATCATAATTGGGTGATCCATAAGGAGATTGTGCCATATCAACCTTCGCCAGAGTAAGAGAAAGTGGAAGACTTTGAACAAGTGCCATCTGCATCTAAGCGTCCAAGAACTCAACCTTTTCCCATTCAAGTTGTTCATTATATTGGCCAAGTTGCACCGTCTATTGTACTAAGTTCTATTCCGGGCAAAGACAATATGGATGCCACTGCTGAAAGTGCTACACCATCAATCCCTCCTGATTTCCAAAAGTTTGTTCATCGTGCAATTAATGAGGCTTCAGTGTCCATGTTCAACAAATTTGAAGTTCTGCTAAAGTCATACTTTAATCAACCTCCACCTCATTCTCCCTCTTCTTAAAAAAACTCTTTCTCTCTATTTTTCTTTATCTTTTAAACTCTTTTAGTTTTCTTTTTATGCTGACTATGATGGTTAAATCCACTTTTTTGTCTAATGACAAAAAAGGGGAGAAAGAAGAGAATTTTGATTGAAACATATAATTACACATACATTACTACTGCATATATGTCTTATGATTTTTTAATATATATATTGTGAACATCCCATTTTGATCGGATTCCTTTTGATTTTCACTTAAATTTAGGTAAAATTTCAAAAAATGATAACACGTCAAAATAATAAAAATAAAAATATTTTAAATTTAAGAAAAATCAAAAAGAGAGGAGAAAGGCATTAAAAATAAAAAAGAAGTCTTGAAGGAAAATAAAAAAAGAATGATTGAGTATGCATTTAATAGATAATAAAAATGATTTCTTTCTTTTAAAAAAATAGAAATTCAAAAAGGAAATAATTAACTATGGAGGAAGTAGACTGATTTGGTTTAATGAAATCAATCACCAAGATTTAATGGATGATAAAAATGATTTGTTTCCTTTCAAACATTGAAAATTCAAAAAGAAAATGAATTATAAAAAAGGGCTGAGTAATTGGAATTAATGATAGAGTGATTTGGTTACAGGAGTTATATACGCTAAGAGGTAGCATTTTGAGGGATTTGGATCCTCTAATTTTAGGGAGGGAAAGTCACATGACTTTCTTTCTATCTCTCTCTTTATTCATTTTCTCTCTCATCCTTATCTCCCCAATTTTAATCGAGTAAGGTTCCTCTCCATTTCTTATGAAAAATGGAGTTGTCCATTACTAAAGTTTTGGGTTAATAAATGCATGGAGGGACTAATTACATGTGTATAATATACATTTATATATTTAAAATTATTAATATTATTACTAATATTTTATTTATTTATTATTAACATTACCAATTATAAATATTGCATATATATAAAATTGCATTACAAAATAAAGGGAAACAAAAAAAAAACATTTTATCAATATAAATGTATCAATTCATACATAATGTAGGTAGATGAAAATAAAAATACAAAGATAATAAAATCATGAAGACGGTAACTCGTCCTGCTGGGTCCTGTCGTCGGCTAAAAAGTTATCCACGTGGTCGGCCCCATCATCCTCTACAGCAGGCGGTGGTGGAAGAGGTGGTGGCGCAACAGGAGGCTGAAGCTGAAAGTGCCACAAGATAAATTGTGTTTAAGTCGTCAGCTTATCAACCTTCGCCTGTAACTCCCTCTCTCTGGTAGACTGCTCGGCAAGTTCCTGATTCAATCGTGTGATAGTCTCCTGCATATCATTTATAACCTCTAGAGGGGCTCTAGACATGTCCTCGTGTGTAGCCTGACAGGAAGACGAGGCTATATAGTGATCACCCAGCTGCCCAAGCCCATACACATGCCACTTCTTATATCTACCTCCGACAACCTCCAAATAAATGGCTTTATCATCGACGGAAGCCGAAGACTCCTGACTAAAAGAACCACACTCCTGTGAGGAACGTGTCTGAGCCTGATCTAAGGCCTCATAATAAGTATCCTACAAAATAAAGTTAAATATCATATTATTAACAATTAATAAACTACGAATATTAATATTGTAAGTAGTATTAACAGTGTATATTTACATTGATGTCACGAGACTTTTCGTTCACCTATTCTCCGGACTTCAACTTCTTTGTCTTTGTCAGCATCTCGATGGCAGTTGGGGGTCGACCCATTTCTTGAGTCTGCATGGATTGAAATAACTATTAAATGTGAGAAATCACAATTAATTAAGTAATGAATCAAACTTAAATTAAAATAAACTAAAATTAATTAATTACCATCCTATCATAATACTCTCCGGTAGAGATACGACCTCCTGTATAGGCGAAGGCGCCAGCATCTGCAGTCCGATTTTACTGGCCGATGGCGCTCTTCATTTGGAAGTCTGGATTATTGACAAAATATTCCTCTAATTGCGCTCTGATATGAGCTGCAATCCAGTTCCCCTTAGACTTGCCATACCGAATATGGTTCATTGAGACTTTTATGAGGCAACTACCATTGTGGTCAAAGGCCTTCCTAATCTCCCATTCGTGTCGGGGGTCCCATGTAAACTTTTTCTGCATGAAAGATATATATATATATATATATACACAAAACATAAATTAAAACTAAATATGACATGACACAACTTTAATTTACCTTAAATTCTCCACACCACAAATCCTTTGTGTCTTTATGAACTGCGCTATAAGTGGGCCACAGAGAGTCAAACTTTGATTTGATGATTTTTGAAACTTCTTTGGTAGTCAGCGTTGGTGGAGACATCCTGTGATTAAAAGAAAACAATCATGAAGTTGTGTATTTAAATATTGTTATATAATATAACTAACTATTAAAAGGAAAACTTAACTAATATTAAACAATCTTGTTATAAAATTTAACTATTAAAATAATTTACTTCAGATTGTCAGGGCCTGGCCTGATCACGATCCTCTGTGTAGTCAATCGTGAAGATGATGGTCCAACTGATGGCGGTGATGGCGCAGGTGTAGATGATGACGGACCAGCTGCTGATGGTGATGGCAATGGGGTAGCCTCAGCGTCTGTCATAGGCTGGTCAGAACTAGGCGAGTCAATCGTGGGAGTACCTCTCCTACCACGACCTCTGCCACGAACACCACGACCCGGTACACGGAGTCGCATACGACCACCACAACCTCCTCTAGTACCCCTATTATTATCTGCCATCTGTATGAAAACAATCAATATAACTTTAACTAACTTGAACGTATTACAAACAATATTATAACTTTAACTAAATTGAACAAAACACAATCAACAAAAGGGAAACAATATAATTTACCAAATTAGACGTATAAGTATCAATAAATTCACCTTCACTGTCACTTGATATACACGTATCCTCGTTTGATCCGTCTAAGTCGGGCTGATTCAGTGACACTATCAACTTCTTCCCCATCGCCCCCAACATCAACAAGAGAATCGCCAATGATAATATCTGGCTCAATATGTTGTAACACATCAAGCCCTGCAATGATATTATCTTGATATGGAGCCTCCATCTCAGCTTGATTGATTGTAGTATCCGTGATTGTACTGCGGGCCTTTGTCTTGATGACACCCAACCAACCTTGATGATCCTCGGGATATGGCGTGTAATAAACTTGCTTCGCTTGTTGTGCCAATATGAACGGGTCGTAAACATTATATCTCCCCAATTTCTTAACTTCGACATTTCCATACTTATTATCTACTTTTATCCCTATATTAGGAGTATCATCAAACCAATAACACTTGAAGAGAACTAACTTCATCACGGGCTCCCCAGTATACTCCATTTCAATAACTTCAATTAGCACTCCGTAAAAATCATCTTCTAATTGACCATTTGTGCCTCGTATACAAACACCATAGTTATGTGATAACATGCCTTCACTCCATCCTAGGGTCTGGAATTTATATCCGTTCACACTGTAAGTGGAAAATGAGGTAGCTTTTCTCATAGGCCCCCATGCCCGATTCTTCAACAGAGGATCTTCAATATTATTTTATGAATTTTGAACCTAGGAGGTTTAACAATTGATGTAATACACCATGTTAGAAGTGTGGATGAAAAACAAATATTATAATAAATTACAAGGTGTTATTTAACCTACATGTTCTTTGAACCACACAGGAAACCTTGCGAAAATCTACTGGTTAACTTGAGCGTCCGAAATGTTGGGTTGGTGATCCTTTAGCTCATTGGACTATAGAAAATGGAAAATTAAGTTACTTTTAATATGGCCTAAATATTAAACAATATTTAAAACAAATGTGAACTCTAACTTACTCTAAATATGGCTCCATCTCTTCACAGTTTTGTAGAATGTACAAGTGGGCAGCGTCAATGTCACGTTGCTCCATGAAATAAGTTTTGGATTTGCCACTAGCCATACCCGGGTAATTGAAAATTGATATAGGATGAGTAGATGACCAACATTCCTCTACTTCTATGTTACGTTCGGGTGGATAGTAATAAGAAGCAAAGGTAAATGTCTCCTCCACTAAGTAGGCTTCACAAATGGAGCCCTCAACCCTAGCCTTGTTCTTCACTTTATTTTTTAGGGAGTGCAAGAACCTAAGCAGGAAGAAATTTAAGTATAAATTTGATTATAATTAAAACATACGTGAGAATATATGATTTATTTGAAGTAATTATATACCTCTCAAAAGGATACATCCAACGATATTGGACCGGTCCACCAACTCTTGCTTCGTACGGGAGATGAATTGGAAGATGCTCCATTGAATCCAAGAAGCTAGGCAGGAATATTTGTTCCAACTTACATAGCAACACAGGTATATTGTATTCCATAACCCTTAACTGTTCCACATTTAGTGTTGTTGAAGTCAACTCCCTAAAGAAGTGGCTAAGCTCAACAAGTGGCTTCCAAATAGGTTTCGGTAATGAGTCAAACGCAATGGGAAGCAAATGCTGCAAGAATACGTGACAATCATGGCTTTTCATTCCATGTAACTTTCCTTCCTTAACGTCAACACATCTGCCCAAATTTGAGGCGTATCCATTAGGCAACTTTAGTTCTTTAACCCATTTACATACAGCTATTTTCTGTGGTTTGCTCAGTGCATAGTTTGCCTTCGGTTTGAAAAGCTTGGCACGACCAAGGTCTTTCATCTCAAGGTCCTTTCGGTTACATATTTCTGCTAAGTCCAATCGGGCTTTATCTATATCCTTCGTCCTCCTTTTGATGTCCATGACAGTGTCAAACACATTCATAAATACGTTCCTCTCAGTGTGCATGACATCAATGTTATGACGGAGAAGGTGTGTTTTCCAATAGGGCAAACTCCAAAATTTACTTTGCTTAGTCCAATTATGCTCAACACCATAGCCTGGAATATGTTCTCCTTGCGATTCATGGATGAACGGTAACTGGCACACTCTCCGACAAATATTGGGACCAGACAAATGTGGAGGAGGGGTTGAATGCTCAGTTTTGTTCCTCCTGAACGAAGTTTTATTCCTCCTATAAGGATGCCCGGCAAGAAGGAACCGACAGTGATTATCAAAATAGCATATCTTTCAACTGTTTTTAAGTGAGAACGCCTTTGATCCCTCCATACATATTGGGCAAGCAAGCTTCCCCGCAGTACTCCAACCTGAAAGCATCCCATAAGCCGGAAAGTCATTGATCGTCCACATTAGTGCGGCCCTCATCAAGAAATTCTGCCTTAAATCAATGTCATAAGTCAATACACCATCATTCCACAATGTCTTCAAGTCGTCAATGAGCGGCTGCAAGTACACATCAATCTTGGCTTTTGGATTTGACGGACCCGGAATTAGGATTGTCAGGAACATAAACTCCCTCTTCATGCACATCCCAGGGGGAAGATTGTACGGAGTTAGGATAACCGGCCAACAAGAGTAAGACTTTCCGGATTGACCAAAAGGATTGAAACCATCCGCACATAACCTTAACCTGATATTCCGAGGGTCTCGAGCAAACATCGGATGCACCCTATCAAAATGTTTCCAAGCTTCTCCGTCAGAAGGATGACACAAGACCCCCGACTCCCTCTGATTCTCACTGTGCCACCTCATGTGAGATGCGGTTGCCATCGAAGAGTACATTCTTTGCAGCCTTGGGACGATCAGAAAATACTTTGGGCGGTCTTCTTTTCAATGCCCCTTCTAGTGGTTGTCTTGTATCGATCCGCGCCACAAAATTTGCAATTTGTTATGCTCTTAGTTGCTTGATCTTTAAAGTACAACATGCATTCAAAAGGACAACAATCAATTTTAATACAACCCAAGCCCAAATTGGCCATCGACTTCTTAGCATGATAAAGATTCTTAGGCAAATGATTTTCAGTCGGCATAGTCTCACTCATAAGCTTCATCATTCTATTAAAAGCTTCTTCCGACATGTTGGAATCAGCTTTTAGGCTAAGAGCTCCCAAAGCGGTCGACAATTCCGAGTGTTTATCGCATCCCTCCCACAAAGGCCTTCGTGCAGTCGCCAGCATGTCAAAGAATCTTTGAGCATCAACATTTGGATCTTCCTCCGTGTGTTGGTCCTCCATAACAAAATCACGTTCTAAGGCCTGACCCACTGAGGGTCCAGCATGATACATGATCATCTGCTCATAAGGATTAACTTCTTCCCTTCGCTCATCACTTCCATAATATAAATTTTCGATCACCACTGGGGGAAACTCGGGCAATGCTTCACCGTGGTTGGTCCACCAGTAATAATTAGGATTAACCCCTTATTGAAAAGATCCACCAGTACATCAGTGTGGCCCTTGAAAACCCGACACTTGCACTTTGAGCAAGGACACTTCATCTACTGATTAGGGCTCTTTACAAATCTCTCTTGCGTAGTAGTGAAGTCTAGGAATACATGAACCCCATCCTGAAACTCTCCCGTTAGATGTCTGTTGCGATCCAACCTATTGTACATCCACATCCGATTCTCGGGAATTTCCATTACTGCTACCTAAGGGGGAAAGAATAGTTATTCAAAGATCATCAGCTCCTTATGACATGGTATGAACCTAACCCATTCGAGAAGAAACCTCCCCGACACTCGATCGGTTAATAATTATTCCCTGATTCAAATGTCTCATACTTGACGAAATTTCGACAGCATTTCCCTTTGGTCTCCAAGTACATGACTTGAGCGCGGTGAGATCTACCACAATCAAGTATGCACCCAAAGAACAAAAGGAAATTCATAGGACCGAAATTTCATCAACTATATACGACATTTGAAGAAGGAAATGACTATTATACGAGTGCTGAAAAGGTTTTTTCCCAAACTGTCTCACTTGGACAATTCAAGGTTCAATACAATGAGCGGTACATTTTCAAAGTACGTGTGCTCATTAATATTGAACCTCAAACGGGAAGCTAAGGCTTTAACACAATTTGAAATTGAAAATCAAGTGTAAAACTAAGGCTCCAATATTTTACCTTTGGTACTTGAAATTCAAGTAGGGTAAATACAATTGCAATGGTGATCCCAACACTTTACATAAAGTGCACAAGGACTGATAAAATTGTAAAACAAATATAATTAACTAAATTATAATCACAGAATCAGTCCCTATTGAGCTCCACTCTCCACTAACAAACAACACAACAAATTGACATACACATGCATTTGACTAATTTATCAGCACACAACCAGCTTCCTATTGAGCTCCGCTCTCCACTAACAAACAACACATAAAGTTGGCAAACACATGCATTCATTATTATCAGCACACAACCAGCTTCCTATGAGCTCCGCTCTCCACTAACAAACAATACATAAAGTTGGCAAACACATGCATTCATTATTATCAGCACACAACCAGCTTCCTATTGAGCTCCGCTCTCCACTAACAAACAACACAAATCAAGCATGCAAACAGAGAATTCAAAGCACCAAGCAAAAAGAGAATATTTGACTTACATCAAATCAAAACAAAAAGTGAAAAAAGGGCGACAACTGGAGAAGTAACCAGATGGCAATACTTTGCCGATTTTCCAAAGAAATTCACCCAAGAATCTAAAAAGAAGAAAAAGTTAGAGAGTGAAGTTGAAAAAAGTCAAAAAACACAAAGTTGGAGGACTAAAAGACAGTTATGTCTACTATTTATAAGAATAACAATATAAAGAGTTATATATTAAGAATAGGTTAATATAAACAAATTTTAAACTAAAGCCTAAATACATGTTCTATATTACTATATTAAATCAAACACTGAGTTCTATATTTTTTCAATACATAATTAACTATAACCTTCTAAATTGGAAAGTTCATGACATCACAAGCAAGAATAATTGATCCTTTACAAGCAACTAGAATGCAGTTATCTTTCTACATACATAATAAATTAGTCCAGTAAGTTATCTGAGAAGTTAAGAATCCAATTTTGTTTTAGTCTAAAATGTTGATTATTTTTAATTTTAAATATAACAAAGAATAGGCATCATAATAAAACTTGTACACTTGTTGACTTTGCATAGCTGGGACTAATTAAGTCAGCCAATTAGGCAATTGGACCTAACTTCCTTTGACTTTTCGAGGTGACTCTACACACTCCTAATAGATAACCCATAGACCAATTAATTAGTAGCTTGCAGGTTGCACCTAATGAACTAACCCAATATCATAAAATAAAAGAAGGGAGGGTGTTGTACATATTAAAGAATTATTCCATCTGTTAGCTGAAAATGTTAACTTTTGACATGTTACTTTGTCTATGACATATATGCTTTGGCTACTACATGATCATGACATAATATAACTGCAACTTAGCTTAAGTCTAGGCCTTCTTTCCTACAACTGACAGTGATAGCCTGCATGAGATTTGTCGATGCAGTTCCATGACATTTCACAGATTGAAGCAATGCTGCAATGTACATATTAAGATACTAGAGCTCCTATGGAAAGACTAGCTTGCATATGATATATGATAATACTTCGTCATCATAGTTGTTAGAAGACTGTAAAAAGCAGGAAGTAACAAGAGGATAATCAAGCAATTTGGAGAACTACACAGATCTAATAAAGCTTCCAGCAGTGTAACATGTACTGCAAGTGAAGACATGGATGTAAAAAAAAACCAAGTCATATCTTAAAGGCATAAATTACTCTGATTGGGGCATAAGTAATATGTACTAGCAAACTCTAAATTATAGATTTAGCTCCAATTTTAGCAATTGCGCCACAATGAAGCAGATTCAAATAACTAATTTTTGAATCACGAACTTACTGAAATTTTTAGAGGGCATAAGCTTTATGTTTGAATAAGATAAAAACCAATTTATTTTTCTTCTTCTTTTTATTTATTTACTGAATTTCAATGATTTTAAGATTCTTAATCAGATTTTAGTTATCCAAAATTTAAACATAAAAAACTTAATAAGCAGTAGAATATGTTCTTAGGACAAACCATTTGCATTTTCTTTTAACAAATTATTTTCATATTTGTAAATATTAAAAAGCCTTATAAAAAATGCCTCCTTAAAGCCAAACATTCCTTACTATATGCCCTCTGATATCAAACATTGCTTTATCACATAAATATCCAGCTAATTCATGCAATGCAAATTCAAACTCTAATCACAATTTATCCAAATTGCTACTCCTTATACTTTGACCACATTAATCCAAAACCAATTTTCAGTCATTCTGATCCTAAATGCTTACACTTCACAGTGACAAAAACCAAAACCAAGGAAACTAACAATTCAGCAAAAATCACTTTCAAACACTTGCAAGAACACAAGTTCTACAATCTATTACAATGCAGAAAAGTACCACATTATAGCCAGATAATTGACTTTACTAAAGAGTGTGCATTACCTTTTAAAAAATAAAACGAAAAATTGAAAAATGAAAATGTTAGCACCAAAATAAAAAAAACAAACAGAGCTCGGATGGTTAGGGTTTTCTCGAGAAAAAGTATGAGAAATTTTTATGCATCAACTGAATTAGATACCCAAGCATGTAAAACTCTCACCTAGCTTTGAGCAGGGGATTCCAATGGGTGCTCGCGCCTGTATTCTTGTAAGACCTAAAGGGTGCTCCCGCCTGCAAAATTACATCAAAATGGAAATTAAAGCACTATGATTATTAACCACTAACCATTAGTTAAATTAACTAGTGCTTAATGGTGTATTTGCTTGCAGCATCATCTCGTCAGCTTTTCCTTACCTATGGGGCTGATTTTCCAAAAGCAAAGGAATCAAAACTTTACGATATACTAATACAGTTTACAGGCAATCCAATCCCACATCCACACTCTTCCCCTGCAATTGCAAATCATCATTTTCATTTTCATAATTTCATTCTCACACTCACTCACTTCCTTTCTTCTACCTAATAATAGAACTCACAACCAAACTTTCCTTGATTTTCAGGAATTTCATCAACTTAAATTCACATCAGGGGATTCATTCGCTGTTCAGGGGGAAGGATGCGTTCGATTTGAACCCAGGGGGGATGGAAGCCAGGCCAAAACAGAACGGTGGTGCGGCGGCGGGAAGAGGGAAGAGGAGAGAGGGTTAGGGAAGAGGGCTTACCTGCGCTGGCGGTGGTGCGGTGGCTGTCCGGTGGGCCGTTCGGTGGGCTGCGCTATCCGGCGGGAAGATAGAAGAAGAGAGAAGAGAGAAGAGAGAAGAGAGAAGTGAGTGAAATATGACGGGGGAGAGGCTCGCGCGCTAGGTATTATGGAATCAGATTTGCGACCGGTAAATATCGGTCACAAATTCGGTGACACCACAATATTGCGACCGATTTGAAACGGTGGCAACATATTAATTTGGTAACGGTTGCAAATTTGATGGCAAATTGAATTAAAAAATTTGACTTTTCATTTCTCATTTTTTGTCATCGATTTTGTCACCGATTTCAACACAATATTGTGACGGAAAATTCGGTCACAAAATCGGTCACAAAAACACATTTTTAATCTTATTCCCTATTAACTGATCACTTGTTGCAAATTCAGTCACAAAACTTAAATTTTGCGTAAGTTTATACATGGTGATATCAAAACATTGCCTTACCATGGATTCTCCTTCAAAATATTGAGGCTGTATGTCTTATGAATGTTATGAAATATTTTTATCTCATTTTTATATATTTTATCTAAAAAAAGATTTAATTGTTATGTATTGATTTTACACTATCAACCAATTTAAAATTATCAAATTAGTAAAAATGATTGATTCTTATTCTAACTATCTTAAAAATCATTTAAATCAGGATTTTTAATTGATTGATAATATAAAATCTTTACACTGATATTAGGTAACAATTAAATTAAAAAAAAAGAGAAAAAAGGGCTAAAGTTGGTATTGTTGCAATTTGCAAATTACAATCCAAAAGCAAAAGTAAAAACAGCAGGGGTCGTACAGAGTTTGAAATATTAAGGAGGGAAAGAGCAAGTGGCGCCAAATGGCAAAGGCATAAGAGTCCAACGCACACTTCCTTTTTCACTCCTCTGTCTATCTTCCGCTCCCTTCTCCAGAAGATCTTGCATGTACATAGGGTTCATTGCAAAGTGCACCCAATTAGTCAAATTCTCGGTATAAAAATTTAAAAAGACAATAAAGTCCTTACTAAAATCATTTTGAAGTTATTTGTCCATCGAACATGTGCCCATACAATATTTATTCTTTCATTTTCAGGTTCTAATTTTCAAACCCTAATTTTTCTTCATTTCTTCCCTTTTTTTAATTTGTTTTTACCTAATGTTTTCTCGTTACGTGATGCTAGGAAAATCTCTACAAAAGAGGCGCACGTGACTCTGAATGCGGAAATAGAAGCGAAAAATATGGTGCTGCCGATAAAGTTAACATGCGCTGCCTCTGCTGATTCTCTTTTTCTCGTAGTTTCATATTACTGTTATCATGTGTGTGTGTGTAAGCGGTGAATGATTTCGGGAGTGAGTAACTACCATAAACTGAATTATGTAATGTTTTAATCTCAGCAATAGTATAACAAGGGATTGTTTTTGTGTTTTACTGAATAGACCCTTCTGGTTTTGATATATCAGACGGAAATGTCTCATATAAGGAAGTGAATTGAATCACATGAGACTATTAAACCAAACTTTTCTGATTGGTTTGGTTTAGTTTGAATGGCTGATCAGTCCAAATAAAGTATGGCTTAGGGAACTTAATTTTAGTTTGGTTTGGTTCTAGATTTGTAAATGTTTGAATGAAAATAAATACGCAGAACTAAGTCAATCAATTATGATAGTCTTAAAACTCCTCTTATGCTTTCAGCCATACGGTAGAGATGATCCAGTGTTTTGTTGTTTTGGTGACTTTGTTCTGGAAGGTAAGTCACACAATCTTTGTAGCTGGACTTCATTTATGTTTTGATGGACAATCTTTCTAAACATTAATAAATGTTTCTTTTGAATGAATTTTTTTGGGTCATTATCAGTTAAAAATAAATATATAATAGGTAGGCACAGACCAAACTGAAGAAACAATCTTGTTTGCAAGTTCCCTCTTGACTATCAGTTTAGTTTGGTTATGTTATTTTAGTCCAAGTTCATATTTGAAGCTGAAGTTAACCAGCCCATGCTTACCTCTGCATATGATGAAGTTCTTCGATGCGTCTGTTCCATAGGGTCGGAGTTTACCATTCCAGTAACTTTTCCAAATGATTGGGGGTGGGGGGTGACATATTGTATTATAACATTTCTGATTTCCTTTATTTGCCCCAAAATTACTAAGGTTTGGTATGATTACAGCTAAGGTTGCATTACTCTATGTTAAAGCCCTTCACACCCCAAAGGATTCCTTGTTTGCCACGTTTCCCCTGAATTTGATTCTTATGCTTAAGTTAGAGTTTTTGTTCACACTATTTGATCAGCTTTACTCTCTTACTTGCCTTTCCCAATCACCTTGTCCTCATTGTTCACTTGTCCATCCCCATCATCTTGTCGTCATCATTGTTCCTTGATGATAATATACCCTGTTTGTTCTTAATCTGTCCCCTCAGCATGTTTCGTGCCTCCCACCTGTTTGACTCACATCGTATCAACACCATACTTGCTCTGACTATCGTCTTTTACCTTCTATTTCTCGTTTGTTGCAATGCAAGGTCTTCCAAAGGCTGTTTTTTAGAAATTAATGCATCACCAACATAAAGCTAGTATAAACACGCTGTAAGGTCTTCTTTCCAGATCCTCAGGTCATCCATTTTAGTGTACACTCACTTTGTCTAATTTTGGTTCTCAAACACCTTACTTTCCATTTTACGATCTTGGTGACCCAAAAGGTCATTGTTTTTAGGGCCAACTGACGATGTTTCTTTGCGAATTAGGAATCCTTAGTAATCACATGAGGGAGTTTATAGTGTTTGATTGTTCCTTTAAGTTGGTGACTCTCATAATCATTCTCAGATCTTGCACCGAACTCTCTCACCTTAGCTTGCTTACCTAAGGTGCTTCCATGTCCCCCTACCATCCTCGATAAGGCCAGGTCCCTGAATAGATGAATCGAGATCCCCTAAAATTCCAAAGGAACTTATGGGGTAAATTTCTGAGTGCGAAAGAGAGAAACCAGAAGTGATATTGTTTCTTTCTTTCTCTCTCCAAATTTTACCCTACTAGTATTGGACAAGATCCCAATCCCTAACTAGATATGCGCTTGTCAAGCTAACAAAACCTATGCACTAAAGATGTTTGCAAATAACAAGTTGTAATTGTTAAAAAGAGATATTTTTGTTTCACAGTTATCATATTTTTGGCATTATAGTTTATATTGTTCTGAAATCTGTTTCTTGACATTTATCAGTCACTCTCTTGTCTTAGTGTAGAGAAGGAATTTGGTGTATGGGAAAGTATAGGTAGATATTTGTTTCTATTTTTTAGAGTGAATGATATTCATCAATATGAAAATTACTTAAACTACTGATATTTGGTTGTGCGTGTTACGTGCTTTGTAAATTTTGCTGAAGCCACTACGATCCATATCCTTATTTGTCTTATTTGGTGATAAACCTATAATTTTTTTGTGACATAAAGTCTTTGGGTTCAATTCAACTAGTAAGTATTCTTTTGTCACTATGATAATGGTAGGATTACAATGGAATGGATAATACTTTGCTGTCAAGTGGGCAAAACATATTGTGCATCTGTTGACAAAGTGGTATAGATTTTAACAAAAATTAATGATATAAATGAAAAACGGATATTTAGTATCTAAATTATAGGACATAAGATTTTCTATTGCTTGTTAAAAATTATGATTTTCATTACTATAATTAGGAAATTTCGTTAATACTAGTGATTTTTGTTTGGTTATAGGTACTGTCTAGATTTCCTGTTCCTAAGGGTTTTGGCAATTTGTTCCATCGGTTATTCTGGTGCTGTCTATGTAAGGAAGGCTTTGTATTGTCAATTGATGGTTCATTATGAAAGTTCATTGCTTTCTATCCTTGCATTCTCTCTCCCTACACTGTACATTCTTTTTCTCTTGATATTTCTCTCCTCTTAGCAAGTCATTATCCGTTTTTTGTTTTTAAGCAGAGCTCATTCTCTAAACCAATTTAGTGGATTCTCTTTTTGGACAACTATTTTCTACACTTGATTGAATTGATCAGTTAAAAAAATTGAGCATGTTAGTTAAGAGAAATTGTCATTAGTTGACAACTTGTATTGTACAATGATTCTATATTAGTAGTGAACTTGGAGGTATTAAATTCTAAGCTGCTTGGACATAGTCTTAGGCGCTGGTTGTATTCCTGTATCTGAGACATATATGCACCTAGGTAGTCAATCCTGAAGGGATAGCGGATAGCAAATAGCGGGCTGGCCACTATAGTGAAGATTAGGGAAACAATATAAGTAATTTATATTATGTCCACATAAATGCTCAAAAATAAAAATACTCAAAATTAAAGATATATTCATAATTAATAATCAAAATGCATTATCACTAAATATTAGATACTTTGATAAATATTTTTGATAAATCATATGAAAGAATAATATTAAAATGAATTATGATAAAATGATTTATTTTATAATTATTAGTTTAGTTTGATTTTATATTAGATATTGTATAAATATATAAAATAAAGTATGGAAAGCAGAACGTTCAACATTTGATAACAAAAGCCCAGTAAAACCAATTCAGCATACAGCCCATTATGAATTGCAGAAACATTGTTTGGAAGTAAGTAAATTTTAAAAAAAGGATCTGAAAGGGTGTTTTCATTCTGGGGTGCGTGGGTCATCAGGACCTGATTTTAAAACCTACTTCGCTCGAAAATGCAGCAGCTTTGAGGGGTAATTTTAGCCTCTATTCACTGTGGCGGCCGCTACTCCCGTGATTGGCCGCGTTCACCGCTTCGGAGAACTGCTCCGTGCTGGCTATCTAAATGTGGTAAGGCGCCGCTCGGCACCGCTATCCCGCAATTCGCCACTATTGAGGTGCGATTGATAACATAGATGTGCACAATGTTCCACTTATTTTGGAGAGTCATACCCATGCATACTTGTTTGTGGGGTGCCATGGCGTATTAAAGTGAAGATTCAGATAAGCAAAATTATAGAGGTTCAAGTTATCCTTTTTATATTTTGGAGTTAACAAATCCTAACAATGGGAGATTAGTTTAAAATTGGATCGTATAGAATAGTGATTACCTTGCTGCTTGGGTTTCATTGCGTTTGTGCATACATTTAAGTGACAAAAGAGATGCTTTGTCAAATACCTAATTGTTGAGAGAGAGCATAGAATCTATTGTTTGACTCTTTGTTGAGGATTCTTCCTGGGTAGGAATATGTTTAGCAGAAATTTCAATCTTGGTAGCAATCTGATTTCTTTATTCATAAATGTGTTACACGGGTGAACTTGACGTACCAATAACAAAGCTTTGGAAATTTAAGTTAATCTTCTGGACAATGATAGCTTTTCTACAGCTCTAGCTAGTTTTGATATTTCAAACTTCTTACAATTTTTGTATTAAAAGTTATAGGAAAAATATGTATGAATTATATAGTTTGCAGTTTGAATTTTCCTTATCATTTAATCGTTTGTCATTCTATGTGCTTGAAATTTCTTAACGTAAACCAAAAATAATGAGTTTACATTATGTTGAGATTTCTTTGATTTCCCTCAATCCTTTATATATTGTTTTGATTATATTTGATTAGCTATATATGTGTAAATTAGGAAATTGTTGTAATTTGCTTATTCAATCCCTGGAATTAAAGGATTAAGTTTTGTATGCATGCAAATATAAATTCAAAGGCTGAGAGTTGATCTCTCAAGCAATTTAGTTTTAATCCCATTCAGTTTTCTCAAGTTGGTATCAGAGCCCACGTTATGTGGGCCTGAGAAAACCCTAGTTGTCCTAGCAGTCCTGTCGTCCAGCCCTTATCAAGGCTGGTTTGTCGGCCCTAGCCTCAGAACCCTCCGATCTGCCGTCCCACCGATCATTGTCCACAACCGTCTGGTCACGTGTCGTCACGCGCATTCAATAGCAGAGACTTCCACCCGCGTGTGCCCCCTCCTTACCTCCATTTGGTCTATCGCTAGTGCCATCCTACTCGTCGACGCCTCTCCTACCTGTTTTGGGGATCAACCTTCCCTGTCGCTTAGTGTCTTGTTGCCCCCTCACCTAACCCTACCTTGGTCTCTTATGGCTTCAACATAAAAAACGTCCATTGCCACATTTGTTGCTCTTGCTCCTACAAACAAAGGCCTTCTGTCCTTTGTGTTCTCTGGTAACCCTTCAATAACATCAGAGAAATTCACTGGCAAGAACTATATGGATTGGCTAGCTGCATTTGAGATATGGTTTTTAGGGCAAGGTCTCTCTGATCATCTGACTAAGAAGGGTGATGACATTGGTGCCAATGAATGAGACTAGCGGAGGAAGGCAAAATATCATTTGGTTTCTCTTCTATGGCAATCCATTGACCCGAAACTATTGGTTTACTTTCGCACCTATAAGACATACTGTGACATATGGAAGAAGGCTTAGAGTGTATACTCAAACGATGTTCAACGCCTCTATGATGTGGTTCATAATCTAGCTACACTTCAAATGACGGACCATGACCTCCCATCATATTTGGATAAAGCGTAGTCCACCATTGAAGAGGTTAAGTTAATCTTTACTGGTGATGATCTTTCCAAAACGCTAAAAAAGGTTGATAACATGTGTATGGTGTTTGTTCTTTATGGCCTTCACAAAGACTTTGAATCTGTCAGAAATCAAATCATGACAAATCCTAGAGTTCCTATGGAAGAGGACCTCATTGATCATCCGTTGCGAGTTCCTCCTCCAGAGGCTATGTCAGGAGTTGGTCCCTAACCAGATTTAGAATCCTCTACATTTTTCTATAATTTGGCAAGTTGTGGAGGCTGAGGTCGTGGTCGGGGCAGTGGAAGAGGAGGTCGTGGCATAGGCAATCGGCCACAATGCTCTTATCGCAAACATATGGGACACTCCCAGGATAATTATTACTCCATGATTTGATTCCCTGATAAATCAAACAACGTAACATACTCTTGGTCTTTAGATAACGAAAAACACCTAAGCCTGGGAGTACTAATCAGAATATCTTGTCTGACAGTGAATATAAGGAGTACCTTTAGCTTAATGCAGCGCAACAGGTAATACTTGTTCCCTATTCTGTTCTAATGTCATTGACTCTTCAGTTTTAGATGTGTAAGGATCTCCTACTCCACCTGTGTCTCCAACTACACGTTCTCTTGTTACTTATCAGCATCATCCGCATCCTGCACCCTTGGACTCCGATGATTCCTCTCTGGTTCGACGTCTCAACCTACTATGGACTCACCTACACCTGCCATTCAGTGTTATCAAAAATCCGCCATGGCGGCGCCATGGCGGATTGCGGTGGCGGATTTTTGGCCAACCGCTATGGCCAATTTATGAAGGATGGCGGCGCCATGGCCGCAATGGCGTTTTGAGGCGGCTTAAAATGGCGGATTTTTGGCCTTCCGCCATGGTCCGCCATTCGCAATTGATAACTTTACTTCCATTGACTTACTCATAGCTCTTCTCAGAGGTACACTTTCTACTCATAACCCTCATCACATCTATAATTTCCTAAGCTATCACTGTTTATCCTCCTCCCATTATACTTTTGCGTCTGTGATTTCCTCTGTTCTTGTTCCTAAAACTGTTCAGGAAGTACTCTCTTATCCAGGATGGCGACAAGCTATGATTGATGAGATAACGGCCTTCAAATCCAATCACACTTGGACACTTGTTCCATCTCCTCTATGGAAATCTACAGTTGGCTATTAGTGGGTCTTTACTATCAAAGTGGGTCCAGATGATCAGGTTGATTGGTTAAAAGCAAATCTAGTAGCTAAAGGCTATACTTAGATATTTGGCCTTGATTATGGTGATACTTTCTCTCTAGTTGCCAAAATGGCTTTAGTCCGTCTTTTCTTATCCATGGCAGCCATGCACTATTGGCCTCTACATCAGTTGGACATCAGAAATGCATTTCTTCGTGGTGATTTGGTAGAGAAAGTTTATATGAAGGAATTGTTTGTTGCTCAGGATGAGTCACATGACTTTGTTTGCAGGCTGCATAAGGCTTTATATGGCCTTAAACAGCCCCCTTGAGCATGATTTGGCAAGTTTACTACAATCCTTCAACAATTTGGCATGATCCGTAGCGAAGCAGAGCATTCTGTGCTTTATAAGCATTCCACCTTTGGCCAATGTATTTATCTTTTTATCTATGTAAATGACATTGTTATTACAACAGATGATCATGATTGCATCAAATGCCTCAAGCAACATCCATTCCGACACTCTCAAACCAAGGACTTTGGATGACTGTGCTGCTTTCTTGGAATTGAGGTAGCTTAATCAAGAACAAGTATCACCATATCTCAGAGGAAGCATGCTCTTCACATGTTGGAGGAGACTCAAATTTTAGATTGTAATACTCCTATGGATCTGCATGTCAAACTTATTCCAAGTCGGGGGGAGCCCTATTCAGACCCCAAACGATATAAAAGACTAGCGGGGAAGTTGAATTATCTTACTATGACTAGACTAGACATATCCTTTGCAGTAAGTGTTGAGTTATTCCCTTAATTTGCCATGTGACAGTCATTGGGATGCGTTAGTTTGGATCTTGAGATACATTAAAGGGTCTCCTGGAAGAGGGTTAATCTATGAGAATAGAGGTCATACCGATATCCTTGCCTACACAGATGCAGATTGGGCTGGTTGCCCAAGTGATAGATAGGCAACTTCAAGTTATTGTGTTCTTATTCGAGGCCATCTTATCGCATGGAAAAGCAAGAAGCAGAATGTAATTATTATATCGAGTGCAGAGGCAGAGTATCGAGTCATGGCCGTTGCTACATGCGAGCTTATATGACTGAAACAACTTTTTGAGTTGAAATTCTGCAAAATAGGGTCTATGAGTCTTATTTTTGATAATCAGACCCTACATATTGCCTCCAATCCTGTCTTCCATGAGTGGACAAAACACAAAAGCTTGGTTGTCATTTTATCTGCGAGAAAGTCCTTTCTGGAGAAATCAGTACATAATTTGTAAACTCCAATGATTAGCTAGTGGACATTCTTACTAAGTCACTCTGCAGTCCAAGGATAACATATATGTGACAAGCTTGATGCATATGACATATATGCGTCAACTTGAAGGGGAGTGTTGAGATTTGTTGAGATTTCCCTCAATCCTTGCATATATTGTTTTGATTATATATGATTAGCTATATATGTGTAAATTAGGAAACAGCTGTAATTTGTTTATTCAAACCCTGGAGTAAAGGGATTCAGTTTTGTATGCACGTAAATATAAATTCAATGGCCGAGTTGATCTCTCAATCAATTCAGTTTTAATCCCATTGAGTTTTCTCAAGTCACTAGAATAATAGATATTAACTCTTTATTATACAAATCTAAAAACTACTGTAGTTCTCTGTGGAAAGATTGCTGAAGAGCTCTGAATTGATTGTTTAATGTATTGGTTTGCTCATTCTGTTATCAAGGATTTTACACTAAATAGTTTGGTGGAGTTGGGTTCATCTTTAATGCTGTATTTTGGTAAGTTCATCTTTTTATGGCTCCTAATTGAAGTATTGCTCTTGCATTACACTCAACCATTCAGTGCGAAGCAGAGATTTAATATTATAGTTATGAAAACAAAATAAAAAAAGCCTTTCTTTTTTGGTTTGAAAGTCAGTTTGCAATTTGCATCCATTCAAACTTGCTATTTCCTTGATGCCAGTGGGCCTATAAACTTGTAAGCATTGCATATTCTTGCACTAGAGGTATATTGCCAGATGGAAAAGCACTTGTTTCCTTTTGTTTAGTTTGCATCCATTTCCTTTTGTCCCTTTTCTTGCCCCCCTTTCAGATACGTCTAGTGGGGGGACTGGGGGTGAGTGGGAAAGAAAACAATGGTTATATATGCGATCTAGTGATTAGCTGCAATATAATCAGAAGTATTCTGTACTGTTGCTTTTGCATTACGAGTTAGGTTGTCGTTTGGCATATCTAATCTTTGAATGGACCTGTCTATTGGTAAGTTCCACGTAAAAATAAAACTCTAGTACTTTGAATGCTAATTATCTTTGGAGGTTTTATTTAATTATCATTATTATTGTTGTACAAAAATTCTTTCAGAATTGTTTTTCGAAGGATCAGGTTTTGTTATTGTAAGACAGCCTTTGGTTGTCATATTGAATTTGTATTAACGTGAGCTGGGTTTCTCATAAATTAGGGATTTGTGCTTCAAAGTTATCCTTTGATTTTAAATTGACCATGGCCTGTGTATGCGGTCATCACAGTCCTCCCATAAGGAATATCTCCATTGAGTGGTTCACTGGTTTTTAATATAGGAGATATATTCATGTTCTGCTACTGGTGATATGTTCTATAAACTATCTATATATAATGTATGAAAATAATCAAAAGTACTTGGCATGCAGGAATCACTTTTCTGATTGATTTCTGCAATTTCTGTTCATTATCAGTGAATCCTTTTTATTGATAATCATGCAATAATTACAATTGCTTTTGGTATGTTGTCAGCATGCTTTGATGAATGGCTGTTTCGAGCTTGAATGGAGATGATTTACAGGTCAATCCCACTTATTATGGGATTTTATATCCTAAACTGAAAACACTTCTACTTTCTTTATGACATGCAGTGTATTTGTTTCGTTTTATAGAAAGAATAATTGAAAGTGCAAATGTATGCTAATGAGGCCATCCCCTTTGGTCTTGGACAGTTGGATCTTCAATATCAACTTTTGCTGGAAAATTTCTCAGCAACATGCCCTATTATTTTCGTTTTCATTTTTTTGTCCTTGCTAACTTACTTGCTGGAAAATGCAACCTGGCCAAAAGAGGACGAGGTGCATGTGTTTTTTGATCAAACCCTCTGACACAAACAAATCCTGAAATGAAGTATCTAATTGTTAATAGGCATAACGATTGAACACTGATAGTTTATATGCATATAGGAACTAATCAACTATTGTAACATGTATACTCACGATGTTTTCAGGAATTTCTATAGGCTGATTAATCTAATATTTTCATTGGAGTGGGTAATTGAACGCTTTTGGAGTTATGTGAGGTAGATCCAGGTGATGTTTTAATATGCCTGATATGTGTCAGACAAAAGGATCTCATGTAAATTATAATGGCATTATAAATGTTATGACAATTGCTTGTTATTTGTCCTTTCCTTGAGTGACATAATTATTGACATTTGACAGGGTTATGAAAATTTTGCAAAACCTAGAGTTGGATTAGGCCTTTCTTCCCCCCCCCCTTTTATCCGGGTTAATTAGCTTCCGATGCAGATTTGGTGGTTGATTAGAAGAGATAACTAGAGTGTTACTTTGTTTTTTAGCATTCTCGTTGTAAACCTCCCTCTTCTTTCAGTTTTGTGAACATATACCTACTCACTTGCAATTCTGAATGAGTTAGGTTTGGTAATTTTAGATTTTAGTGGACCATGTATTTCTGTGAGGCAACATGTTGAAAGGTTTTATTCTTTCCTCTGTTATCAACATGTTTAGACTTTAGGGTGGTAAAAGATGAAATAACATAAACATTTTAAGGTAGTCAGCATACCTCTCCAAAAGCAATGCTGAATTTCTTGGGTCGAGAGGCCTAGTAGACATAAGTATTTTCAGTGAGTACATTTTACATTATGGGATAAACTGCGTTAGAAGAGATATGCAGTAGATGAGCATATGGAGTTTTTCTACCTTTGAAAATTGATGATACAGAGGTCCCAAAGTATACAGTCCTCCTTGGCAAATTCCATATCCATGCCCTTGGGATATCAATGGGTTGAATGCTGGATGCATGGTCCGCAAATAACTGCATGATTATAAAAGGTTTATGGACCTTGTTGGTGAATTATGAAATTTAAATTATGGGTAGACTTGTCAGGGTGATTGAATAGTAACAAAACCTTGATTACACATACCTCATTAACTTGAAAGTAAGTCCCATTCAGTGGAAAGCTTCCCCTAGTTGCTGTTCGGCAAGGTATCTATATATGGAGTAATGTTTATATCAGTTATTAATGAAAAACAAAAGGCAAGAAAATAGTGTCATCTTTTTGTATCCATGAACTAATCTTTACCAGGAGTGTTCCTCTGACTGTATGTGAATTAGCCTCTCGAATGCTGTTGCATGAAAAGCATGTCTTGTCATTGCACAGATTGGTTGAGTCTTGGGATCCGCACCTTCTTTCTGGCGGTTCTATGGAGTTTTCAGTTTCACCTAGTGTTCAATGTCATAAATATGAATGTAAGTAGTGATGCTATCTGACTTTAACCTGGCGTAGAAATAGTAATAATCTTGCCATACTTCACTTGTACTTTCCAATCTTGCCTATATTTTTGCATTGATATTATTAAAAAGGTAGCTTTTAGAGACTATTGCATATGTTCACTAATTGAAATTATTTCAAGCATCTTTTGCTAACCTGGTGTCCATATTGTAAGAAGATAAGGGCTCGGGTCATCAGGTTCTCGTTTATCCATCTGTAAATTTTAGTAAACAAGCCAACATAAAAAAAAACCTATCCAAGCTGATAACTAAATGATTTTTTCAGTACAAAGGAAAGAATAACTGACCTTTTCCAAGAGAGGGTGTGAATCTGGAAGTTCATATCTGCATCAATCAGGGAGGTGTTGGAAAACATCATTTAGTCTTCCATTAAACTGAATTGTCACATAATCTAGAGAATCAAGGCATTTACTTCAAGTATGCTTACGACGATGACTATAGTGATGCCACGTAAGAAAGCCTAGTAGAAATAATTTTGCTTGCTCTTGAAATTGAGGTTTTAATTCCTTATCATTTGGACTTATATTTGTGAGTAAATAGCCAAATGCTTTGCAGTGTGAAAATACTAATCTACACTATGGAGAAAATTATCCTTATGGTAGTAAAGATCTAATTTTGTTCAGGACCTGCACTTGCTTGTGGGTGATTCAGTAGCAGCATTCGTGTTTACAACTAATTATGCGATGAGTTACTTTTTCCAGGTTGTACACTTAATAAGTTGCTCAACTGGGAGAAAAAAATTGATGAAGAATATTTTTAGTTTTCAGTTAGATTTGTTATCTGCCAAGACTTGTGCTGTTGTAAGCAATGTCGGTATATACTTACACTTGGTGTTCTGTTCTTAGCCGACTCACATTCTTCAGTTTTGGTGTAGGGATAGAAGCAGACTGTGGAGTCAAGGCAACAAGTGCCTTAGACATGTCATCTTCATGGTTTTCCCAGTATTCTTGCATGCAGTTCTGTACATTCACGGCAAACTCTTTGATATTGAGAGCAATAGTAGGAATTTCATCAGGATCCTCCCCGAAGAAGTCCTCAATGTCACTTTCTAATGCGTCTGTCCACTCTTGTTCAGGTGTCGCTGGTTCTTCAATGATTGGCTCGCACTTCCCACTTTCAGGACTTGCTTCGATAAAGTTGTTCTCAGGGAGAGGTAGTATCACAGGGTTCATATTGACGGAGGGATTTCTGTCAGCTGCAATGGGGACAGGCATACCCACAATGCGTTTCTCTTCTGGTCCAGGCAAGGCAAGCCGTGCACTGTACTTAAATGGTTAGTGAGATTATAAAAATAAAATAATTCCCTCATGCACTTAATATTAGAACAATGCAGTTGATAGAAACAATTCTTTTTTGCTTGATTTATCTGGTTGCTTTCTATGATAGGTTTTTTATTAGCCTTGAGTTTCTGTTTTGAACTTCTGATTTTAGAGGTTTCAAAATTTTGCATGCATTCTGTTGCTTAACCTTGTGTTCTTTTAAATTGTCTATGCATTTAAAATCTCAAAGATGTAATCATTTTACAGACTTTTGGACTTGACTATTGTGTCTCAAGAACCTGAATGCTCTGATATCTTGCTTTGTGAGCGCTTTGCATTAAGTTGGTGGTATTATAATCCAACTGACATTGAGTAGCTAACCTTGCAAAAGCACTTGCAAAATGTCTGCACTCTGCTCGCATTGGGCACGCATTGCAATTTGGTTTATTCTTTGTACAGAAAACCTGCATATTTGGAGCATGAATTACATCGACCTCCTCTATCCTGTCCATGAAATGAAGCTAGTTCTAACAATATATTATGCACTTTCCTGAATGTTGCACCAAATGTGAACATAAATTATGCATACCTTTCCAAATGTAATCATCTGGTAGTGCAGCTCGTACCTGCATTCCAGTTATATATCTGTTATAGATTTAGCTACCATAGTAGAGTAGTTATTTCTGCAATAAATTGTTCACAATTGATTTTCTATTGATGTGGTTTTTGGGGGAGTTATGATATTACAAGGTTCTTTGGTCGAGTTTGCACAATCTGGGCCAGAGATACTTCTGAATTGACTCAAGCACTGGATACCTACATGCACAGCAGTTAGCAGTTTCTATCTGTGATATGTTTATCTGTTTACTGGTTGGCATAAGATACTTACAGTTCTAGGAGGTGTAACTGAAGTGATTCAGGAAGTGGTTGGAGAGGGACCCATCCAAGTCTAACTGCTATCCTTCCAACATTGGTGTCAACCTTCAGGACATGATTCACAGCAACATGTTATTGCAAGCCTTTTTAGGGATCTTCATTAGCTTGTAAGTAGTGAATGTATTCAGATAAACCTTACCGGGAAAGCAAGATGATGAAGTGTCAAAAGCCGTACACACTCTACGCTTTTTAACCCCAGTCCTCGTATGCTTAGCAGATAGTCCCTGCAGTTGATGTTGTATTTGGAAACCATATAGAAAGGACATAGTTAATTTGCATTATATGCTGTTATTTGCAGTTAGTGTCTGCTACATAGAAACTTTCTTGGCAGAGATTAGGGACACTGGAGAATGATGATAAAAGGAATAATGAAATTAAAAGGCTTACTTTGCTTTGTCAGGGGGAACGTGTCTTAACCATTCAAGATCAATGCTTCCATGTTCTTTAACTAGTCTGTTCAAGAATTCCTGAAATATAGTAAACGTTTTTTTTTGCCTAAGAATATTTTGACCAAAGAGCAGTGTTCTACAAACTTGTTTCGTAAAAAATACCTTGATTCGTTCTGCTAGCATGTTGTTCATCCCTCGTTCTTTAATAGTGTCAGATATCTCTTCAACTGAGGCACATCTTACTGCTTCATAGTCCAGTGAATCCATTGTATCTTTGCTCCTTTCTATCTTTGTCTCATTGGCCAGTACCTCCTTTCTTAGTTTGTCCCAGTCGCATGCATGCTTTTTCTCAGTCTCAGGTTTCCCTTTCCTTGCTTTGGAAACCTTGAGTTTGCTCTCTTTATATGTAGGGCCAGGAGAATAAACTTGCTGTTGTGGCTTTGGTTCAGCCCTACTATTATCTGAGCATACTTGCATGTTTGCTGAAGACATGATTTTTTCGCTGTCAAAACCTTCCTCTGCATGCTGAGGGATAATGCGGCAATCACTCACTATATCATGTTGCCCTCTGTACAATATGTGTGAAGTATTTAACGATTCTGTATATGGCCTGCCTTCTGGTTGTAAGGTTTCGTGACCTACAAGATGATGGTTAGATGAAGGTTGATTGTAATTTGTATGAGATATAGGTTGACAAGTATCTTGTAGAAGGACTAAATGCTTGCTTAATGGCCCATAAGGGTTCATTGTTGGTAACTCTGGACACCATAGTGTTCCATTTTCATACTGCTTCTCCGTGGGTTTATCTGCACTATCTCCTACTTCCCGGATGCCAAATTTCTCATAATTGTCTTGGAGTTTACTGTGTATGGAAACAGTTTCAGGCCAAAGAGACTCTTCACCATTCATTTGAAAAGTCTTCAGCCCTTGTGTGTCTGAGTAATGAAACTCATAGCAAGTTGAAGGAACTACAGGTACTTGCTTTTGTGGAAAACCAAAATTGCTGGGATGATTAAATGCTGAGTGGAAATTGTGATTATTGTTTCTGTCCACTCTGAAACATTGTTTCACATGCTCTGCTTGTTGCGCCTGTCCATCTTTGGATCTCTCCTCAAACAATGCCACTCCATTTACACTATTGTAAAATTCCTGGAACATAGTGGTCTTATCTACATGTAAAGAATTTGTTGAAGTTAAAAACTGAGCCTTGCTGGGTTCACATCCACTGTTAGGTCCTTCTGATTCTGAACTGGATCCTGAGCAGGATCTAATTCCTCTGGTGCCTTGAGTAATTGAGGAATCAAGAGAATTTTGTGACGATAAGAGTTCTTCCTCTAAGCTCTTATTATTTGGCTTTATTGAGCTCCCTTTTATTCTTGAGGTTTCACTGTCTCTCCAAAGCTCTGTTGTATGATGGGGTGTCTCAAAGCCAAGATCGTAGGCTAGTTGACTGAATGTTCCTCTTCCATACGATATTGTTGTGTCATCTGGATTTACTATGCAGAGTTCCGATTCTTCAACCAATGTGTTTGTGCCGACAACATATGATCTCCTACTGCTTTTTGACTTAAGAGAAAACCTTGCTGCCATAGACATAAAGGCAGAGCTGCAAAGAGGGGAAAGAAACATTAGTTTCTGTGGGGCTTCATCTTTTATTAGCATTGGCAATTTTGTGAAGCAGTCCGAGTGAGGAAAACAGCTATCATTGATTTTTGGCTTACCTTGAAAGATGGTCTGAAACATTCTGAGTTAGGAAAACACCTATCACCGAGTCAACCACAGATCCTTTCCACTTTGAAAAGCGTCTATCCCCTGCAGAGCGGAGGTATATTGAATTTTATAAATTTATGTGTCGAGCAAAAACTTAGCAATCAAGTGAATAATTTTAATAAATGATCGACTTCTGTTTTTACTATTAGTCCCATTTGAGTGTCAATGTATGCTGTTGGCTGATACTGAAAATATGGAGGATATTCTCGTCCTTAGATTTGTAAATATTTTTTTCCTTTCTCTCTTAGTTAAACTGTTCTTTAGATTTCATTCTGTTAGAATGTTAGGGTTAGACTTATTATATATGTGGGCTTGGGCTTGTACTAGCAATATTAATATTAATATTTGACCTAATTATTAGTATGCTAAGAGTGTTAAGTTAGGGTATGGATCACACAAATCTATCCATCATATATTCAGTATACTATTGTTGGCCATCTTTTTCTCTTTTTCTCTCTTCCCTACCTAAACTTATAATTTCAACACATTCAAACATATCTAAGAACATTATAATGAAAAGTTCAATGTCAATTATCATAACTTGCAGAGTCAGAGGTGCCTATAAACATAATAGAAATTAAAAAATGTGTCTTGAGTTCATGTAGTATCAGCAAATTTTGGGCTTCTTGGCACTTGATGTTTCGGTCTAAAAGTATGATGCATTGTACCTTGAACAAGATGCATTCGTGCAATGAAGGAATCAGCGCGTCCACGAAAAACATTTCTTTCCTCTTCCCACCACTTCTTCTTTTCCTTGTCAGTTCCGTCAAGGCCATTGCTTCCTTCCTTGCCCATCAACAGCTTCCAGGTTCTCTCTGTTTCTGCATCAAGATCCACTTTAGGCCTTGGTTTATGTTTCTTTGCAAATTCAAATTCCTGGTAGGGTACAACTGAACCATCCCCCTTATATGGAACAAGTGCGCTTTGCAGTTCCATCTCTGATATGTTGCTCTCCCTGAGGTTGAGACTGTTCAGTTGACAAATTATCTGATCTATCAAGGTGGAATATATCTGGTGTGGTTCTCCTGAAAATTAAGGAACAGATAATTATCATTATATGCTTATTAAAGTGCTACTGAAAAATCCATTCCTTTATTTAAAACATGCATTACCTGAGATGGCAAAGCAATCACCAGTGCGGCCTCCATTATTTTGCTGCTCTAGAAATTTATTACTTTCAATACAGCAGTTTGGCATTTCTTCTTTAGGCTGTGATTGAGATCCATTATTGTCTTTTTTTCTCGCTTTCTGTGATTCATCTTTAGACATTGTTTGGCAGGAAGACCTTCCATTGACCTTTCCATGGAGTCTTTTTGTAGTTTTTTCCCTGTTCGGAGTTTCTAAGAATCCCTTGGCAAGAGTTGCACCTTTAAAGTTTTCAGCTGCTTGTAAAATCTCTTGACACGAGGAAGTATCAGGTGGATTTGTGGCTGAGTGACGCTGGCTGTTAATGCTGCTGCGTTTTCTCTTAGAACCTTTTCCTTCAATGGAATTGGGGAGAACGTTAGGCACCGACTGAAGGGTATTCTGACAAATCAGTTCTTTGGTCTTCTGAGAGTTTTCAAAAAATGTTTCTGATTGAAAGAGAATGTTGCCAATTTCTTTCGCATGAATATATTGCTGCATGCATCTGTTACCTCTTTCCTGGCACAAATCAGAATTTCCCAGAGCTGGACCTTTCTCAGTAACTGGAAATTTTGGAATCTGCTGTTCTTCTCTATTTACTGATACGGCTTTGATCGGCTTCCTTTCTCGTGAGAAAGTATTTGTTGGCTTTTTAGTCAATAGAAGGGTAATATCATCTGTGTTTCTGGATTGCTGGTTTTCTACTGTAAGTTCATCCTGCTGGCTGGTCAGCAAATCCGAGTTTGTCCCGTGCTTTATGTTTTCTCCACTGAGCATCTCTGTGGTCTTGTAGTCTGAAGTGGTACTCCAAGCTTTCTCATGGTCATTTTTATGGTGGATCTCCTGCTGACAAACTATTCTGCTCTGACATTCATTTCTACTCTTTTCTAATTCAAAATTTAGAGCTTTCCTGCAGGATTTTCTAGTTGCAACAGTAGAATCATAAGTTTCTTTCATAACATCAGTCTGTGATGTTGCTGCAGTTTTCAGGGCATTCCTCCTCTTTTTGGGTGGATTCTCCTTAACCTGCATCTTTTGAGTTGCAGGGTTTGGACTTCTTTTGGGCCTGCCCTCTAGAATCACCTTTGGCCTATGTTTTCTTCGTTTGGTTGCTTTCTGCTCAGGTGTCTTGTTCAAGTCAAAACCCAGGTCACTTCCCTCGCCACAGATGTTGCTGTCAGAACCCCTTTGATCCCCATATGATGTAGAAACTGCTGCAGATGATGAATCTACAATTTGCTGCAGAAGCCCATCGCAGTATTCCTGAATTTCATTCTCTGTGGATGAAACCAAGTCTTCTTGCTTGTCTTTCTCCTGACTTGTGCTTTCAGCTATTGTGTAATCTGGTATTGTACAGACATGGTTGTCCACAAACTCGAGCTGATCCATTGTTATTGGTATTGATTGGAAGGAGTTGGTGAAAGTAACCATAGCATCAGCTTCTGTTATTGGCACATAGTTCAAATTATACTTAGGGTAAGAATCACCTGTGAAAGAAGTTTAAGTCATTCACCATTTAGTTGCTAAAGTCATATGCAGGAAGGTATTGTTTAAACAATTAAGAGAATTGGAGGTATTTTGTGTTTGTAACATCACAATCTTTATCAAGTTTCTCTTTGCTGCTTACTGCATAAGTTCTGTGAGGGATATCAGTTCCACATATTGACAATATAAAGAAAAGAATAAATTAACTGATTAAGAAAACCATCGTCTGCATTCATTATCAATGTTTACAAGTTCATGGTTTTCATGTCTTGATAATTGGAAGAATATTTCCTTTTAACAGTGTCATGAACATCAAATGTCGTTTGGGTTACTTTGAATGGCAAATAGTGCTGAAACTTGGATTTCTTTTTTCCTCGAATTACTGATATGACAGGTGAATATATTAAATTACTTCTTTATGCAAATTAACTCTTATGGGTCATAAAAACTCCCTCGAGATTTAGTTCATTATCAATTTATTTATTAATTTTGCAAAAATGTTACCTGTAAGATTGTGCGGCTAGACATGACATGCAATGGAATAGTCTAATATGTTTCTTATTCAGTTGTCTAGACTTCAGCGTGTTTGAACTAGAATAACATTAGAAAGGCATTGTAAGTTTGTAACCACAAAGATTTCCGAGAATTTAAATAGCAGAAAAAAAGAAGTTACCATGGGGTATCTCAGAGAAGATGCCCTCCAGTTTGTTTGAGACTGAGCAGTGAACATCATTGTCGAGCAAGCTGTCTGAGTTACTGCCATTAAATGCAGAATTCCTATTTGGAAGAAGTCTATTTGCATCTCTGTACATGATGTCTGACGCTGAATGGATACTGCATCTTTCTACACCTGCACAGGATTCCCACACATCACTGCTTGCCTGAGGATGAAATTTCGGTAGCAGCGGATTTCTTGCTGCCATGTTAATGCTCACATCCAAATTCCTGTTAGCAGCAGCTATATTAGTTGAATTCTTCATCCGAAGAAGTTCCAAAGTGTTGTTTAATCCACTGCTCTCATAGTGCTGCCCCTGAGTGTAGGAACCTGAAATGTGATTGAGAACTCTGTTTCTATCAGCTGAGTTGCCATCAAAATTATTGTGCTCTCCAGTTCGACTTGTTTGTCCTATGAGATTGAGATTCTGATGTGGTTGATTATAATGCAGCAGCATCTCTTTCATGTAATTACTTCCAGGTACTTGAAATTCTTGAAAAGTTGGTCTTCTAATTTGGTTCACCGGCCAGTCTGATATTGTATTGGATCTTATTAGAATGAGCTTCTCAGGGCTGATGGGTACCCATGCATTGTTCATCTGAAATTGTTTCTCATCTTGACCCAAAAGTTGTTCTCCAAAGTTCATTATTGAAATCCTGCAAGTTAGAAATGACATAACAATCTTTCTTACTTATACTTGTTGATATATCTGTTAGAATTATGGGGGAAATACTACTGGAGAAAATAGAGAATATATTAATATTGGAGTAGGCTTAAACAATTAAGGTAAGGAGACGACACACAAACGCACGCACAAATGAAATGGCTGAGAAAAATTGTATTTGACTGCCAATATTCTAGACTACAACTAAGCAAGAAACAATCATAAAATTCATTTTACCAAAAATGCTTTTCAAACTAACACAAATAGGCTAAAGAAAGACCTCGAACCCTCACTTCAAAACTTTTTTAAATTTTGTTATCCATCTATGTCCTTCCTAAGCAACTTTTGCATTATCGACTAACTTAAAGAGGAGCTATACCCTCCACTGAAATAGTTAGCTTAAAAGAAACTATTTTTGAAATTCAATTTCTAATTACAAAGCTACGTAACTTGTTTAAAAGTGCATCCCTATCATCCTGAGCTATGTGCTGTACCACATCATGGTCCTTTTCCACATCTGAGGTAACATTGCTAGTCCAGCAATTAGATCAGCAATACATGACAGACAACATATTTTCTATAACATTACTGTCAATGTAGCAAACGGAATTACAACAGCATTTAGCAAAGATAAAATTTCTGTGTAGATATCAAACTCATCACTGCTTCAAGCTATATCAGCTTTACATCTTCTTGTTGTTGAAGATATATTACTAAAAATGAATGTAACACTAGCAGTGAGTCCAAGTATAATTTGAACATTCCAATGAAATGACAATTATAAGTGAAAAACAACTTCAAAAGATACCTGTAGATGTTACTATAAATGGGACATTGCAAGTAGAAATATCGAGGATTGAGGAAGGCCAAGAATGTTATGCAATAAAAGAAGATAAGGATAAACTGGGAGAGGTAAGATGTGATGAAGCATCATCTCCTGATGTGTGGCAGGACACTAAATCATGAGTGTTGAATAGCCATTTCAGGTTCTACATAATGTATTTGGTCAAAAAGCTGTGTGATTGAACTAAACCAATCCAACCAACTCAAGAAACACCATAAATCAGTATAAGATAAACTATCAGAAGATTTCAAGCCTAAACAAATATTCACCGACTATTGTTTATTATGTTACCAGTAAATATACGCTTATCAAAAAAAATGTTACCAGTAAATATACAATTATCTAACTACAAACAAGTTTAATTGTGTTATTCCTAATTATATATTGAACAGACTTTCAACTGAAAATAAGTTTAATATTCAAAGACAAGATCACTGATGGCACTGACAAGCATGTATTTAGCTCTTGAGAATCAAAAGCTGCTGACGGATCTCGACAAAAATTATAACCCAATAGAGGATCGTACCTGCTATTTTGTTCCTCACTCATTTGAATAAATCTTAGAGCTTTATTTTCTCAATGGAATAGGCTAAAGCTGCTAAGTTCTATACTTCTATGGCTTCTGAAGTATTTCAACCTCTATTCTACCTCTTGCTAGATATTGTCCTGAATCATCCAAATCCTGATGCATTCATATAGAACTTTCTGTTTTACCCCATTGTCTAATTCCAACCTGCCAAAATCCCTTCAACACATCCCTCACCATAGCGACTGCAACATTACAATGTACCAACATATTAAAGAATAAAAGATATATACTCCCCTAAGGCATGAATAATTCAATGATCTGCTTTAAATGCTGAAATAAATGTCTTGAACATGAAAATGCTGAATAACAAATGGAAACTAAAAGTAAGAGCACGGGGTATCCAGCACTCAATACCAAAAGAAGATTTTTATGGGTGGCTATGAATCTGATTGTATTGACTAATAAAAATCCGATTTTAAAAATGGGATTTTGCCACAATGAACTACGATAAACAGAATCTTCAGAATCTGTGAAATGAAGGATACACGTAAAAACTTGTCTGGATTTTGTTCATTGTGTTAATTAAGTAAAACATGAATACGAAATGGTAAAAATGGTATTAAAAAAATTGTTTCTTTTGTAGCTCAGCTCACCGATCTGTCTGTGCATCAGATGAGCGCCTCACAAGACACGAAGTGTAGTCAATGCCGGAATGAAAACATAGTTGTTAATCTTTGAGAGAGAGAGAGAGAGAGAGAGAGAGAGAGAGAGAGGGAGGAAAAAGAAACCAATAGATAGATTATAGTTTTAAACAATATTAAAAAAGTACACGACACCCTTTGTATGAATTGGGCACACATACACCCTCCATTAATGTTCTCTTCTTTTGTTCCTCCAATGGCTTTTGCTTCTGTTTTTATTCTATTACCCATTAATGACTTTACGAAACAGAGAATCAAGTTGTTTCTTTCTACCCTTTCAGCCCTTATTTTAGAACATTTACTACAGTGATTCCATGTTCTTTAAATTAGAGTTACTGCGACATAAATTAATTGTTTCGTTCGCCGGATCAAACAAAAATCTAGGCTGTTGTGTTTGTTGCTACACTCAAATTGAGATATTAGGTGAGCATTCATGATTAGAATTTGATATTTTAGTGCAGGGTTCTACTCGATATACGTGTAATATTTGATTAAATCATATAATTTAAAAAAAAAATAATAAATAAAAGAAAGAGAATGATAATTTTATCAAATTAATCATTGATGCATTAATTATGGTCATAAATGCAAAGTATAGTATTTAAGGATACAATTGATAGAAAATATTTAATATTACTCCCTCTAGACCTATATATAAGCAAAAAAGTATCTAAATTTGTTGGACTCAAATATAAGCAAAAGTCAACCAAATCAATCCTATTTAATGTCAATGTTTCAAAAATACCCTTTGATTAATTATTTTTTTATTTTTTCAAGAGCATTATACCCTCTCAAGACACAACTTCCAAGAGCATTATACACTCCCAAGAAAGGGTAAATTAGTAACTATAACTTATTTTTTACATAAATCAAGATAATTAAACTAATATAACTAATTTTCTTAATATGTGTGAAGTTAGTAATTTTTCTTATATATAGATCCGGAGGAAGTACATTGAAAATAAACAGGGCCGGCCAACAGGGCGTGCAAGCTGTGCTGTTGCACGGAGCCTCAAAATTTGGCCCAAAATTTGGGGCCCCAAAATTTATTCGTGGAATTAAAATTACTAAGAGAAATCTTTTCTAGAGAAAAAATAGGACCTATTCATATATTAAGATTTTTGAAAGGCTTCTATTGTTTTCCTAATACAATTATTGGTGGGATTTTGATAATCTTCTTTATATTTATTGTCCTGAAGTGGGTGTTTAAGATTAGAACAATTATACTTTTTGAAATAATATTTAAGATTGTCATTTTTTTGAAATAATATTTAATTATTAAAATTACCTTTTTTTTTATTAGGGGTCCAATTTTTAAGATTAGAACAGGACCCCCAAAATGTTTAAGACGACCCTAAAAATAAAGAATGACATATATTTTGGGATAATTTTTTATGGGAAAAGTGCATACAACCTCCCTAAACTTTAACCCATTTGCAAATAGACATCCCCAACTATTTTTTCTTCCTAATTAATCCTTAAACTCTTACAATTAGTGAAATCAATCCTTCAACTATTTTTTCATCTCAATTAATCCTTAAACTTCTACTATTTGTAACATTAATCCTTCTCGCTAATGATGAATAAATTCAACCATTCATTAAAATGATTAAAATCCAATCCTTCATCAAAATCTAAAATCATAACTTTTTTAATTAAAGTTTCATATAAAACATACCACTGTATATAATGTTATTTTTTAAATTTAAGCTATGGGGATTACACCCACAGCTCCAAATCGTTTATTCTTTACTAAAAAGTAACATACTAATTGAATATTTATTAAAAAATTAATTTGTAACAATATAGAATTTTTAAAAACATTTTAACTTTAGTGATTTTTTTCAAATAAAAGTATAAACTATGTAAATTAAGAACTTCTTTTCCATCACCTATTAATAACATTTTAATTTTAACATACAGTGACATGTTTTATAGAAAAATTTTAATTAAAAAAGTTATGATTTTAGATTTTGAGGAAGGATTGAATTTTAATCATTTTAATGAATGGTTGAATTTATTCATCATTAGTGAGAAGGATTAATGTTACAAATAGTAGGAGTTTAAGGATTAATTGAGACGAAAAAATAGTTGAAGGATTGATTTTACAAATTGTAAGAGTTTAATGATTAATTGGGAAGAAAAAATAGTTGGAGGTATCTATTTACAAACTGATTAAAGTTTAAGGGTATGTATGCACTTTTTCCATTTTTTATTATAAATTATAAATGTGATATATACATGAGGAAGGAGGAAGTAACAAATTGCATGGCATAAGTTTAAATTTTATTCTGCTTCCGAATATCTATCTTTAATATTTATACAGTTTTGTTATCTATTTCCCATAGCAGGTAAAAAAAGTAAAAAAAAAAAATAAATTTGTATTGGAAAACTAAATATTTCATTCATTAGTTTATTAAGTATTCCTTTCTGTCTTTATTATAAGTAAAAAAGTCCCAAAATTTTTTGTCTAATATATAAGCAAATTTCAACCACTTTCATCCTATTTAATGATATTGTTCCTAAAATACTCTTCATTTAATACCAATTTTATTTTTCAATAACTCAATATAGGATACATTTAATAAAAATTGAAGTTTTCTATAAAGGTTACTTTAGGTAATACCATTAATTTTTTAACAATATTAAATGAGATTAACCAACTTCTTTAATATGTGTGTTTCATTTAAGTTTTACTTATAATAGAGACCGGAATAATATATTATTTCAACACCAATTTTTTAATAAAAATTTACATTTTGTCAATTTTTAACGATGCTCAAAACCCAAATTTATATATTAAATGATGTTTCCTTCAACTGTCACATGTCAAATAACACATACTCCTAGAAAATAATATTTTAATAAAATATATTTAAAAGGTTTAAATATTATGCATTAATTAATTGCTCGTTTAATTTTTATTTTTTATTTATTGGTGAAATTTAATCTTTTTTTTTTTTTTCATTTATCTTTTCATCCGATTTCTCATTTTCTATCACTCATTTCTTCAGTTTTAATTTCTAAAGTTTATCTTTTATTTCATTCTTTTCAAAAAAATTCTCTCTATTTAATTTTGCACTTCCACCTTTGGTCGAGGAGGAACACGACGTGAGCTGTTATTGCTCATGAAAGTGTTTACACTTTAAAAGATTGGATTTTTGATTTTTTTTCAAAAAGAAAATTGAGTTCTTACTCAAAATACTACATGTATATAATAAATATTTTAATTAATATATTTTTTCTAGATCTTTAATAAATATTAAAATAGTTGTCTGAATTTAAATATTTAAATTTGTTTTCATAATTTTAAACATTCCTTCTATTCAATTTGATACGAATATTTTTGTGCAGCGGACAGCTAAAACATTAATAGGAACATGAATTTGTTCCCTCTTATGCAATGGAATAGCTTTATGTGGCAAAAATAAATTCGTTTCTAGCACCTACTATTTTAAGAAAAGAAACAAATTACTAGATGTCTTCTTATATATATGGGTTGTTTTACTTGCGTAACTGTTACATGAATTAGGCTCATTTGAAGATATTTTGTGGACAGCTAAAGCTAAATCAACAAAAGAAAAATGAAATCCCATGAAAGTCGTACCGCCACTTGTTAGACTGAATGCAATACGGCCAATATCTCGATGTAATGAGTATCCCTAATGTGAAAAGTATGATACACACAAACAAGAAAAACATGCACAAACTACTCTAAAACAAATTCAAAGTTTTATTATTGCCAAAAAAATATTCAAACTTTTCTTAGTCTGAGGCTCTAGAATTTAAAGTAGGAATGGTAATGGGTAGGGTACTATATAGTATTCATTCTCATACCTATGTTTTAAAAAAATACATGTATCCGGATCCATATCTAGGTGGATAGCAACTTAAGTACTCGTACCCTTATCCGTTGGATACCTAAGTACTCATATCCGCACTTATTACCTGCACTTTTTTTTTGTTAACTATGTTATAGGTAGGAAGTATCGACTATCACTAGCAGTGACTAATCTCCGTCGTGGAACCTATTGGGCACACAAGATGGGTTCTCCCCTCCCAACCAAGTTTTCTCCATATACAAGAGTCAGGATTCAAACCTCTGACCATTTGCTTAAGGTACCAGAGTCCCTTACCACTCGGACCACATGTTGGTCCATTACCCGCACTTTAATTGATAATGAAAAATCAATAAATAAAAAATACTATTAAAAATGTATAACATGTGAATAATATATATATATATATATATATATATATAACAAGATAAATTAGTCTAGCATGTTCTCACATTACACATCCACGTCATGGTACATTTAAGTCTAAAATGCAAAAGTGATATTAAAGACATAATATTTTCTGAAACGTTGAATTAATAGTATAACTAATATTTGGAACAACAAAAACATAAAGATAAGAAAAGGAAAGTTAATCTACAAAAAAACAGAGGAAAGTTAAATTGAGGAAATATGTAGAAATGTGAACAGGCGGGGAGATAAGAAAATTAATAACCTAAGTTACATTTAAATTTTTTTAATTTAATATATTATAGTTATATATTTATATATATAATAATTAAATAAATATTAATATATATATATATATATATATATGCGGGTATAAGACGGGATGAGTATTAGAGTATCCGTATCCGTATCCGTACCCATTACCAGTAAAATGGGTAATTATTCTACCAATCATAAGTAATTTTTACAAGTATCCACGTGATAAAATACCCATTATTATCCCTAATTTAATCCTATCCCAAAACAAACTTGGTAGTAATTAGCCTTGATCATTTTCCTTCAAAAAAAAAAAAAAAGGCCTTGATCATTTTGAAGAGAATTTATTCTTTTGTATTGACGTTCCGTTCTATTAACGAATGCAAATTAACCTATTGAGTTTGTCATAGCCAATAGGTAGCAACTTCTTTGTCTCCCGCTTTTAAGTTCCAACGAGCCATTGCAGTCCCTAAACTAAAGCGAAATGAGTTTGAAACAATCTCAATTAAAACTCAATGGTTAGCACTATTGTAGTCCCTAAAGACATTCATTAGTATTCGCTATTAATTATTTTTGGTAAACATGGTTAGCATAACTTTATTCTTTTGTCGTTGGTATTGTTGAAAAGTTTGCACATTTTTCTAGTGTAAAATTCAAGTGCTACATTAGTTAGGACTTCAAAAATTATCATCTTGTACTAATTTTTATACTTGGTTTAATGACATAAATTCATGGTTAATTTGATAGTTAACAAATTGTTTAATGAGTGCATTCATTGTTAATGGTTAGTAACATGTTAATCATCCAATTCATGTGATTAACCATAAATTTAAGAATCATGTTAATTAGTATCCTATAATCACTAGTTAAGATATTAAGAAAAGAAAATGTTTCATTGTAAAACTAAAAACTTCACTTATTGATACATTAATTACATCACTTCCCTATGAAAAATTATTGTTTTGATTCCTTAAACAATCATCTTAAGGCATTGATTAACATTTCCCTAAATTTAATAACCAAATGCAAAAATAGTATAAGGGTTGTTAGGATTTGTATTGTACAACACATCTTCTAAAAAAATAAATAATAAAATAATACTCCCTCCAAATCTATATATAAGCAAAAAAAAAAAAATTTAATTTCATACATATTAAGAAAGTTAGTTATATTAGTTTAATTGTCTTGATTTATGTAAAAATAAGTTATAATTACTAAACTATCCTTTTTTTGGGAGTATATAATGTTCTTGGAAGTTGTATCTTATGAGTGTATGATGCTCTTGAATAAATAACAAAATAATTAATCAAAGGATATTTTTGAAATACTACATTAAATAGGATTGATTTGATTGACTTTTATTTATATTTAAATTCAAAAAATATAATTATTTTTTTGTTTATGTATAGATTCAATAATGACATGATTGGACCAAAGCCCCAAAGGCCGAAGCTAAACGACTTTTGTGTACTGTTTTTTTTTTTTTTTTTTTTTTTTTTTTTGGTGAATAGACTTTTGTGTACTTATGCCGTGTGCTTTGAGGATAGAATAAACAATTGGGCAGCCGTGTGCTTTGGGGATAGAATAAGCAATACGGCAACCACCTACTAATGTTTTTTTTGGGCCCACTTATGAATATTTTTTGCGTGGATATCCTAATCGAAACCAAAAAATTAATCTCATGTGAGATATAAAAATTATCGAAGTGAGTTTTGGTTCTTTCAATAAAATATTTTTCATACATGACAAGAATTGAACCCTTGATAGCATGTTTAAGGAACTTAACTATCTACCAACTATGTTATATTTTTGGATAATCATGTTATTGATACGAAATATTCACCATCATAAACAGTGACTAATAACTGTCGGGGGACCTGGACAATATTTAAGGATTACCCCCCTCCCAATCAGGTTTTCTCCTTACGTAAAAGTTAGGAATCGAATCCCTAATAACTTACTTAAAGAGTCTGAACTCATTATTACTTGGACTAATGGCATGTCGGTTGGGTTGGATTTTGTTAGTAAGAGAATATTTCTTTGAGTCAGACTCTTAAATAAAAGCTTTTTTTGGTAATCTAAATAAAATCTTTTAAAGGCTTTAAAGTTTTGCTAACAAATGCACTTTTGTCAAGAATATTAAAAAAAAAATATTAGTGAAAAATAAAGTATTAAATATATTAAACAATAATAAATTTATTTTTATTAAAAATTTCATTTTAAATTTTCAACAAATATCTTAAAAACACTTATTAGTAAAACTAATTCTTTAAAAAAGGACGAGAATAATAACCACTTTAAGTAAACAAACAGAATGGTAGGTCTTCAATAAATTGAAATTTCCAGCTTAATATTTTTTTAACTTGATTGTAATAATTTGAATTTCCCATTTTAGGCCTTTGGGTGTTATCACGTTTTATGTTTCGAAAATGTAATTAAATGACGAGCCTTAATTTAAAAAATATTATTACTATCAGATAAGAGAAATGTATTATTACTATCAAAGTTATAGCCAACAAATGATATTAATTGAATATTCCCTAAATTTCAGTTTTTACAAATTTTATTTTCAGAATATCTTCCAAGCTGATAGGTGAGAGACTACTTTCCCGCGATACGATCATGCACTAGTGCACAATATAATTCCACGTCAGAAATTTACAACGATTCTTTTAAACTCGTAGTAGAAAATAGCGCAATGACAATTTTGTAATAAATTGTATTCAGTTTAAGACTTTCTACTACGGTTCCCTGTCTAACCGTAGTAGAAAGTCTTTTTTTCCTGCGCACGTTCACTTTCCACTACGGTTGCATTTAGAACCGTAATAGAAAGTAACTATAGTGGAAAGTACTTTCTATTACAGTTGTATTTAGAACCGATGTAGAAAGTCTAATTTTGAAATAACCTATACAACTCTCTCTCTGATGCGCATTACAACGTTACTCTCTGCTCTCTCACGCATTTCATCTTAAACCCTTTCCCTCCGTTTGGCACCACTACCACCACCCTTGTATTCAACTCTTCACTGCGAGCCTTTCTGCTGCTTCTAGGTTTCATAGAACCTGAGATTAAACTCTTCACCCGCACCTCACACTTCGCACAAACCTCTTCCTTCCCTTTTCTGGCCACCGCGAACTCCTCCAAAGACCGCTCCATACTAGTAAGCTCCATCATTGTTTGGGTTTAGTTTTGGGTTTTGGTTTGATTTCTAGGTTTGGGTTTGGGTTTGGGTTTGATTTTTCCCTTTGTGTTTTTTAGATACTCATAAGCTCCATACTGCATTCCCTCAAGTAATCCCTACCATGCCACCACGCCCTCAAGTAATCCCCACCATGCACCCTGTGATTTTTTTATTTTGGACCCTATGTTTTCAGATATGGTTACTTTGTTTGTTGAAGTTAAACTCTATTTTGGTCCTTTCTAAATCAGTGTTGTAGGATGTTGATGTAAATTTCAATTAAACTTTCAGTTGAACTTTCATTTTTGAAACCCTTTTTGAATCAATGTTATAGGAATATTGATACAAATTTAACTTCCAGTTCATAAACCAAACAACGACTTCTTATGTTGCTTCTTAACCTTTTACCTTCAATCCTTGAATGATGATGCTTTATCTAAGTTATTTTGTTAAAACCCTTCTTTGAAACCCTTTATCCAAATTATTTGATGTATCAATATTTGTTTATAACAGAGCTACGCAGACATGTAATAGCTTGGAAGGTAAAAGTAGGGTCAAGAGTAAAAAGCCTCAATGGATTTGCCCACGTGTAAGTAGTTAATCCGAGATTCAACTAGAGGTTATATATATAATAGTAGTTATATAACCTTATATTTACTGTTGTTTATCATTTGTAGTCTCATCAACAAAGTGGCGGCTGAGAATGTGGATATTATGTCATGAGACATATGTTCACTATTGTCTCTACGAGTATTACTTCTCAATGGGCGAAGGTAATTATTAATAGAATTTTTAAGTACAAGAGTTAGTTAAATTATGTTTGTTTTATAACTTGATGAGCAAAATGTTTAATTTTTCTTATGTTATGTGAACTTGTAGACTTTCAACAATCCGACTCTGCTATCTAATGATGATATTCGGGACATCAAGGAAAAATAGACAAGCTTCTTTGTTGACTATTGTAAAGATCATAACAAGATATAGCTTAGATGTATTTAATTAGTTTGACATTCATATAGGTTTTGTAGGAATCATACATATAGTTTAATGGCTGCTTCTAGGGTGAGCCACTTTCGCATGCCTCTCATGGTGAGAGACATCATAGAGCCCTTATTTGCAAAAATAAAATTATTCTTTTACCCCCTCCCCCTTATCTCACTTGCCCCTCTCTCCTTCCCCCCCCCCCCACCCCATCGACCCACCCCAACCCACCGCCTTGTCAGTAATCGATTCTTGGTCCACCGTTGTTAACAGATCCGACGCCGCCATGCTCCCGTCACCTCCATCACCGCCAATTCTGCGGAGGACAGGGTTGTTGTTATTGTGCTGGGAAATCCCACGGGGAACCGCCAATTGCCTTCCTCCTCCGCCACCCTTCCACCCCACTACTTCCTCCGACCTCTCCTCTCTGTTGAGGTTCTCCAGCCCCACCGTGCGTCAATAGACTAGAACGGCGATTGCGCTCTGATGGGCTCGATTGTGGAGCCGCGGTTGATGCCCCAGTGGGAGAACAGGGTGAAGGTGGTGTCGTCAATGGACGTCGTGTTTAAGGTTTTATGCGTGCACAGGAAGCCAGATTTCTCGCTACCATGGCAGAGGAAGAGGCAATATAGCTTTGCGGTTGGGTGGGGATTGGGATTTGGGGTTGTTTTGTTGTTGTTGTTGTTGGGTTTGGGTTTTGGCGCAGTTGAGGGCGGAGAGAGGAGGTTCAATGCGGAGTTGGCTTTTGCTGTGGCAGCAGCGTTCTACGGAGGAGAAGGAGAGGAAGCGGAGGGAGGGTTGTTGGGGGCGATTCTGACAGTCCTAGCCATTATAATCGACGGCAGGGATGATCAAGATGGTGAGAGGGAGGGGGTGAGAGAGAAGAAGATGGGTGGATTTTTTAAATGTAAGAAAGTTTCAGGACTTTAAAATAATAAACAAATTGCATTTAAGGGCTCTCTCATGGCGAGAGACATCACATGGTCTCTCACCCTAGCATTAGCCATAGTTTAATTAGATGTATTTAGTTTTGACACTTTGTTGCCATGTTTGTATTGATTGAGTACCATAGAAATTAATCAAATATCTTTGGTAACACTTGTTGAATTAAGCGTGTGTGTGTGTGTGTGTATATATATATATATATATATATACACTCTTTGTTGATTTGTTTGTTCAAATTTTTAGTATATCTGTTATTGCTGTTGAATTGGATCTGGCTGGTTTGTATAAAACTGAATGAAAAAAGAAAAAGGAAGAAAGGAAGACATGAGAGATTATTACAAAAAACACTTTCTACTACGATTGTGACCACACCCGTAGTAGAAAGTGAGACTCACCCATAGTAGAAAGTGACTTTATGGATGTCTTTTCATCCAAAATGTCACTTTCTACTACGGTTAGAAGACACAACCATAGTGGAAAGTACAGACTTTCTACAACGCATCTTTTTACTACAGTGGTTCAATCGTAGTAGAAAGTCAAAACCAATCGTAGTAGAAAATGCGTTCTGTAGTAGTGATGCGTCTATATGGGAATCCATTCCACTAATTTTTTTCTATACACATGAATTCAAAGATCGTATCCAATATTATATATTTAAGTGACTCAACCCCCTTTCACTCGGATAATACACAGAAAATGATATTTTTCTATACATATAAAACAATGTCTGCAGTAAGGCAATCAATATTAAATAATTTTATAGATTTTGGTGGTAAACATATATTTTTATATTTTAAAGTTCTAATTGTTTAATATGAAAAGTGATGAATTTAAAATTCACCAATCAAGTTGTTCATAACCATTCGTGGATGAGAGTATGCATAAAAGGAAAATCTGACACATCAATTCATAGGTGGTTTATAAAATACCCCTTTGTACACTTTACCTTTTTCCAATAAACAATTACTATTGCACAACATTAGAATTCGAGACGTTACTATGTCCTGTTAATTTTTTTGGATAAAATTACGTCCTGTTATTTTATATATGAATAATTGTAAATATTTAATAAAAATTTCTAATAATTCTCTTAATTATTAAATAATGACCAACATGTTGTTGGTCCGAATGGTAAGGAACTCGGACACCTTAAATAAGTGATCAGATGTTCGAATCTTGACTCTTGTGTATGAAGAAAACCTGATTAGGAGAGGAGAACTTATTTTGTGTATCCAACAGTTCCCCGACAGAGATTAGTCACCACTAACGATGATGGATACTCTATACCTATAACATAGTTACCAATTTTTTTTTATTAAATAATGAAAATACGAAATACTTTTTATGTTGTTAAGATGCTGAATGTATTTTTTTTTTTGAATAAAAGCCCAAACTGGTCTATGAAAACTGGGTGACACTTTTAGACATTTAGTCCATTAAAAAATTAATTAGTTAGCCCCTCAAAACTTAAACGTGAGATACGTTAGTCCTTATTTCTTCTTCCATCTGTTTGTGTCCATTTAAGCTAACGTTTCTTCCAAAGTGGCACATTAACCCCTTTCAATGCGATGTCATTTTGAATAATGAGGAAAAAGAAATTTAAAAACTGTGAAACTCATTCCTATTATGTAGGGTAACAGAAGTTTGTTTTCTTTTACCTAGGATAAATTGAAATAAAAAGGATATTAAAGGAATAATTATTTTTAATAAGTTCAAGGACTAAATAGCATTTGTTTGGGGAGGAAGAAGCAAATTTATAAAAGTTGGGGGACTAAGGGACAAATTCGCCTTTTCTCATTAAAAAACTAGAATTATGAGAAGGGGAGGGGTTGCCCTCCCCATTCTATACGTGGGATCGGAGATATAGAGATGGCGAAGGAGAGCTCTTGGTGCTAAGGTTTGGTGTGAGAGGAATTCTTGGTAAGTTTCCTCCTTTTCCCTTCACCTTTTCTCATTGTTCATCAAACCTTCATGTTCTTCCCCTCCTCTTGAGAAGTGGAAGAAGGAAGTTGAGGAAGAGCTTGAAGAATCTCTCTCCTCCAAGAATCTAAGTTTGAAGTGTTAGATTTAAACTCAATAATCATATACAAGGTATGTTATCATAAACCTTATTGCGGAAACATAATAACCATATATAGCATGCATCTCTATTATCAAGAAGAACTAAAACTTGATACCCTTAGGATCTACAACATGCTGATTTATCAAAGATATTAGGAATACCTGGATCCATTGTACATTCCTAACCTTAAGCGTTCTGAATCTATTGTATGTTCCTAACCTTAAGCGTTCTTCAAAAGGGTGAACTTGATCACCAACCTTCACCGGCAATCTATCACGAACAAAGGAGGTTGATTGTCTTCTTATACGGAAAACCTTTGACAATCAACACATGATGATAGCAAAGATGATTAGCGGTGGCTTTATGGTTCTTCCTCAACCTAGACTCCTTATGCCTTAGCCGCTCTTCAGATGGGGAGAAGAGGCGGTATCGTTATTGTTCGGTATATTGGTGAACATAGCCTATATATAGTGTGATGGCTAATTAGGGTTCCTATTATTTCGAAATGGGCCATCAGTGACATCCACTCATATTTAGTCCATATTAATTAACTAATTTATTATCAAATCAGAAATCTAATTAGCCTTATCACTTAATTTGATCACATATCAATTAAGGCTCCTAATTGATAAATAGGTAATATAATTAATTGACGATATCTGTCCACATTATGACATTGGAATATAATTAAATAAAGAATATTCCAACAATCTCTCACTTGGGCAATATATCGTAATAATTATATCATAATTCTTTAGGCATGCATCCGAATGCTATTTATCTTTAGATTTCCCCTTTACAATCTGGTCCACTTCATGCATTAATAATGGGACCACCGCGGTTGTCGTCACTAACGTCTATTATGACTAAACCCCGACGACCACCACATCAATGCCTTTGATGACATAGATCGATATGGATGGGTGGCATGGAAATTTTATATAATGTGATCTCTGAATCATGCCTATTTTATGCCCTGTATGACGTGTCCCACTCCTTGGCGGCATCGTTCAGCTGAAAACTGGCCAACTCCATGGATATCTCAAACGAGCATCCCATGGCTCTCAACAATCTCTCCACCTCCTCCAGGAAAAAGGATGGGTCCTGATCTGCATCAGTTCCTGCAAAGGTAGGCAACTTCATATTACGAAACTCAGTAAACGAAGCAAAAAGACTAGCCTCCTGATTTGGCCTAGGTGTTGTATCCCTCATGATTCCACCCTCTGTACTCGCCGAAGACTCAAGAGAGGCTCTCGTCACTGGCGGTGATGGGGGAGGAACCCCACCTTGTGATGGAGTTGGAGTCCTTCCGTGACAACCTCCTGCTAAAGCTCCCTGTATCACAGCAATCCTCTACGCTATTTGTTGCAGGGTTGCCTGAAGAGCCTCAGGGATCACCACTTCCTGTTGTGGTGGGTTTTGATCTCCGCCTCGAGTAGGCCTTGCATTTCCTCTGTGGGATCCAGTTCTTCCTTCCCCTAGGTCCTGCCATCCTTCAAAAGGGAAGCAAGTCATCAGATTTCAAAATTCAAAATTCTATACCTAAAGATCCTACATCAACGCCCTATCAATAACTAATTACAACATCCATCTTAGGTCGCTGCTTTTGGATAGTCATATGAGAATCTCACTCTTTTACGACTTTATTTCAACTCATTGTAGATTAGTTACTAATGAATTCTGACATAACTCCCGCCCGGGTTCGAGAATTATAACAAAATTCATCAGTTTCTAATCTCGCTTAGGACCTATGACCCCTGGCTTTGATACCATTTTGTCAGGACCCAACTTACGCGTTCCTGACCAGCCAGAATGTGACCCTGTTGTCTCATTCCTAAGTTCTATCAAGCACGTGTAAGTCACATCAAAACATAGGTAATATAATACCAAAATAAATATCATAGTAAATGATTAATCCAAATAATAAGCCAAGGTGGCCCTGAGTCTATATCCATAGTTTAAATAGAAAGAAAATAGTTTTCAACCAAAAAGGGAAATAGCCCCAAAATCCAAAATAACTGAAGAGATGTCTCATATGACTAATTAGAACCAAAAGAAAACTAAGCTGCAGCGACTGCCCACATTACTCTTGTGCATGGACTCTCTGAGATGATGACTCCCCTCGTGAAGTACCTGAAGCTGAACCAAAAAGGGTGGGGGTGAGTCCCAGAACTCAATGGGGGTATACACAACATAAACAATAACACTACAAAAACATATAATGCATATGACATATCATATGTTACATTTTAAAATATACCATTCATGTAGAAATTCTTAAATTACCATAGTGTCAGTTGACCATTGAGCAAGATGCTTGTGTTCCATTTGGAGTTTTTTTCACTAGAGTCTCCCACTCCAACGGTCGTATTTATACCCCGGTCGAATCCGTTGACCGGCAAGTGACCTCAATCACTGCTCAACAACCCTCCAAATTTCGGGATTCTTTCACTAGAGGCCCCTACTCCGACGGTCGCATTTATATACCAGACGATTCCGCTGACCGGTCGGACATCCCAAGTCTTGCTCAATGTTCAAGTATCATCCGAGATATGTGTTCATCACACGTCCATTATGATTTCTTAACATAATTAGTATGTGTTTGGTTTCACTTCTGGAGACACCAGAAGTGCTTCTGTCACTGTCAAACGTGATTTTGGTAAAAACAGAGGTGTTTGGTTATTATTTGACAAAATTGATTTTGCCTTCAAACGTGATTCTAGTAGAAGCTACAATTTGTAGCTTCTGAGTTGAATTGAAAAATTTACACTGAGTTTTACATCAAACTTGCTTTCAAAATAAAAACATCCAAACATAAATCACTTCACTTCAACCTCAATTATATTTAAATCAATTCTGCATAATCAATTCTATCCAAAATCACGTTTGTCAAACGCTCATCCAAACACACACATAGCATAACCATCTCAACAACAAATCACATCATACATAAACTCATGAATATCTCACATAACTTTATCACATTTCAATTAATTTACCTGTCATAAAACCTTTGACTTTGTCATATTATACTTCGATAACCATGAATGAAAAAAACAATAATCTGACTCCATGAGTTGCCTCGCATAGCATCATTGAATATGGCATAAAATATATATGATGTGCCATTTTAATTAATAAATAAATAAAAAAACAATATAAAATATCATCAACTAAACATCATAGCAATCTGCATAAAAAGTAAACATCCTACTATATTACTATATTATTTTATTATTATTTGTTTAGCCTATCATTTTTTGTTTGTTTGTTCTATTAGGCTAAGCCTAATGTTCCATCACCTGTTCCTATTAGGCTATATGCCCTTTTCGTCTTTTTTGTCACGTTAGGCTTTTAGCCTATTTCTTTTCTTTGTTATAGGTGCGCAGTCTCAATGCTGCAGATGCTGCAGCAGGGGTAGCGTTTCAACGCATGCCCACACGCCACACGGCTCCATCGCCACTGGTCCATATGAATTTTTACTGCTCACTCTGTAACACTCAGAGGGGGAAAATTCTCCTAATAAACTTATTTCTAGTCTACTGATCGTTCATGTTTCAAACATTCAGTCAGAAATAATATTATCCCAAATCAGCTGCATCTAAAATTTCAACAACATCATTTCGAAAGAAAATTTCATAAATGGTGGAAGTCCCAAATTCAAAAATCCCCAGTTTAGATTCTAAAAAATGTGAAACCCAACCCCTCACATGTTCTTGGTACAAAGAAAAAGAAGAAAGATCGAAAATGATTCCTCGCATCACAAACACGTTCTTGTGTTCATGGGTTGTCTTGTCCTCTTCTCCCTTTCTCTTAGAGAAATCTGATTCTGAGAACTAGGATTCTAAAACAACTCTAAAACCATATTTCTTCTTTAACTAAAACCCTTTTTTTTTTTCTTTATGTTTATAAAAAGATCCTCTAATGCTAAGCTGCTCTTAAACTGACATTAGCGATACAAAAGGAAAAATCCTATATAACTTAAAAAGCTTTATTTTATTATTTCAATTTTTAACATCATAAATATTTATTATCCATATGCTACTAATACCCTTAATTTAATTTATTTATTTATCAAATGCCAAACAATATTATATATATATATATATTTATTTATTTTACACTTTCCCCATTTTTAATAATTAAGGTACTTTTGGCGGGTATTATAATTCATCTCGAAACCAAATGAGACAATCACTTGATGGGACTCGTGATATCACTAACGAGACGTCTTCTTTAACCCATAGATAGATTCCGTCAATTTTCAAACCATCTTCTCTGTGTCTTTCGACACGATGTTTCCCGGTTTGTATTATATACATTTGTTTCATCAATGATGCCATTGAGAAACACCGTCTTGACATCCATCTTGTGAAGCTCCAAATCATAATGAGCAACGAGAGCTATGATTGTCCTAAAAAGAGTCATTCAATGGTACTTAAGAGAATGTCTCTTTAAAAGTAATCCTTTCTTTTGAGTATAGCCTTTTCCCACTAGACAAACTTTATACCTCTCCATATTACCCTTTGAAACTTCAAACTTTATTGTCTAGCTTGAGCTTGTACTCGTACCTTTAATCCACTTTTTCGAATAGAAACGTCATATGGTTTGATGGGAGTTGACAGAATCACCTTTCATTATACCATTTATCTTATGTTCTTGGAGAAATACTATATAATTATCCAAAGTAGTATTCATCCTTTCTTTAGTGGATCATGGCAAAATGCATCAGCTCCTAATGCTCTAGTTCTTGAGGGTGTTGAGTTTGACCTTCAGGAATAATTTCCTTATCTTGAATGGGAAGAATAACAATAATATCCTCACAAGAATCCAAATTTGCTACACCAATAGCAATTGAATGAATTAGTTCAGGGATTAGAACCAATTCTTCATCAAAGATAATGTCTCTAATATTATCTTCCCCAAAATCAATATACTCAAAGAACTAGTCAGATCCTATCTCAAGGTTTCTTTAATTTGGGATTAAAAAGAAAAAATTCATACCCCTTTGACCTTTCAGAGTATCAATAAGGTTGCCGCTCACTATTTGGGGGCTCCAATTTCCTTCACGAGGCTTAGAAGGCCTTACCTTAGTTGGATGTTCCCATACTTGAAAGTGATTGGTCGGTTAGTTTAGTTGATACTTTGTCAAACATTTAAGCTTCTATCTTTAATGTTACTCCCATAGTGACTCTGATAAGGTAGAATGACTAATCATACTCCTCACCATACCTTTAAGAGTCATTATTGGGACCTAACTATATTCTTGATAGCCATGTTCAGATCTATTTAACGCATTCGATACAAACAATAAAATGTATAAGACCAATAGAATCTAGGATTCCCTCATATAAGTTGCTCAACTCTATTTATAGAGATGTGCCCTGAATGTTTGTATCATAGCGCTCCTTAATTTCACTATCAGCTTTACACTTAGAGTCATATGATTCCTCAGTCAATGTTTTACAACAAAAGGTTTCAATACCAAGCAATTTTAGTTTGTCCAGCTCATACTTGTACTGGTTTAAACAATATTTGAATTTAAAAGACAAATTGAATCCATCGTTTCTAAATAAACAAAATTATCCTGATTTGTTCAATAACAAACCAAAAACCAAATTTCATCAAAATGACTAAACCAAAATGTCTTTTAATTTCAAATATTAACCAATAACAACAATCTAAAATGTCAATAGCCTTATCCTTTACTGACTTTGTCAACTCTAGTATAGACGCATCTTTTAGCATCATTTGGCCTTCATCAGTTTAGACAATCCGTTATACTGTTATAGGCATGCCAAACATGATATTTAGGACATTTCTTCTTTAGATACCAGATGTCCTTATAAAAAAATCCTAGTTATTTCTTTTGAGACGGGCCTTTAGCAGCTTTATCCTTAGTTTTCTATTGTTAGCCCTTATTCTTAGCTTCTTGTACACTTTATGAAATAAATCCATTCAGATATCATTTGTCTTTATAACAGCTACAAGCTGACTTAAAATTGATTGAATTGTGCATGAAGGAATACCAAATGCCAAATGCATGGGCAAATCGCTAGATAACCCAAGTTTTAACGCCTTAAGTTTATGAGCAAGATTGGACATTCCCATAATGTGCTCCTTATATTTCCTTTGCCTTTATAATATAATGAAAATCTAGCTCTCCAATGAGTGCTTGCTTTTCGTCTTTATTGCTTTTAGAAAACACTTTTTAATTTCCGGAAGGAAATCTCTGGCATTAATTATGCCGTCCAAAATAACACGTTAAAGGTCTCTGGAATATTGTGGTCTATGATCATAAGACCCATGCAATTGGAGCGGTCTTACTCCCTATACTTGATCCTCTCTTTAGAGGTATTGGATTGTGTGAGAGAAAATGATTTTCTCCATCCTTATGCAAGAACAATCTTCATGTTCTCATTTCAATCCCAAAAAGTCAGAACTTTTGAGGATCGAAATTGAATTAAATCAGCAGATACATAAGCAATATTGGCTTAAAGAGAACATAAGTACTGTAAAAATACTCACCAAAATACCTTGTGCACCATTAATATTAAGTCTTTGGACAATAACATTAATTGCTAGTGGTATTTTGTTGTAATGATCAAACACTGATGATAATTTCTATCAAACAACAGTTATCTTTGGATACTCTGTTATTCACATGAAAAAGATCGTTAAAATCACTATGTGTTTACCATCACAGGTGTGAATGCAACCCTGCCAAATATTAACCTTCCTTTGGGCCGATTAATATCTGCATGGAAGTACAACCCATATAACCTTTAATATTTCTTTTGAGTTATTTCTACAAGAGAGGTCACCTTGGCAAGTTCATGCTTTAATTGACTCACTCGAAATCCAAATTGGCAAATTGAAGACCCAAACAAGATATCAAGCGCACCATTAATCCCCAATCTTCGGATTGTAAGAATTAATTGCAAGTGATACTCTTAACGCAATGATCAAATATTAGTGATAAGTCCTATCAAATAATGACCACCTTCGGGCATCCCATTATCCACATGGAAAATACTTTATAATCATCACACATTTATCATGACATGTATGTAATTATCCGGCCAAGCTGTGCCTTCCTTCAGGCCGGCAACAGCTTGCATGAATAATTGCATACTACATCTTTTGTAAATTTAATTGATTCAAATTTACGCAACAGAGGTTACTTCGACAACGTATTGTTTCAACTAACTCAACCAAAATTACCAGACAATTTTAATAAAAAAAATGGGGGTCCCGAATTTGTCCTTTTCACACTAAAAAATAGAAACCTGAATGTTCAGTGTGAAAAGAACCTTTTAAAAAAATATAGATTTTCCAATATGTGAACTTTCCGAATAGGTTGTTCTATAGTTCTAACTTTGGTCCTTAGAGTCTGGACCCATTTCGAAATATTGTCCACAATCATAGGTAAACTATCAGAAGTGACAATACCCTCGAAAGGAATCACTCTAAGTTAGGTCTTCGTGATAATCAAACAAGATGTACATCCAGAAGGCTATCATTACTCAACCCCTTCCCTATCTCAAGTTACACTCAGGCCCGGGTATAGGGTCTCCCCCATAAGTGTGTGAGAAAACCGAATATATATCAATATCAACCAAATATATATATCAAATATGAAATCAAAACTTTATTTACCCAGTAACTTCACGTCATGCAATGCTGTGACGAAAGCATTCTTTTATGGTTTTGATTTTCGAAAAGCCATTGAAATGCAAAGCACCATTAAAAAAAAAAAAGCCAAGACAAGGTCCCTGATCCATCGCAAACATTCAAGGAGAATTTCATAAAAAAGGTAATATACCATACAGTCATGGAAACTTGCGATATCACTTGCGGTTGACAAACTTTATACAAAACCGTGAATGAGAAAAAAAACCTTATGATATATTTATATCAAACTTTCCAGATTAACGTACTAGAGGTATATATGTGAGACATTTCCAAAATACAAGTTTGGAAGGTTGTATTATCTGAAAGGATAATATTATGTAATGGCTATATTCATTAAAGGATGAATGGTTAGCACAACTACACTGCATAGCGCAGTGGTTGCACCGTTTGCTATTAACCAAGCGAACGCGAGTTCAATTCTCAAGCAGCTGTGTTTTTTAGTTTTCATCCCGTTATTCAACGGATATATAAAATTTCAAACAAAAAGGTACAAACTAAGGATTTGATCCCAGTACACCCAAGGAGCACGCTGGAGGGACGCATCCGCTAGCCACCAACCAAGCCAACGGATATATCATGTTGTGTTATGAACGTTAATATTATTTAACCGTTAGCGTGACCGTTGTTGAAACCATTGAATGGTTGTTTTCCTTCATCAAGTGGCATGAGTTGCTCCATAAATAGAGGCACTCTGCATGCAGATTGACTGCTCGAAAATTGCCAAGTCTTCACCACTCCAAATCACTTTCTTTTCTCCCTTGTGCGCAGAGAGAGTTTAGAAAACTATTGTTCTGTAAACTGCTATTGACGATACGCTTGGTTTAGGGTGTGCAACTCAAATCAAGGTTGCTCCACTGTATTCTGAAGGGGATTCGCTGTTCATACTTGTTGCATCCAATCTAGATAGAGATTGGTGGGGGCGAATCGAACCTAAAGTCTAGTGTTCTCACATGCCTTGGAGATTGTGCATTTTTCTTTGGCTTCTCTTATTTATTGCAGATCCACACCCCAATTTCTAACAATCTTTAGGTTCGAATTTCGTAAACAATGGCTGCAACTTTGAAGGAGATGACATCTGACATTGTGAAACTAGAAAGGTTCGAAGGGGGAAACTTTATCTGTTGGCGGAAGAAGATGCACTTCCTTCTCATTACTTTGAAGGTGGTGTATGTGTTGAACTCACCAAGACCAGAAGATAGAGAAGATGAAACCATAAATGAAACCCGTGAGAAGAGCAAGTGGAATAATGATGATTACATCTGCATGGGGCATATTTTGAATGGGATGTGTGACACACTATTCGATGTATATCAGAATGCTAGATCGGCCAAGGAGTTATTGGAAAATCTTGAGGCGAGATACATGACGGAGGACGCAACAAGTAAGAAATTCCTTGTTAGTAGATTTAATAATTATAGAATGTTTGATGGTAGGCCAGTTATGGAACAAATGAATGAGATTGAACATATTCTCAACAATTACAAACAGCACAAGATGCATATGAATGAAACCATAATTGTCTCCTCAATCATTAATAAACTTCCTCCTTCATGGAAAGACTTTAAAAGGAGTCTACAACATCAGAAGGATGACATTTCTCTTGAACAATTGGGTAATCACTTTCGCTTAGAAGAAGAGTATCGCAAACAAGACGATACTAGAGAACAAAATGTTCATGAGAAAGTGCATGTAATGGAGGAAGGGAAATCTGATAAGTCCTCAAAGAAGAGGAATCGAGATTTTGGAAAATCTCATGAAAACAACAATGGGAATGACTATCAAAACAAGAAAAAGAAAGGTGGTTGTTTCCATTGTGGTAAACCGGGACATTTCAAGCTGAATTGTCGCCTCTTGAAGAAGAGCAATAAAGAAAAGGAATCTAGTGCAACAAAGGAAAATCTTTTGCGGTTATTTTCGAAATCAACATGATAGAAGATGTTGAATCATGGTGGATTAACTTTGGTTCTACTCGCCATGTATGTAAAGACAAGGATCTCTTCAAAACAATTTATGAAGAAGATGGAGTCGTTCTTTACATGGGAAATGCATCAACTGCCCAAGTCAAAGGCAAAGGGACAGTAGAACTAGAGTTCACTTCGGGAGAGACGATCACCCTCACCGATGTTTATTATGTACCAGATGTTAGGAAGAATTTAATTTCTATACTGTTACTTATTGAGGGAGATAAGTTTATCCTCTCCAAGGAGGGAAAGTTTGTAGGGAAGGGATACCTTTGTGAATATGTTCAAACTCAATATTATTAATAATAATGGATTTGTTTTTGCTTATATCGTTGATTCATGTGATTTATGGCAAATTCGTTTGGGACATGTTAATTTTCGGAAAATGGATGAAATGATGAATTCATGTTTAATTTCTAAAACAAGTAGAATTTTGGATGTATGTACAACTTGTATGCTAACTAAGATAACTAGGCTTCCTTTTCCTAGAGTTGAAAGAAGTTCTAAAGTGTTAGATTAAATTCGTTCTGATGTATGTGATTTACACGGTTGGCCCACCATAGGTGGTAAAAAATATTTTGTGACATTTATAGATGACTGTACTAGGTATTGTCATGTATATTAAATGCATTCAAAGGATGAAGTCTTAGACAAATTTAAGATATTTAAGACAGAAGTAGAACTTCAACATGAAACCTTTATTAAATGCTTTAGGAGTGATAGAGGAGGAGAGATCTATAACCCTAGTTACTTTGAGTCTACTGGAATAATTCATCAAACAATCGCGCCTTATTCCCTACAACAAAACGGTATAGCTGAAAGGAAAAATAGGGTATTAGAAGAAATGATAAATGCCATGTTATCCTATTCTGATCTAGCAAAAGGTTATTGGGGAGAAGCCGTGTTGACGGCTTGTTATATCTTGAATAAGGTTCCAAACAAAAGGAACAAAATAACCCCATATGAGCTCTGGAAAAATAGAAAGCCCAACCTCGACTATTTCAAAGTTTGGGGTTGTAGGGTGATAGTGAAAGTTCCTGAACCAAAAAGGAAGAAATTAGGTGAAAGGGGAATTGAATGTGTATTCCTGGGCTATGCTAAACACAACAAAGCATATAGATTCATAGTTATAGAATCTAATAACTCATATCCTGTAAATACAGTAATTGAGTCAAGGGATGCAATCTTTCAAGAAGATAGGTTTAACTCAATACCAAGTCATAAGGATAATGTTCATAGTAATGCACATAATTCGGAAACTAATGTATCTAGTAATGATACTTTGGAAGATTCAGAACTTAGAAAAAGTCAGAGGCCTATGAAAGAGAAAACATATGGACCAGACTTTTTCATGTTCCTAGTTGAAGGAACAAGAGAGTCCGTAGACAGTTATGGACCAATCTGTTATAATACAGAAAGTGATCCAGAAACATTTGAAGAGGCAATAAAGTCTCAAGATGCCGCTTTCTGGAAAGAGGCTATACAAGAGGAAATGGATTCAATAATGGGGAATAAAACTTGGAAATTAGTAGACCTCCCACAAGGTTCCAAACCAATAGGTTGCAAATGGATTTTCAAAAGGAAAATGAAGGTAGATGGAACCATAGATAAGTTTAAGGCAAGACTAGTTACTAAGGGATTTACACAAAAGGAGGGTATTGACTATTTTGATACATATGTACCTGTGGCAAGAATTGCCTCAATTAGAGTGCTATTGGCATTTGCATCCATCTATAAGTTTATCATTCATCAAATGGATGTGAAAACGGCATTCCTAAATGGGGAATTAGATGAAGAGTTCTATATGACACAACCCGAAGGGTATGTGCTTAGAGGTCAAGAAAAGAAGGTGTGTAAATTGAATAAGTCACTGTATGGACTAAAACAAGCTCCTAAACAATGGCATCAAAAGTTTGATCAAGTTGTGTTAGCTAATGGATATAAAATAAATGAGTATGATAAGTGTATTTATAGTAAATTCCATAATGGAAAAGGTGTCATGATTTGTTTATATATGTAGATGATATGTTAATTTTTGGTACTGATCTAGATGAGGTAGAAAAAACCAAGAGTTTCTATCTAGAAGTTTTGATATAAAAGACATAAGAGAAGCTGATGTGATTCTAGGAATTAGAATAATCAAAGATGGTGAGAATATAGGCTTATCCCAATCTCACTATATAGAAAAGGTATTGAAGAAATTTGATCACTTTAACTGTCAACATGTTGTTACTCCATTTGACCATAACACTAATTTAGTACCAAATAAAGGTAGTCCAGTAGCACAACTTGAATACTCAAAAGTAATTGGCTGTTTGATGTATGCCATGACATGTACCCAACCAAACATTGCATATGCTGTAGGTAGACTAAGTAGATATACATGTAATCCAAGTAAAGACCATTGGTGTGATGTCCGAAGAGTATTAAAATACTTGAAGGGGACAATAAGCTATAGTTTAAACTATAATGGTTATCCTTCGGTATTGGAAGGATACATAGATGCCAGTTGGGTAACTTATACAGAAGACCATGCTTCAACAAGCGGTTTGGTCTTCATACTTGGTGGAGGTCCTATTTCTTGGGGTTCCAAGAAACAGACATGCATTGCCTACTCCACCATGGCTGCAGATTTCGTAGCATTGGCTGCAGGTAGCAAAGAGACAGAATGGCTAAGAAATTTGTAGTATGAGATACCAATTTGGCCAAAGCCAATGGCACCAGTATCTATACATTGTGATAGTCAGTCAACACTATCAAAGGCATATTGCCAGGTATATAATGGAAAGTCCAGGCACATTGGACTAAGACATAGCTATGTAAAGGAATTAATTACAAATGGAGTAATATCCATAGTCTTTGTGAGAACAGAGAGGAATCTTGCAGATCCTTTGACGAAAGGACTGACAAGGGATATGGTGTTGAAGACATCATTAGGGATGGGACTCAAGCCCACATCTAAATGATTACCAATGGTGGAAACCCAACTCACACTTGAGTAGCCTCAAGTCTTGAGTTCAATGTGGCCAAAGTACATTATTAGAGTGATTGCAAGTACTTGACAATAGATACATCCCAAGGTTTAAAAGTACTTGGACCATAAGGAAATATAGGAGGGAGGATGAGCTTTGCTCTTAATGGACCTATAGCATATATATGCTGAAGTGCTTTAATTATGGGGGCGCTTCCGATAGAGTCTACCTATGTGAGAGTGAAGTAGGGCCGCTTCTTGGAGTTAAGGGCTTGACTCTTAAAGCTCTCATGAAAAGGATACAAGACACAAGGTCTCATCAAAAGTGTCGGCTTTCACATCGTTCAATGGTACTGAGATTTCATGTGTAAGTTATGCACGCTCCTTCTAATGAATATTAGATTCAAAGCTTGGCTACCATTTTATTTGGGACGAGTGAAACCCATTTCTTACTAGGCAAAGGTTCAAATCCCTGAGATACCTTTGTCTGAAAGCATGCGATTTTCGGAATAATGGGATTTGGGTTTATTTTGAAAATGGTGGGGGATTGTGAGAGATTTCCAAAATACAAGTTTGGAAGGTTATATTATCTAAAAGGATAATATTATGTAATGGCTATATTCATTTAAGGATGAATGGTTAGCATAACTGCATTGCATAGCGCAGTGGTTGCGCCGTTTGGTATTAACCAAGCGAACGCGAGTTCAATTCCCAGCGGTTGTGATTTTTGAGTTTTATTCCCATTATTCAACGGATATATAAAATTTCAAACGAAAAGGTACAAACTAAGGATTCGATCCCAGTACACCCAAGGAGCACTCTGGAGGGACGCATCCGCCGGCCACCAACCAAGCCAACGGATATATCATGTTGTGTTATGAACGTTAATATTATTTAACCATTAGCGTGACCGTTGCTGAAACCATTGAATGGTTGTTTTCCTTCATCAAGTGGCATGAGTTGCTCTATAAATAGAGACACTCTACATGCAGATTGACTGCTCGAAAATTGCCAAGTCTTCACCACTCCAAATCACTTTCTTTTCTCCCTTGTGCGCAGAGAGAGTTTAGAAAACTATTGTTCTGTAAACTGCCATTGACGATACGCTTGGTTTAGGGTGTGCAAACCAAATCAAGGTTGCTCCATTGTATTCTGAAGGGGATTCGCTGTTCATACCTGTTGCATCCAATCTAGATAGAGATTGGTGGGAGTGAGTCGAACCTAAAGTCTAGTGTTCTCACATGCCTTGGAGATTGCGCATTTTTCTTTGTCTTCTCTTCTTTGTTGCAGATCCACCCCCAATTTCTAACTATATATATATATATATATACACACACACACACACACACACACTGGAGGTATATACCACGTGCCAATCAAAATCCTATTTCCTTTTATAATTCCTAATTTTCAAAAGAATAGGATTCATAAAATAATCCCAACAAACCAAACATGAAGACCCGCTCTGATACCACTTGTTAGATTTAAACTCAATAATCATATCCAAGGCATGCTATCATAAACCTTATTGCGGAAACATAATAACCATATATAGCATGCATCTCTATTATCAAGAACAACTAAAACTTGATACCCTTAGGATCTAAAACATGCTGATTTATCTAAGATATTAGAAATACCTGGATCCATTGTATGTTCCTAACCTTAAGTGTTTTGAATCTATTGTATGTTCCTGACCTTAAGCGTTCTGAATCTTTTTTCTTTTTCAAAAGGGTGAACTTGATCACCAACCTTCACCGGCAATCTATCACGAACAAAGGAGGTTGATTGTCTTCTTGTGCGAAAAACCTTTGACAATCAACACAGGATGATAGCAAAGATGATTAGCGGTGGCTTTATGGTTCTTCCTTAACCTGGACTTCTTATGCGCCTTAGTCGCTCTTCAGATGGGGAGAAGAGGCGGTATCGTTATTGTCTGGTGTATTGGGGACCATAGCCTATATATAGGGTGATGGCCAATTAGGGTTCCCATTATTCCGAAATGGGTCATCATTGACATCCACTCATATTTAGTCCATATCAATTAACTAATTTATTACAAATCTGAAATCTAATTAGCCTTATCACTTAATTTGATCACATATCAATTAAGGCTCCAAATTGATAAATAGCTAATATAATTAATTGACGATATCTGCCCATATTATAACATTGGAATATAATTAAATAAAGAATATTCCAACATGAAGAACCTTGAGGTAAGAGCCCTAACACTTCTCTTTGTAAATTTCTTGATGATGAGGTTAATATCATGATCTTTCATTTTCAAGTTTGTGGATTTATAGAGATTTGGGTGTTATCTTGTTGATCCTTTGAGTTGCGTTCTTGTTGTTTGATATTCTAGATGATGTATCTAGGCTATTTTCGGTGGATTTGGTGTTCTGTGTTTGATGTGGAAGAAGGGGGAAGGTTTTCCCGGTAACATCCTCATTTTCATTACCTTAATTAATGCATGAATATATGTTGGTTTAATGATATGCTTAGGAAGGATGTTGAGAGTTAAGGTTAAATTGGACTACAGAAGGATGAAGAGTGTGTGACTTTGAGCAGAACGCTCAAGCGTGGAGAGATGTAACGCTCAAGCGTGCTAACGCTCTAGCGTGAAGCAGGGTGGACGCTCAAGCGTGGTCATTATGACCAGTTAACTGGCAGTGATGGGACGTAAAGGGACACGTGTCGGTTACGCGTCGCAGCTGGCACGTGATAGGCAGTGCCTTGGCGGTGAGAAAACGTCAACGCTCAAGCGTTGAGAAGCTAAAGCTTAAACATTGGAATGCTAAAGCGTGGGGTTTTGGAACGCTTAAGCGTTGTCAGCAGTGTTTTACTTCTATAAATACTTGATTCACTTTCACTTGCACAAATTTTACAACTCTCAAACTGATACAGAGAGCTCAGGAGAAGGTCCAGAGACAGATCCAAGGTTTGTGATCCAAGTTGTGCTTCGTTCGTTGATCCGATTCCGTTCATGTATTCGTGATCAGCTTGACTTCTACTTTGATTTTACTGGTTTACTTCTTTGATCTGTCAAGGGTAAGCCGAGGTTCCGTCTCAACCTACATTGTGGTTATACAATGTCTTCCTTTATTTCTAGCTTCTATTCACGGTTATAGCTTCGTATTAGGGTTAATGCTATAGTCTACGTATTGTTTTCGTGATTAGGGGAAGTTTGGAAGTTGCATTTGGGACCCTTTTGGAGAAGGAGACCGCGACTATGAAGGGCTAGGGGAGAGTTTATGATTGTTGCTACATTTGCTATCAGGTGGGGGAAAGAACCACAATATCGTCGGGGAGGCAAGAACAAAATAATATATATTGATATGTGTAGGGCGACCTAAACCCTACTAGTGGTTGAGTAACTGACAATACCTAACTCACATTGGCTAATACTAAATTGTGGTACCAATGCAGTTTTAGGCATTGTAGGTTTATTGCCAATATGTTGATTTTATGATATGTCGAGGTTGTATGCTTGTGTGTTGGTATGCTTAAGATGATACATGTTGATATGTATGTGTGCCTAGTAACATGCTTTGGGTTACTTGAATATATGCCTATGAGTAGATATGATGAATATGATTATTGAGGATTATTATGATTGATGATATGGTATTTGTGATTATTGTTGTATAAGTACAGATAGACAGTAATTCCTGTTAATTTGGGAGATGATCATGTGGTGAGGATTTCGAGGATATATATACATGTTGTAGTGCTCAACCTAGAGATCCTATGGATATATTCATGTTGATATATAAAGTTGATAGCCGGTTTTGTCGGAGAAAGTTGGTTGTAGTTGTGTACAAGTGGTGGTTGAGACACTAAGTTGTTGATCCCGAGATGAATTAATGAGATTCATATTGCATCGTTGTTGTTCATCACTGTGTTGGCGTACGAGCGATTGATGTTGCCTGCGGGGAGATGATCGTACCCATCAGTTGTTGACAGGTGAATGTCTTGACCTGGCCTGCGGGCGGGGGAATATGTCGTACCCATGAATTGAGTTGAGCCAGAGGGTTGTTGGCCGAACCCTTCATTACGGGGGGTGGCACAGGGATGAATGGGACATCTTGATCTGTTGGGGATGTCATGTCATGATCGCATCTATATAGTCGTTAGTTGCATGAGTGTGAGAGACAGTAGCTAAGAGAGAATGACTCAGGAGATGATTGCTTGACACTATGTGTTGTTGAGTGTTGTTATCTGTATATCTTATTTTACAGTTGTTTCCTTATTTATGATGTATTGCTCTTTATTATCTCCCGTACTCTTCTATGTTGTATTTTATTCTTGTTCGCACGAGAGAACCCTGTTGAGGAGCTGCCTGAGGAGATAGATGGCGCACCTACTGAGCCTGATATTGGCGGGAGAGCCTCAGATCCCAGTGTTGGGAGATTTTGAGTTGCTGTACGAGGACGATGATCGTTACCGGGATATTGACTACTCTCGGCAATGAGTAGTGTATACGGGCCCGACTACCGTATACTTCAAAGCTTGGGGATCGTCTAGGAGCTACTTAGTAGGAGACTTCCATATCACACAGAGGCTACCGTTGGAGAGGTTGTGGAACAGGCCATGGGACTATCATTATGACTCCGATGCTGGATGGAGATCTCACGCATCTTCTAAAACTGGTTATGTGGCTTGAGGCTGACGTCGTCGTGCTAAGAGGAGGATGAGGGAGTATCGTCGCCGCCGGATTGTGATGTCCGAGAACGAGATCTAGTACGAGGCGTTGCAGACTTACCGTCGGAGGCAGCGAGCTTCAGTTGGGAGTTCTCGTTATTCCCGTTAGAGTTGTGTTGGGGGTAGTAGTCATAGTAGCTATGGCCACTGAGTCTCTTCTATTTTGTGAGCATATGTACTTTGTGGGTGAGGAAAGGAAGTCTCATATACTTATGTATTTTATTTTGCTACCATGCTTTCTATCTGTATATGTCGTAGTAGTTGCGTACTTTGATGGTTGTAGTTGGTATTGTTGTAGGCTTTACTGATGGAGCTAGTACTTTTATATATGTATGATATAGATATATGGTTATGGTATCAGTGTTGGTTGTTGTTAATATTTCCGCGTTTTATATGATCGCGCTACGCTATAAAGTTGAGAATATAAGTTCAGGTTACTGAATAGGACCTCTGAGGACGGGGTTGTCTCATTTTATGGTATCAGAGCAGTTTGATTCTTAATCAAGGACTACTTGGTTTAGGATGTGATTGCTAGCCATCTCTAGTTGAACCCACCTTGGGAATTGACTATGATTAGAATTTGGGTAGGATGTGCAGTACGCAAGTTATCGTGGGAGATAACTTTTTCGTGCGTTTGTAAGGCATAGAATGCATGTATATGATGATATAGTGTTGTATGTCTTACAAATGTGGGCTGATAATTTCTTCTATAGGAAATTAGATGGCTCTTGCAAGAGGTAGAGGACGTAACGGAAAAGCTACAGAAGGTGTTGCTGAACCCCGAAATGGTAATGGTGAGAATTCCCACGTCGGTGATGGGATAGAATCAACTGAACCCCTAAGGACAGTTAGGGAGTTAGCAATGGCAATGCTGCATCAGGTGCAGCAAAACACTCAACTGTTGCAAGTGAATATGTAGCAGCAGCAGTAGAGGCAGAATCAGAGGGGTGAAGTAGTGACCGAAGATGCTGGGTTGAGTACTTTTTTGAAAGAGAAGCCGCCGCAGTTCAATGGTCACTTCAATCCTGAGGGATCAGAACTTTGGGTACAAGAACTTGAGAAGATCTTCGCGGCAACGCACTGTCGTGAGGACAGGAAGGTAACTTATGCATCCTTCATGCTGATGTGAGGGCAGAGCTGTGGTGGAAAGGTAAGCAGAGAATGCTTGAAGCGGAAGGGAGAGTTATCACTAGGGGCTGCTTAGGGAATTTTTTCTAGAGAAATATTTCCCAAGACTGATGAGAAGAGAGAAAGAGAAGGAGTTCATGGGTTTGAAGCAAGGGACCATGTCTGTTGGTGAGTACGCTGCAAGGTTTGAGGCGTTACTCAAGATTTTTGAATTCTATCAGAGGTTTCCAGATGAGGAATGGGTGTGCAGGTGTTTTGAAGATGGCCTGCAGTACGACCTACAGAGGGTGATTGCATCACTGAATATCACCCAACTGCCTAAGATGTTAGAAAGATGTTCAGTCATTGAGAACATCGACAAGAAGAGAGAACTGCAGCAAAGCAGGACTGGAGGACGTTCTCGAAGATTTGATCAGAAAGGTCGAGGAGGGAAAGGAAGGTTTCAGACAGGGCGGAAACCTTATGACCGTCAGGTAACAGGATTAGCCGGACAACAAGAATAGCAACAACCAATTGGATATTTTAGAAGTGGAGAATCACATCTAATTTGAGATTGTCCGATAAGGGAGACTCGCCAATGTTTTCGAAGTGGCCAGGTGGGTCACATAGCTCCAGAATGTTCACAAGGACAGAGATACAACACAGGTGGACGTGGCTCAGTGACCAGAGCCCAAGGAGCAGGACAACAAGTGGGAAGACCGCAAGCCACGGGAAGAGTGTTTACCATAAGAGAAGCCGAATCCTCTCAATCCCCTGATCTTATACAAGGTATGTGCCTGGTGTCAGGTAAACTCTTATCAGTACTGTTTGACTTGGGAACTATGTAGATCATTTGAAACTACCTGTTTCTTTACTTCCTCATGATTTGATTGTTTCTACTCCTACCAGTAATTCTTTGACTACCATGACTATTGTTTTTTTGTTGATCTTGTTTGTTTACCTATGCAACAACTTGATGTGATTTTAGGCATGGATTGGCTTTCTGCTAACCATGTAGTGCTAGACTGTTGTAAAAAGACCCTGGTATTTCATGAGCAATCTAGATTGATGTCTGCCAAGGATAGAGATCTTACGTTGAGTAGTAAATCTCAGAGACATGTGCTGTTATTTTTTATGGAAGTTAAGGAATCTCCTAAGTTGGATACGTTGCCTATAGTGCGAGAGTTTTCAGAAGTTTTCCCTGATGATGTTCCAAGTTTACCACCAGAGAGAGAGAGATAGAGTTCGCTATAGATCTCGTACCAGGAACTGGACCGATTTCAATAGCACCTCATCGAATGTCTCCCGCAGTGTTAGCAGAATTGAAGAAGCAATTGGATGATATGTTGGGTAACGAATTCATAAGACCAAGTGCTTCGCCTTGGGGAGCGCCAGTGTTGTTCGTTAAGAAAAAGGACGGAAGTTCAAGGCTATACGTGGATTATCGGCAGTTGAATAAAGTGACGATCAAGAATAAGTATCTCTTACCTAGGATTGATGACTTGATGGATCAATTGAAGGGAGCGGTAGTGTTTTCAAAGATTGGCTTACGATCTGATTATCATCAGATTCGAGTCAAGAAGGAGGATGCACCGAAGACGGCGTTTAGGAGTTGGTATGGACACTACAAGTATTTGGTTATGCCCTTTGGTGTAACTAATGCTCCAACAGTGTTTATGGATTACATGAACCAGTTTTTCAGATCGTTCTTGGATAAGTTTTTAGTTGTGTTTATCGATGACATTCTTATCTATTCCCCGAATCAGGAAGAACACTAGGAACTGTTGAGCCTCCAAATGTTTGATGTGCATTTACCTTAGTTTTGATGAGATTAAAACAGTTATTCAATGATTTAATTGAACCCGTCTGTGGTATTTAACTCGTCTACTTAGTGTGCAGATTATAACATTAAACGTCTATATGAACTGTTCACACGTCTGAACTAGCTTAAGTTCACACGTCTGAACTAACTAAGGTTCACACGTCTGAACTAAGATAGGTTCACTCGTCTGAACTAAGAGAAGTTCACTCGTCTAATGAAGTCTTCAACCGTCTGATCAAAGGAAGACTCAACCGTTTTAAAGACTTTGCAACTGACGTCATCTCTTTGTTAAAGAGTCAACCCGTCTAACGAAGCTACTCATCCATCTAAAGACTAACGTTAAAGAATACATTGGATAAAAGCTGTCTCGACTCTGATAAGGAACTTCAACAAAGTGCTTTGCCTGAACACAACTGCATCTTACACCAAAAGGGAAAGTCTTCCCTCTGCAAACAAAAAGCACGTATACAGACCTGCTGAGACCAAAGGTATATCAGAAGTCTGTATCACTCTGATGAGAGAGAACAAGCGAAGTTCCCTATGCTTTAATGGCTGATCAGAACGACTCTATTTCATTTATTGAAGATCTGCAAGAAGCCAAGACTTCAGACCTTGTGTCTAACGGATTTAAAATTTTGAAGCCTATTTAATGAAGAAGACTTTGAAGATTCCAGAGACAAGAGAACGATCAAAGCAATCAAGAGCAATTACTCTGTCCATTTATATCTTCATTCTTTCATTATTTATTCTTCAATCATTTTGAAGTTATTACGCAGTCTTTTAGAACCTCACATTTAATACACTCGTCTGAGTGCTTGTGAAAGACTTGCAAAGTATAATCTTTTTACAACTTCTCTCAAACAAACCCGTTTGAGCCTGAAGAGGCTAAGTGTGCAAATAATACTTGTCTGGAGCCTGGAGAGGCTAGGTGTGAAAACAATACTCGTCTGGACCCTGAAGAGGCTAGGTGTGAAAACAATACTTGTCTGTCCTGTAACCTAAATCAGTTATAGTGAGAAAACTTGGTGCTGCCAAGGACTGGACGTAGCCTCATTGTTAAGGGGTGAACCAGGATAAAACCTGCTGAGTGATCTCTCTTTCCCTTAACTCTTTAGTTTGATTATTTGTCTTAACTGTCATCTAACTAAAGGGGGTTTATAATTGTGTTTATCAAAACTTTTCTTATCTTGCATGATTGTGTGTTTTCTGTGAAAACCTTCAGACGAGTTATCAGTTTGATTGACCTGTCTGTTTTTACTCGTCTATTACAACCCGTCTGTGCTTGCGAAAATTTTTCTAAATTCCGCATAAATTTGTCAAACACCATTCAACCCCCCTCTAGTGTTTGCATCTGTCTATTTCAGGAACATCTTCGGATTGTGCTTCAAGTGTTAAAGGACAGACAACTTTATGCAAAGTTGTCCAAGTGTGAATTTTGGTTAGAAGAAGTGCAATTCTTAGGTCATGTGATTAACCGAGATAGGATAGCGGTAGATCCAGCAAAGGTTGAATCTGTGGTACAATGGGAGAGTCCTAAGTCGGTAAGTGAAGTACGAAGTCTTCTAGGTCTGGCTGGTTATTACCGAAGGTTCATAGAAGGATTCTCGAAGATCGCGTTGTCGATGACGCAATTAACATGGAAGGAGACGTCTTTCGTATGGACGGATGAATGCGAGAAGATTTTTCAAGAATTGAAGGGGAGGTTAACAACATCGCCAGTTTTGACGTTACCAGATTCTTTAGGACATTTTGACGTGTACTGTGATGCGTCATACCAAGGTTTAGGATGTGTCCTAATGCAAGCAGGGAGAGTCGTGGCGTATGCTTCACGACAGCTAAGAGTCCATGAGAGAAACTATCTAACTCATGATTTGGAGCTAGCAGTTATAGTGTTTGCTTTAAAGATATGGCGACACTATTTATATGGAGCTAAGTTTACTGTATATAGTGACCACAAGAGTTTAAGGTACCTGTTTGATCAGAAAGAGTTAAACATGAGACAACGAAGGTGGATGGAATTCATAAAGGATTATGAATTTGATCTGCAATATATGTAGTGGCAGATGCGTCAAGTAGGAAATCATTGCATGTGTCTGCTATGATGGTGAAAGAGTTGGAACTGATTGAACAGTTTAGAGATTGGGATCTAGGTATGAGAATGTCAGAAGATAAGATATACCTAGGGATGATCACAGTAACGAGCGACTTTTTGAAGACGATTAAGGATAAACAAGAAGTTGATCCGTATCTTCATAAGGTAAAGGAACAAGTAGCGGGAGGAAGAACATCTGAGTTTAGGATGAATCAAGATGGAGTCTTGAGGTATGGTGATAGGATTTGTGTGCCGATGGATGTAGAGCTAAGGAAGACGATTTTGGAAGAAGCGCACGAGAGTAAGCTGAGTTTTCATCCAAGGGTGATCAAGATGTATCAAGATTTGAAGAAGATGTTTTGGTGGCTTGGAATGAAGAAAGAGATAGCTGAATTTGTGTTGGCTTGTTTGGTTTGTAAGAAAGCAAAGATAGAACATCAGAAGCCAACATGACTTTTAAAATCCTTGGATATCCCAGAGTGGAAGTGGGATGGTATATCTATGGATTTTGTGGTTGGGTTGCCAAGAACTATGAAGAGGTATGATGTAATTCGGGTAATCGTTGATAGGTTGACAAAGTGTGCTCACTTGTTACCTATTGGTGAAAGTTATACGTTGGAAAGGTTAACCCGAATCTACATAAGAGAAATGGTAAGATTGCATGGAGTGACTTCTAGTATTGCTTTAGATAGAGACCCTAGATTTACGTCTCGATTCTGGAAGCAGTTACATAAAGCTTTGGCAATTAAGTTAAGGTTGAGTTCTGCTTATCATCCTCAGATGGATGGTTAGTCTGAACGAACGATTCAATCATTGGAAGATCTCTTGAGAGCTTGTGTTTTGGAACACACGAGAAGTTGGGATGAGTTTTTATCGTTGATTGAGTTCACCTATAACCTTAGTTTTCACTCAAGTATAGGTATGGCACCTTATGAAGCGTTGTATGGAAGATAGTGTAGAACACCATTATGTCGGTATGAGACAGGAGAAAGCCAAGTGCTAGGATCGGAGGTGGTACAACCGATGACGGAACAGATCAAGAGGATAAGGGAAAAGATGAAAGCCGCACAAGATAGAAAAAAGAGCTACAACGATAAGAGGAGAAGACCTTTAGAATTTCAAGAAGGAGACCATTTATTTCTGAGAGTGACTCCAAGGACTGGAGTTGGCAGAGAAATCAAATCTAGAAAGCTTACTCTAAGATTCATTGGACTATTTCAAATTCTTCATCGAATTAGTCCTGTAGCCTATCATGTTGTTTACCTCCAAACCTATCTAATCTTCATAATGTCTTTCATGTATCTCAGTTAAGGAAATATTACCCCGATCCATCACGCATTCTAGAACCAGAGTCAACACAATTGAGAGAGAACCTTGAGTATGAGGCCTTATCAGTAAGGATCGCGGATAGAAGGGTTAAGGAACTCCGAGGTAAACATATTTTGTTGGCCAAGATCATATGGGATGAAGTTACAAGAGATGCTAACTGGGAACGTGAAGAAGATATGCAACAACAATACCCACATCTAATGCATTAATATATGTTGGTTTAATGATATGCTTAGGAAGGATGTTGAGAGTTAAGTTTAAATTGGACTAGAAAAGGATGAAGAGTGTGTGACTCTGAGCAGAACGCTCAAATGTGGAGCGATGTAACGCTCAAGCGTGCTATCGCTCTAGTGTGGAGCAGGGTGGACGCTTGAGCGTGGCCCTCTGACTAGTTGACTATCAGTAATGGGACGTAAAGCGACTCGTGTCAGTTACGCGTCGCAGCTGGCACGTGATGATCGGTGAGGAACGTCAACGCTCAAGCATTGAGAAGGTTAACGCTTAAGCGTTGGAACGCTAAAGCGTGGGGTTTTGGAACACTTAAGGGTTGTCAGCAGAGTTTTACCTCTATAAATACTTGATTCACTTTCACTTGCACGAATTTTACAACTCTCAAACTGATACAGAGAGCTCGTGAGAAGGTCCAGAAACATTTCCAAGGTTTGTGATCCAAGTTGTGCTTCGTTCGTTGATCCGATTCCAATTCTGTTCGTGTATTCATAATCAGCTCGACTTCTACTTCGATTCTATCGGTTTACTTCTTTGATCCGTCAAGGGTAAGCCGAGGTTCCGTATCAACCAACATTGCGATTATACAATGCCTTCCTTTATTTCTAGCTTCTATTCACGGTTATAGCTTCGTATTAGGGTTAATGCTATAGTCTACGTATTGTTTTCATGATTAGGACAAGCTTGGAAGTTGCATTTGGGACCCTTTCGGAGAAGGAGACTGTGGCTATGAAGGGCTAGGGGAGAGTTCGTGATTGTTGCTACATTTGCTATCAGGTGGGGGAAAGAACCACAATATCGTCGGGGAGGCAAGAATAGAGTAATATATATTGATATGCATAGGGTGACCTAAACCTTACTAGCGGCTGAGTAACTGACAATACCTAACTCACATTGGCAACTACTAAGTTGTGGTACCAATGCGGTTTTAGGCATTGTAGGTTTATCACCGATAGGTTGATTTTATGATATGTCGAGGTTGTATGCTTGTGTGTTGGTGTGGTTAAGATGATACATGTTGATATGTATGTGTGCCTAGTAATATGCTTAGGGTTACTTGAATATATGCCTATGAGTAGATATGATGAATATGATTATGAGCATGATAATGATTGCCTATGATATGATATTTGTGATTATTGTTATATGAGTAGAGATAGGCAGTAATTCCTGATAATTTGGGAGATGATCATGTGGTGAGGATTTCGAGGATATATATACATGTTGTAGTGCTCAACCTAGAGATCCTATGGGTATATTCATCTTGATATATAAATTTGATACCCAGTTATGTTGGAGAAAGTTGGTTGTAGTTGTATACCAGTGGCGGTTAAGACACTAAGTTGTTGATCCCGAGATGAGTTGGTGAGATTCATGTTGCATCGTTGTTGTTCATTACTATGTTGGCGTACGGGCGATCGATCTTGCCTGCGAGGAGATGATCGTACCCATCTGTTGTTGACGGGCGAATGTCCTGAACTGGCCTGTGGGCGGGTGGCTATGTCGTTGTCGTGAGTTGGTTGATGGTCGAATATTCTGACCTGGCCCGCGGGCGGGGGAATATGTTGTATCCATGAGTTGAGTTAAGCTTGAGGGCTGTTGGCCAAACCCTGCATTACGAGGGGTGGCACAGTGATGAATGGGACATCTTGATCTGGTGGGGATTTCGCGTCGTGATTGCGTCCTGTTGGGTCAAGCAACCATCACACAAGAGGGGGTGAATTGGGTGATATGAGAATTTTAAAAACTTTTCTTCAAAATAGATAATCAGCACCAAAAACTTTTTTCTGAATATGTTCAAGGAACATTGAGATGAATCAGAGATTTTTTACTAACATATTTTGTAATACAAAATAACTTAGAGTGTGTCAGTTTCTCTGAGTCCAATTACATCGGACTACGTTGAGTCCAATTACATCGGACGCAAATTGTGTTGAGTCCAATTACATTGGACTATGCTGAGTCCAATTACATCTGACTATCAATTACATCGGACGCAAATTGTTGATGTAACGCCCCGATTTTCACACTTTCTAATTCTTTAGTATTTTAATGTCTTTATTTTATTCGAGGTCTTAGGAAAAGAAATAAAATATTCCGAGACCATAGTCATGCTCGACGATATCGTAGGAAGCTACGATTAAGTTTTGAGTCGAAAACTCAAACGGAGTCCGGTCTGCGTTTTTACACTGACAGTATGATTTTACTGCTCAGAAGACCTCAGATGGACCCGTGAACGAGACAGTAAGTCTTAGAATTCGATTATCTACGTTTTGGTTAAATTTCGTAAAAATTTCAGAAAAATCATTTCCTGACCTTCGTTCGGGCGGAATCTTCAATCGGGTGACGAACGGAGTCACATATGGATTTACCGGGACTCGCCAACAGATAATCTTGATATCACATCATCCCAGGACCCTTGGGAGAGTATGCCAGAGTCGTCATGACGTTCGGAAATATCTGGACGCAAAATGACCAAAATGCCCCTAACCTTAGTCTTTTACACTTTTACCATTATACCCTTTTGGCAAATGACCTTTTTACCCTTAAGTGAACTTTTAAGAGGCTGAACTCAGCCCCTCACTTCATCATTTTCGCACAGCCCCTCACACCATAGAGTTCCATAGTTGTTCTTGAGAGAAAACTCCATTTTCACCTAGAAAAGCTTGAGTTTTTGTTGGATTCACTTGATTCCTTGAGCAATCTTTCTTCATTTCAAGGTAAGATCACTTCTATGATCTCTTAGCTTCATTAATCTTTCTTTATTTCAAGATCAATCTTCATTTTCATGAAAATAATTTCTTAGATCCAAAACTTTGAAAATCCATAGGAAATTGTAGAAAAATCCTTTTGAGGTAAGACCAAGTTCTTTGAACTCACATCATCAATCTCTACCTAAACCCAAGAGCTTATGATTCAACTCTCACCATAGCTCAAAAAGCATTTTTGGCCGAACCCTTTTGGAAGATGATGAATAGTGTTTTCATCAAGTTTTGATTTTTAACACTTGATTTCATCCTTAGCTTTCCTAATGCTTTTGAATCCATGAAATGGAAACCAAAACCAATTTCTAACCTTTTTAACCTAGGGTGGCCGAAACCCTCTTTGTTGTAATAGTCGAGATTGGCTTTGATTGTTGTTTAATGTTGAGTTGTTGTGTTGTGTAGTTGTTGACGATTATCAGGAGGTTCAGAAACCGTTCAACCGACTTTGATCCGGGAATCTGCTCATCAAGAGGTATGGGGAGAAGAACCTCATCACACCAAGATGGTGGTAGTGAGAATGGTTGTTTAAATTTATGTGTGGGTGAAACCCTTTAGTTTGGGTTCACTATTATATGTTAAGTTTTGTTAAGTTCTCTTGGAGAACAAGATTGTCATGATGAGTTTATGCTTATGCTTGAGTATGTTGTAGTGTACTTTAGCATATGTTGATGGTGAGATGATTGAATGAAAAACCATTTCCATGTATGTTGAAAAACCTACTTTGATCACTAGATCAAGTAAGGACTTTTATTGTTGATTATGAGACCATAATGTGTGATGGACTTGGATGTTTGATTATGATGTAGTAATGTGTATTATGGTTATCATGATTGTGTAAGTATGGTGAGCCATATTTTGTTTGGGTGATGAAGTAAAACTTCATATTGATTCCTAGTTGGCTATTGGCCATGACCTTGAGGAAAGGAAGAATATGAAAAGTTCTTGGACAAATCAAGTTTTGATGTAAAGAAAGTGTTTTCAATAACTTGTGTTTTTCAAAGAAAAACCCTAAGTGACTTTAAATGGAATTTAATCTCAAAGTGCTTTCACCAAAGTGAAACATGTTTTATACCTTATCCTTAGTTCATCTAGCTAATCAAGTGACTCAAAATGAGAAAGGAAGTGGTTTCATGAAGAGAATCAAAATGGTTCCCTAAGGTTGATGTCTTGTTTTAAGGCAACTTTTCGCTAAGCGAATTTACTTTCGCTACGCGAAAAACAGGGAAAGTCTTAGTTGGGCATCACTGCCTCACTTTCGCTAAGCGAATTCATATTCGCTAAGCGAACCCAGCAAATTTCGCTACGCGAATTACATCTCGCTGAGCAATCCAGAGAAGTCTCCAATAGAGGTGTAACCGTCTGAACTTTCGCTAAGCGAAATAATTCTCTCTAAGCGAATAAAGTTAAGTTTCGCTACGCGAATTACATCTCGCTGAGCAATCCAGAGAAGTCTCCAATAGAGGTGTAACCGTCTGAACTTTCGCTAAGCGAAATAATTCTCGCTAAGCGAATAAAGTGAAGTTTCGCTACGCGAATCACATCTCGCTGAGCAATCCAGAGAAGTCTCCAATAGAGGTGTAACCGTCTGAACTTTCGCTAAGCGAAATCATTCTCGCTAAGCGAATAAAGTGAAGTTTCGCTACGCGAATTCTGTCTCGCCGAGCGAACCAGAGGAGTTCCAAAAGAGGCATTCTTGTTTCAATTTCGCTAAGCGAATGTAATTTCGCTAAGCGAATTCCATGTTCAGAAAATGCTAAAAATAGAGTAAGTAAGTGTTTTAAAAATTGTTTCAAATCAAATGAGTTTTCAATTGAGAAGTTGTTCTGTTTTACAAACGTTTTCGGTTTTGAAACAGTAGTTCGATGACGGACCGGTGATTCGGATCCCGATCAGTCGTTCAATTGTTTCAGTCTTGTGATGACTCGATCCCGGAGGAATCACGAGATTTATCCGGTGGATAAAGGTTTTGTTTTTCAAAAGACACGTATAGTTCCTAAGGAAGAGAACCTTAGTAGACTTCGAGGTTTATCCGGGGGATAGACATTGCTTGATCGCATCTGCTTTGTGTAAGCATTGGCATTTCATTTGCATAGTCGTAAGGCCTTGAGCCTAGGAGTTGAGCTTACACCTTGATGCGGGTGCGAATCTTACGGTGACGATCTTCAATGGTCTTTTTGGAGGTATCAGGGTTGGAAGGGCTGACATGTGACCAGTTGGTAGCTCTTCTGTGTCGTGGCGAATCCGTGCAATACACTGATATCCTCTACTAGATGCCGTACTTTTCATGTTTGGTCGAGAGTGTTTCCGTAAAAGCCAGATACGTGCACGTTGGGAACTAAGTTACGTCTAAGTTCAACATACCACCCTCAGACGGATGGACAAACAGAACGAACGATTCAATCGTTAGAAGATTTGCTAAGAGCTTGTGTGTTGGATAATCGAGGAAGTTGGGACGAACTGTTACCTCTGATTGAATTCACGTATAATAACAGTTATCACTCAAGCTTAGGGATGGCACCCTATGAGGCTCTGTATGGGAGGAAGTGTCAAACTCCTCTTTGTTGGTATCAGGATGGAGAGAGTACAATTCTAGGACCCGAGGTTGTGCAAAAGACGACTGATAAAGTCAAACAGATTCGGGAAAGAATGAGGACATCTCAGAGCAGACAGAAGAGTTATTCGGATAAGCGAAGACGACCTCTCGAATTTCAAGAAGGCGATCATGTGTTTCTGAGAGTCAATCCAACGACTGGGGTAGGTCGGGTAATGAAATCCAGAAAACTCACTCCTAAATTCATTGGACCATACCAAATTCTTCGGCGTATTGGTCCAGTAGCGTATCAAATTGCTTTACCTCCTTTTCTTTCAAATTTACATAATGTCTTTCATGTTTCACAATTGAGGAAGTATATTCCTGATCCATCTCATGTAATTGAACCTGATCAAGTACCCTTGACAGAGAATCTGTCTTATGAGACCGCACCTGTAAGGATTGAGGACAAGAGAGTCAGACAACTGAGGGGAAAACAAATCTCTTTAGTCAAGGTTATTTGGGATGATACAACTGGAGAAGCAACTTGGGAAACTGAGGACAACATCAGAGAGCAATATCCTTATCTGTTCACAGGTATGTAATTTCGAGGACGAAATTATTTTAAGGGGGATAGTAATGTAACACCCCGATTTTTCGTGCTTTCTAAGGACGATAAACTCAATTAATGAGTTTATATTTTTATCTGTGTTTTAGAAAATGATTTTGGGAAAACTAAGATCATAGTCTTGTTTCATAAAATCATAGGAGCCTTCGGTTAAGTTTTGGGCCGAAAACTCAAATGAAAACCGATCTACGTTTTTCAGATGATAGTGTTTTCTACTATCACGACCTAATCTGGACTAACGAACGAAACCATTAGTCTTAGAATACATTCCTCTATCTTTTTCCTAAAATGTGTCCTGACGTCCAAAATATAAATAATATTTTATATTCGGGCCGATAATCGATCGAGGAGACGTTTCGAGCTGTCTTAGGGTTTTTCGAGACCCACGATTAGATGTTATTCATACCAAAATTTTATCAAGTTATTTGAGGAATTCATACGAGTGTCGGGACGATTCCAAATATCGGGATGTGAATTGACCAAATTGCCCTTGGTTAATTTTATTACCAATTTACCTTTCCTATTATTAAACTAATAAACCCTAAATATCTAACCACTTTTACTCTCAACCTCTCACTTTTCTTCTCTCATTTTCGGCAGCCCCCCTCCCCCAAATTACTTCATCTTCTTCTTTTCTCTTCCTTTCTCTTCTTTCTCTCTTTTTCTCAAAATCTCCATTTTTGGAGGTAGAAAGCTTGAGTTTTTGTGGAGCAATCTTCACCAAACTTGGAGTGGATCATCATAGGAGGTAGTAGTTCAACTCTATCTCTCTCAATCTCTCTTTTCTCTCCTCATATTTTCATGATCAAGGATGTTAGGGTTTTGTCCCTAAAATCTTTGAAAATCCATGAAAAATTGTAGGAAAATCGTATCTGTACCAAACCAGTTTCTATGGCCTAGGTTCATGACATACTTGTATGATCCAAGAGCTTAGAGCCAAGAAATCCCTCTAACTATGTTTTCTAGGTAGGGGCCGAAACCCCCCTATGGGTGTAGGGTAGGGTTGTGGTTGGTTTTTGATGATCTGATCTGATATCTAGGGCTGTCACACTTAGTTAGGGTGTTATCCAGAAAATGAGAAATTTTGGAGCTCCCTAGCTATTTTTAGTGTAATAGGGCCGAACCCTAGGGGTGGTGCATTAGGAGAAATCTTTGTTTTGTAAGTTAATGCCGATATGTTTTACGTGTATGTAGTGATCGGCAGCGTGTTGGGAAGAGAAACAAGTTGATCGGGTATTCCGAGTTGAGCTGGAAGCTACAAGAGGTAAGGGGATAAACCTGAGGAATTTCATTTCCGACAGCTATGTGCTGCATCGGTGTTTGTACTGTATTTGTATTGTATTTAAATAGTTATATCATGATGTTAGTTAATTTCTTGATTGACTGCTTGATTGACTGCTGTTGATTGGAATATGCATTGATGTGCTGATGTATTGATGTAACTGTTGATATAGTTGAATGCATGTTATACTTGCTGAATGGTTATCTGGATGTAATGTGTGCCCTGCTGTGGGATTTAGGCATTAGAGGACCTAATTTTGATTAGGATCCGACATCGTGTAATTTAAAAGCTTTAAAAGTCTGAAATGTGTTTTGATAAGAAAAAGTGAAGTTTAAAAGCAAATAGGGCATTAGAAACCTTCAATATGTCTTAATTTGATAAGTAAACCCTTTTGAGTAATGTGGTTTCCGAAGTCATACTGAGTTTATTAGACATTGAGAATTTTAGTAAGCATGTTGGGTACGCTGTTACCCGGTGAGTCGTCCCGTTTTTGCTACTGCTGTTTTGTTGTGTTGATGAACGGGAATCTCACCCATATCTGTATGTTTTCTGTTGGTACTTGCTGTTGCTGTTTGAACAGATGAACGTGACGATGGTTCAGTCCAGTAGTTCCTTTGAGCCGGAGGAGGATTCTTTTTGTGGTCTAGTTTTGTTGTCGGCCAGACTTTGTCAGTTTTTGTAGTACCTTTTGGGAGCTACGACTCCTAGTACTTATTGTATCTTTTATGACAGTTATACATTAGACTTATGTCTGTATATAATAATGTTGACGTTTTTGTTTTTGTTTCTGTTCTGTGGTATGTTCTAGAAATGCATGGCGAACCTAAGTTCGTTTATCAGTATTATTACCTTTACAAAATCCCATTGCATCTTGTGAAAAGAAAAAAAAAGAAAACCGTATTTTCCGCATTAAATAATATTTTTGGCCTTATAAACGTTCGGGAATGTGACACTCGGGAAAGGGTGTTGCAGTTGAGTCCAATTACATCGGACTATGCTGAGTCCAATTACATCGGACGCAAACTGTTGTGAATCCGATTACATCGGACTATGTTGAGTCCAATTACATCGGACGCAAATTGTGTTGAGTCCAATTACATCGGACTATGCTGAGTCCAATTATATCAGACGCTGGACTCTAACCAGATTGGACGCAATCTGTTGTGAGGGGATAAATACTTTTGAAAACAATTTTAGAACATAGTTCTTATCCCTAGATAGAAACTTGTTGAAATACATAAAACAACATAGATAAAGAGATATGGGCAGAGAGAAACATGCAACAAGATTTATCCTAGTACTCATAAAAACCATGAGCTACGTCCAATCCCCAGCGTCAACCGAGTTTTCTTTCATTATCATACCAGATAATTACAACAAGTATTATTTGCACACCTAGCCTCTCCAGGCTCAGCAAGTATTGTTCTTAACCGACCTCTTCAGACCGTTGAGTATTCTTTTCACCTAGCCTCTCCAGGCTCATTGAGTATTGTTCTTCACCAACCTCTCCAGGCCGTTGAGTATTCTTTTCACCTAGCCTCTTCAGGCTCAATAAGTATTCTTCTTAACCAGCCTCTCCAGACCGTTGCCAGTATTATTTTCGCCTAGCCTCTTCAGGCTCACTGAATTTTGATGAAGGTTGCATAGAGATAATCTCACAACACTCACAGAGTGTGTTTTAAAATGAAGTATAGAGAAAGTGTTCTTCCTACACTCACAAGAGTGAATATATAATGAAGTTCATAAGAACTAAAGAAAATCTCTCATAACACTCACTTGAGTGGGTATAGAATAATTATGTTGAGAAGAAATTCTATTAAGATGTAAATAGTGATGCTCTCATTTTTATCAACTACAGTAGCAACAACAGTAGCAACCTTATCTTGTATAAGCATTCACTCTCACTGATATCTATAGATCTCCCTTATATAGACATATAAAAATATAGCTGTTGAAATGTAACTATTGGAGATTTTTGACTGTTGCACAAAGTCTTTATCCTTTATGCTGAGTACACTTTAGATAAAGTGTTTTTGCTTCTGCAGCTTTTGTACTTTTGCTTAGGCTTTTCTTCTCTTTCTTCATTTTCCTTCTTTCTAATAAAGTTGCTAAAGTTTTTGTCTTTTTCTGCTACAGTAACTCATGTTTCAGAACTTTGTTGAAAATAGTGTCTCATTTTATGATAAAGCTTGGATTTTGAATATATTAGTACTTTATTCAAAATCACTTGTCCAGCCATCAAATTGTTCTATATTCTGATTAGACACTTGATTAGCTTCATTAGACGCTTCTTAAATGAGCTCGGATGCTTTGTTCTGTGGTAGACATATTCACAAGGCTATCAAATTCGTAAAATCTACCAAATCAGTGTATTTTACTTCTTTGACCTTCTTAACCTTCGAATTAGTCTTCGATGTCTTCATGAAAAATATAGCTATGGAAGTTAGCTTTAATTTGACACCTACTTCGTCCAATTTTGACACCTACAGCTCCAGATATTTCCATTGGACGCATGAATGGTTTGGCTGTCAGGAACAGCATTACGTCTCCAACTTGCAGACAAAAGTTCACCCCGATAAAGATTGATTAAGATCTCGACTTCTTCATAAAAGATGTAGATCTTTCTCTTATCTTTCCAACGAGACCAAGATCATCTTATTTGGATAAGTTTATCACATAATATGTCAAATCTTGCTTCTGACCATTGATATCTTTTCTGACCTTCATAGCTTCTTTCCTTATAAGTCTTACATCGGACCTTCAGTCTTTGTTTTCATTCATTATATTGGACGCAGAACATTTACTATATTCTTAAGGTGTATTCTCCTTGTTCTGCTACTTAGCTTCAACTTTTAAGATGGTTGATCATTGAGATATGTTGGACGTGCTTAAGCTTTGGACTTATATAACTTCCTTTAATATCATTGGACTCTTCGTGCAGTCCTTACAATCTTTAAACTATAAAGACTTATCTTTGATTTATCAATCTGCACACTTGAGTACACAGTTAGCAACGTTCTCACGTTTATATGATAAATTATATATGCAATATTTTTAGCAAACTTATTTCTTTGACTTGTTATTACTCAAAACCACATAAAGTAATTGTTCATAACAATTACAGCATTTTCACGTCCATATAGTCGTTAGTTGCGTGAGTGTGAGAGACAGTAGCTAAGAGAGAATGACTTGGGATATGATTGCTTTACACTATGTGTTGTTGAGTGTTGCTATCTACATATCTTATTTTATAGTTGTTTCCCTATTTATGATGTATTGCTGTTTCTTATTGATAACTCTTAGAAATAAGAGTTATTATGTCCTTCTTTTCTTAATCAATGTAAGTCTTTAATCTGCTTGACAGTTGAATTTACTGATAACATATGTTTAAGGAAACCTGTATTGGGTGATCAGGAAATCAGATGGAAAATAGATGCTCTGGAATGCTATAGCATTAGAAAAAAGGACCACTACAAGACAAAAGTCATGCCAGCTCAGCAAATTTCTTTGTGCTGATATCAATCAACGAGGGCGTGTCCCATACCTAAATAGAGAGATTAATAGTTATTGTACTTAGGGAAATGGGCCAAGGATGTAACTTTTATGCTAATATTACTAAAAGGCCCAAAAAGTGAGGAGAGAGGGTACTTTGTAAAAACCCTATTTGGGGAACATTCTCTGTGGTTATATAGGAGGAGGTCAGCTGGCTGGGGGATTATCATCTCTCTTTAGTGGATAGTACAACCACAACCTTGCTTTCTTTAATATTTCTTTGTAGCTTTTATTATCCATTAATGGAACTATCTTTATTTGTAATTTCGTTTGCTATTGTTATGCTCATCATGAGCTAAATCTCTTAAGCTGGGAGCTATGAACTTGTAATCAACACTTCTGGGTGATTTATGTTAATATATGCATTGCATTTTCTTCTATTTGTGCCTCACTCCATTTTTTAGTTCAATCTGATCATCTTAACTAGAACACTTATTTGTTAAACTTGGAAAAGTTGAGCAAGTGGACTTGTCTAGAAGATAAGGTTTAATTCAATTAATTGGAAAATTAATTGGAGATGATTGTGCTAGGAATAGACTATCATGGCCTTGAGTATCTGGACGTACTAAACCAAGAATTGAGTGGATTTAATTTGAGCTTAGGAATAATGAATATTTAATGAAACTCAGCTGTTACTGCTGGAAAGCAAATCTTATTCCTGGACAAAATGCTATAGCATTATGAAGCATAAATTGCCTTGTAGTAGAGATTACAAAGGATTAGCCGTCCTAGTTGTTTTTATAAGCTGTTAACACTCTTTATTTGCTTTTGTTTTTCTCTTGCAACTTTACCTTATCCACAATCAGTTTTAGTTCTTGCAAAATACTTGATTACCTCTAAACTTTGATTGCTTGGTTTCTTAACACTTGTCAATCTCATTCAAATCCTTGTGGGAATGATCTCTATTCACTCTTTATTACTTGTTACGATTGTATTCACTTGCACATATCATATCACTATTTTGCACAACAAGTTTTTGGCGCCGTTGCCGGGGATGTCTTTGAATAGTGCTAACTTCTAAGTGTTATCAGTTTGGATGTTCTAGTGAAATTTTCTTACTCAAAAGTGTGTTGTGCTTTGAAGCAGGAATATAGCTGTTTATGAGAAGGCACGGTGCACCAGAATTCCCGCTTGATCTAGAAATCGAAAGAACTTTAAGGAGAATCCAAAGGGAAAATAGGGGAGTGCTGGAGCTGAACAACTTAGTCATGGCAGACCCCATAAACCAGGATTTGGTTAATATGAACCCAGATATTATCACCATGGCCAATGATAGAGCTAGAGGGATAAGAGATTATGCTGTCTTTGACCTGCCACTGTAAACACCGAGATAGTAAAGCTCGAGATCACTGCAAACCAATTTGAGTTCAAACCGATGATGTTTCAGATGCTGCAAACCATGGGGCAATTTAGTGGTGCTGCTCATGAGGATCCCCACTTGCACATTAAGCAGTTCTTGGAAGTTGCTAGCAATTTCAAGATGCTTGGAACATCAGATGAATCACTCAGGCTGAGACTATTCCTTTATTCACTGAGAGACCAAGCCAAGGTTTGGCTCAATTCACTGGAGCCTAGCTTAGTGAATACCTAGAACAGGTTAGCAGAGAAATTTCTAACCCAGTACTTCCCACCAATAAAAAATGCCAGGCTTCAAAATGACATAACCTCATTCCAGCAAACCATTGAAGAATCACTTTTCGAAGCTGGGGAGAGGTTCAAGAGGCTGTTGAAGTAAAGTCCTCACCATGGAATACCTATTTGTATACTGATGGAAACCTTTTATAATGGTCTATCCCCAGCATCTAGGCTGACTCTGGATGCCTCTGCAGGAGTAGCTTTGCTTAACAAGTCTTATAATGAAGCCTATGAGATTATAGAAACTGTTGCTGCAAATAGCTACCAATGGCCCACTGCCAGGGCTCTTACTGAAGCTGCTAACACCCCAATTGTCACAGCTTCAAAAAAAGCCTCTGGACTACGTGAATTGAGTGAGGTCACTGCATTGAGTGCTCAGATAGCTTCACTAACCCACATGATCAAAAACCTAGCCACTGCTACTCAACTGCCCCCTATGACAGCAGTTGTGAAACAGAATTTTCCAGCCAGTGTGCAAGCATTGTCCCGTGTCTACTGTGGGGGAGAGCATGTATTTGAAGATTGCCACGGAAACCCTGCTTCAGTCAACTGTATTGGGAACGACAGGACTAATAATCCTTATTCTAACACTTATAATCCTGGGTGGAGACAGCACCCACATTTCTCATGGAGTAATCATGCCAATGCCAATGCTGGTAGTTCAAGTGCCCAAAACAGGAACATGATTTTTCCACTAGGATTATTCCCTTCCTAAGGCAGTCAAGGGCACTCTCAACAAACTCCACAGACTTCCAACTCCACAAGCCAAGAATCTTCTATGGAGGCCATTTTGAAGGCTTTTATGACTGAAACAAAGGCCCACATACAAAATCAGGGAGTTGCTATGAGGAACTTGGAAACTCAGGTAGGATAGCTGGCCAATGCCTTGAACAATAGGCCTACTGGTACCCTACCTGCTCAGACTGAGACCCCTTCTTCTGCAAATGAGAAGGGTAAAGAGCATTGCAAGGTCATCGGCTTAAGAAGTGGGATGGAAATTTTTGATACCAAGGCAACAAAACAAAAACATGCAGGAGTAAGTAGTACAACTGAGTCAGGTGAAGAAGTGCATGTTTCAATTGAAGATCCTAAAAAATCAACAACCACCATTGTCAAGCAACCTCTACCAAACCTGATACCCTAGAGGACTCCACCTCCTTTTCCACAAAGGTTGAAGAAGGCAGCTCAAGAGAAGCCATTTAGCAACTTTCTGGAGGTTCTTAAGCAACTGCACATCAATATTCCATTGGTTGACGCTCTGTAGCAAATGCCTAACTACACAAAATTCATGAAAGATGTTCTTACAAAGAGGAAGAGACTGGGAGAATTTAAGACAGTAGCTATGACAAAAGAATGTAGTTCCTTACTGCAGAATAAAGTGCCTCAGAATATGAAGGACCCAGGCAGTTTCACTATACCATGCTCGATAGGAAATACCTATTGTGGTATGGCTTTGTGTGACCTTGGGGCCAGTATCAATCTTATGCCTATGTCTATTTTCAAACAGCTTGGCATTGGTGAAGCCACGCCAACCACAATAACATTGCACCTAGCAGACAGATCTATTGCTCATCTTGAGGGCAGAATTGATGATGTGTTAATCAGAGTGGATAAATTTGTTTTCCCAGTGGATTTCATTATTCTGGATTTCGAAGCTGACAAGGAATTTCCAATCATTCTTCGCAGACCCTTCCTAGCAACAGGGAGGACTTTAATCGATGTTCAGAAAGGAGAGCTCACCATGCGGGTAAATGACCAACAGGTTAGTTTTAATGTTTTCAATGCTTTGCAATACCCTGATGAAGGAATGGAAGGTTGCTCCTTTATTAATAGCCTAGAATCCTTGGTTCAAGAACAATTCATGGCTATTGACACAGAAATATGTGTTGAAGCTGAAGTTGACAGTGAAGAATTAAATGCTGTGGTCGAGCAGAGATGTGGGCAAAGGCCTTGGGTAGGAAGGTCTGAATCTCTTGATTTGATTGATGACAGTTTCAAGGAGAATGTTCCTTCTATAAACAGGCCTCCTGTACTTGATTTGAGGCAGCTAACTGATCACTTAAAATATGCATATCTCGGAGAGGAGGGGAGTCTACTTGTAATTATCTCTTCATTTCTCACTATTGAGCAAGAACACAGCCTCATCTCTGTTTTGAAAAGACATAAAAAAAGCCATTGCATGGTAAATGGCTGATATAAAAGGCATTAGTCCTAGCTTGTGTATGCATAGAATACTGTTGGAAGAGAGTGCCAAAAATAGAGTTGAAGGGCAGAGAAGGATGAATCCTATCATGAATGATGTGGTAAAAAAGGAGATTATCAAATGGCTGAATCAGGAATTATATATCCTATTTATGATAGTTTGTGGGTCAGCCTTGTGCAATGTGTCCCGAATAAAGGAGGGGTGACTGTGGTTAAAAATGAAAAAAAATGAGCTGATCCCTACCAGAACAGTTACATGATGGAGAATTTGCGTGGACTATAGGAAGCTAAATAAGGCAACTCGAAAAGATCATTCCCCACTGCCTTTTATTGATCAGATGTTGGACAGACTTCAAGGAAAAGAGTTCTACTGTTTCTTAGATGGTTACTTTGGCTATAACCAAATAGCAGTAGCTCCCGAGGATCAGCAGAAAACTACTTTCACTTGAAGTTGGACAGTTGCAACTGAGAGGATTTTTATAAAGATGGGGACAAGTAGTGGTCCAACGGAAACATTTCTCTCTCCTAGACTCATTTACTCTGACCCCATCTTCCCAATCACTCACATATCCCCACTACGTCTCACCTCTATTAAAGCACCACTTTCCCTTGTTCCTTTTCCACATTCATTCCCCACCACGACCACTCTACCTTTCTCGCTGACCCCATCTTCCCAAACACCATAAAAGACCAAATCACTGAACAGTCATGGGGAGAGTCAAGATACGAGTTGTTAAGAAGGTCCTTTCTATCGCCATCTTAGAAAGCTCTGATGAAGAAGCTCCCACCTTTGTGGATGATGAAGCTAGGGTTCGATTTGACAATGAAATTTCAAAGAGGGGTTTCCATCTGGAAATAGGATTCTTTCTCACTTCTGACACGCATTATGGATTGACAGAAGAAGTTGCTCACATTATTGATGTCCACAATTGAAAGAAGTTTGTTTCTCATCCGAGAGACCCCATTGTGCCTTTAGTGAGAGAGTTCTACCCAAACCTAACCTCACCTCAACAGAAATATGCAATGGTGAGGGGTACTCGTGCATCCTTCTATGCTGCCACTATTAATAAGCGTTGGGGTTTGAGTGACGTTGAAGATGAATATATGGTTGAGTTGGAAGGGGCGGCTGAATGTGCTTTGAATGATATGATGAAAGAACTAACGGTCGAAGGTACTGGATGACTTACTCAGGATGACAACTAGAAGTTTGCAAGGCCTGACTTGAAGCCTCTTACCAAAGTGTGGTATCATGTGCTTATACACAAAATGTTGCCCACTGACCATCTGGAAACAGTTGATAAGGAGAGGCTGGTTCTCCTATTCTGCATTTTAAAAGGCAAGAAGGTGAATGTAGGCAAGCTGGTGGAAAAAGAAATCCTTGCATGTGCTTTTAAGCCAAAAGGGCACCTTTTCTTCTCCTCCTTAATTACTGATCTCTATTTGAGAAGTGAAGCCATGCCCTTTTCTAGAGAGGAGATCATGTCCAACAAACGTGCTCCTAATCTTGCTGCAATCAAAAGGTTTACTGCATCTTCATCCAAATCTGCAGCAGCTCCATCTCGACCCTCCATGCAGCAAGACCAGCCAGAGGGGTTGGCAAAGAAAATGGATAACTATACCAGAATGTTGCAGCATCATATGTAGCAACAACAATTGTTTTGGAGCTTCTCCAATGATTTCTTCAAATGGCAGAAAAGAACTTTTAAACTAAACAATTTTAAGAAGGCTCTGCCTTGTCCCCAATTCCCTGAAGAGATTCTTGACCCCTTTGAGGCCGCCAAGTCTGTTACTGATGACCTTAATCCAAACTCAAGCCCCAGCTCCCATTCAGTCAACAATAATGAAATTAGCTCCGATTGGTCCCAACCTGCCGCACCTAGAAACTCACCTCATCCTCAGCTCAATTGCCTGGTTCGGAAAAGGGAAAGAGGAAAGTTGGTGCAGACCCTATGGAACCACCTTCTTCAACAGCGCATGTAGCTACCCTACTCCGAAGGAAAAAGCTTAGAGCATCTGAGAACTCCAAGTATCTGTCAACTGAGGAAACTGAGGACAGTACATCTATCTTAGACAGTGCTGGGCCAATAAGGGCTTTCAAGCCCTCCAAGACTCCTCCTCAGGACAAGCAAAAAGCTGGTGCAAAGGAGGGAGCTGATGACATCACTATCACCAAGGAAGTCCCAGGATCAAGCAAACTCACTTTGAAGCAAATGTCTCAAGCTGACAAAAGAAGGAGCAACACACAGGGCTGAAAGAGGCATGCCCCTATGTTCGAAAAGAGATCACTCCTGGCTAATGGTCGACTGAAGCCTCAGCCTATTTCAAGAATTGTATTCACATCACGTCGCTCTTCTTTTTGTTGAAGTAACCACGACTTTCTTTGGTCGTAGTCAGTTCAAACACAGAAACCCAGTCCACTTGCAGCCATGTTGATAAAAATGACTAACTTTCATGACTTGACCAGTCACTCGCCCTCGTATTAGAAGATCATCTCACCCTGTGGTCGACATTCCGACCGGAACAACGGCCAACAAAGACCGTAATTACATAGATAACTACTCCTCCCTTTCTCCGTCTTTAAGGCTTTCAGGCGAACCGTATGGCGGCGCCAGCCTCAAGGCACAAAGTGGAGGGCGAAAAGCCTTTTTGAATAAAGAAAGAGGGACTTCGATTGTCATCTAGTGATTTTTAAATAATAAAGTATGCATTGTACTTGAACGAGTATTAGATATATGTGTTTGAATTAGGGAATATTTACATGCATGCATTGTTTTACTTGCAAGAGTAGAGACAATTTGTTGAACAACGATTTCTTCGTAAACTAGTTATTCGATTTGGAACATGGGGAAATTTTCATGGAACCTACTTGATACTTCAATTGTTCTTGGAAGTCGCATCAGGGGCGACAATACCTAATTGTTATACTCATAGATTTCAATAATTTAATTATAAGATTCAAATGATATTATTGTCGATAAGTTTAAATATTTTAAAGTTATAAATATGTTTTTAATAATAAAGTATGTTATAATCTAAAAATGCTCTTGGATTTTCTTTAAATAACTAGATAAGGATTTTATGGTATAAATAGGGTAGTGCATAACTGCTATAAGAGCATCTCCAATGCTAAAATTTTAAGGAATCCCTTTTTGGTTCATAAGTGGACCCCACAGTACTACATCACATTTAAGCAACTCATCCATTTTTACTCTAATGTTAAGAATCACTCATTGGTTCTTAACTAACTTTTAGTGGGTCTCACAATGGATCCCACATCTTTATATTTTTATTTAAATTTATTTTTATTCTGAATTAAATATTAATTTATATATTTTAAATTAAAGCCTACCCATTTTCACATTTTCACCGTTCTGGAACCTGCCATCACTTTCTGATTTTTATTTCACATTCTTGAAACCCTCATTTTTCATTTCACAATGTCCACTCTCTGAGCTCTTCCTCCCTCACTTTCCCTTCACAATCTCGTTTCACTCTCGCTTCACAATCTCCCTCCACTCATTTCACTCTCAATTTCCGAAACCCTCACACTCTCGTTTCACTCTCCCCACTCACACTCTCAACTTGTTTCTCCTCCTTCATTCTCAAAGAAGTTTGTTCCCCTCTCCCTCTCCCCACCACTCTTAATCTCGATTTTCCTCTCACCCTCTTCCCTTTTCCCTAAATACCCACTCCCTCGGTTTCTCTTCCCTTGCATTCATGACCTCCAGCCGGCAATGACTCTTGGATTGCGATGACGAGCAGGAATAGAGGCGGTGACCTCGTGTGGGTCGGTTTCTGATTTTTATTGTAATTATTTTATTTTTTCAATTTATGTGATTTATGGAATTGTAACGATTTGTGATTTCCATCTATGTTCAACAACCCCCTTCCCCATTTCTGTTGTTCTGTTGGGTTGAGTTGGATTTTCCCTCTCTATTCTGTTACCCAAGTATGCTGAAAAGTGGCCAAAGAATGGTATTTTAAGGCTAAGCACCCGTTCCTTGTATAGTGCACGGCTCTTAATAAGAGCTGTCATGTAGGATGCCTCCAATGCTTAAAAAAAAAAAAGAAACGACTCTTATGGAATAAGGAACAGCTTTAAGAACCGCGTTGGCGATGCTCTAATTGCGTAACTTAATAATTATGATTATGCTATTAACTAATACATTAAGTGATAATTATTTATTTCATGTTCACTAGTATTTAATTAGTGACATTAAGCCTTGGTTAGGGTATGTATAACTTGAAACAACTTTCGAAAATTAATTAAGTTTGTTTACACACTATTAATAATTTTTGGGACTTGTCCATACTGCCCTTTTAGTTAAGGGCATAATTGTCTTTGCCTTAGGGTTTTTCTTTAAAAGAGGGAGGGGCCCTTCTCCATCTCCATCATTTTGTCACAAATTTTTTGAACCGTAGAGATAGCAGTAGAGGGTGGAAAAGAAGAAAAGGCAAGAGGATTAGCTCCATTGGTGGTTCTTCTTCTCATTTTTCATGCATTTTCATTTTACTTTGAAGCTCAATCTTGGTCTTGGTATCTTTACGAGGTGAGGGAATTGTGTGTAAAATGGTGATTTTTTTGAGCTATTGAGTGTGTATTGGTAAAAGGGTAAAGATGCATAATTTTTTGCTTATTATAATTCGTTTGGGTATGATTTTTAAGAGCTTTATCATGAAATATTTTTTGGTATTATTCTGTTGATGCAAAAAGGTATATTTCATGTGTGATTAATTGTATGTTTGTGAATCTGTAATGGGATGAAAATTATGTTTATAACATTTAAAGAGTATTAACCCCGGTATCTTGCAGAACCGCAACAAAAGATGCATTGCCTTAGAACCAAATCACACGCCATGACATTCTTCTGTAGAAAAGTGTCAAATATTACGTAACAAAAGCAAAGTGATGGAGAAGAAATAATTATACATAATTGCAAATAAGAATCGGAACTCATTGTGATACTATATATATATATATATATATATATATATATATATATATATATATATATATCGTGAGCAGATTGTTAGAAGTGGATAGAAGTGGTTTTGCTAGATAGATGATAGATTGAATTATACATTGAATCTTAGACGAGGATGAGGTTATTATGAATCAGAAGAATTGAACATACTAAATATACCTCAGCTTATTAATTGAATCAATGAATTACAAAATAGAATACAACTCTTTATGCAGAGATGTATTAGCATAACTGCATACTGCATCAATGAGCAAACTGATGATATATTTAACTAAATAATAACAGAAGACTGATAGTGCAACACCCTTTCCCGAGTGTCACATTCTTGAACGTTTATAAGGCCGAAAATAATATTAATGTGGAAAATACGATTTTTTTTTCTTTTCATGAAGATGTAATGAGATTTAGTAAAGGTAAGTAATAATAACATGAACTTGGGTTCACCATGCATTTCTAGAAGTCATAGTGAATTAAAATACATAAATAGAAATAGAAATAGTATTGTATACAGACATGGGTTCAGTACATAACTGACAATAAATATTAATAAATACTAGGAGTCACAGCTTCCCAAAAGGTACTACAGACATTGACATAGTCTGGCCAAAAACTAACAGCAAGAGGAGTCTCCCTCCGGACTAAAAGCAAACGCTGGACAGAACCATCGTCGCATCCATTTGCTCAAGCAGAAACAACAATACCAGCAGAAAAGATATACAAATATGGGTGAGATCTCGATCATCAACACAACAAAGTAGTAGAAGTAAAAACGGGACAACTCACTAGGCAACAACGTACCCAACATGCTCATTATAATTCTCAATATAAATCATATTCAATAATTAGCAGCATAAAATAAGGCATTCTTAACAACAGAACAACGATGTATAATCAGTAAATGTAATCATCAACGGCCATGCAATGCAGTGAAATGTAAATGACTCAATGCCGTATGTCACAGGGTATAACTCTGACCCCTACTCCATGGAGCTAACAAAACATCGGAGAAAGTGAATGGGAGGACATGTTCCGTGTACGCCAGCCTTGGGCAAGATGCTACAATATTCGTAACGTGCACGTATCTGGCTTTACGGAAACACTCTACACCAAACATGAATAGTACGACATCTAGTCGAGGATATCAGTGTATTGCTCGGATTCGCCACGACACAGAAGAGCTATCAACTGGTCACATGTCAGCCCTTTCAACCCTAATACCTCCAAGACTATTTCCAATCGTCACCTTAAGATTCGCACCCGCATCAAGGTGTAAGCTCAACTCCTAGGCTCAAGGCCTTACGACTCATGCAAATGAAATGCCAATGCTTGCACAGAGCAGATGCGATAAAGCAACGTCTATCCACCGGATAAACCTCAAGGTTCTCTAAGGTTCACTTCCTTAGGAACTATACGTGTTTTCATATTTCAAAACTTTTATCCATCTGATAAATCTCGTGACCCCTCTGGGATCGATTCATCACAAGACTGAAATAATTGAACGACTGACCTAGATCCGAATCACCGGTCCGTCATCGAACTACTGTTTCAAAACCCAAAACGTTTCGTGTTTGTGTTTCTGTCTTATGAATTATGTCTCAGGTCCTAAGCATTATGAACAAGGATTGAGAATCCTCTTAGATAAGTCTTTGAGCCTTTCTAAGATATTACTCCTTGATTTTCAATTAATGAAATAAGTGTTGATCCACTTAAGTCTTATGAAGTCATTGATGTACTAAGTCATCAATGATAAAATACATGGTCTTGTTCCACCACATACCATACTCAATTATGCCTTGTCTTTAACTCTAAGTTAATTACTTAACTTGGTTTTTTTGCGTAAAACTTTACAATTTGAGCTGAAAAACTCTCTTTATAAACAAAATCCTTTTTGAGCGGGACGAATATAAGATTTGTGATGCGAGGTTGAGAGGCAATTTTTACTTCTTAAACAGTCCTTCTACTTTGCGAGGCGAGAATGGTTTCCCGTCGCGAGGCCGAGAGGCTATTTTTACTTCTTAGACAGTCCTTCTGGTTCGGGAGGCGAGAATGGCTTCGCATCGCGAGGCCGAGAAGCGGTATCTGTACTGCTCGAGCTAGCCCTCTGTCTCGCATGGCGCGACTAGGTTAGCCAGGCGAATGCCTTGTTTTCCCTCTGTCTCGCGTGGTGAGACTAGGTTAGCCAGGCGAATGCCTTGTTTTCACTTTTCCTTAACTTCTTCATTAATTCTCTATTTGAAACACTTGGTTTAATTAAATGACCTATGGCTAAAGTAAAAGACAATTCTCACTTTGGTGATACACTTAAATGTTGAAACTTTATTTGATCTTTGGATCAAAATCACTTTTTGTTTTTCTTTGAAAACGTAGGTTATGAAAACACTTTTCTTACTTCAAAACTTTGATAGATCAAGAACAACACATGTTCTTATGTTTCTTCTCACTAAGGCCACAAGCCTACTCCAATGAAAAGTGAAGATTTTGCTTCACCAACTAAGCAAGTTATAGCTCAAAATGCTCACACAATTATGACAAACAACAATCACACATCATTGCATTATAATCAAGCATAAAAGTCCATACTTGATCTAGAGATCAAAGTAGGTTTTTCAACATACATGAAAATGATTTTCATCCAATCATATCATCATAAACATATGCTAGAGCAGACAAAAGCATAAACTCATTATTACAACTTTGTTCTCCAAGAGAACTTAACAAATAAAAGTGAATCCAAACCAAAGGGTTTCACCCACACATAAACTTAAACAACCATCTTCACCACCACCAACTTTGGTGTGATAAGGTTCACCCCCATACCTGTTGACGAAATAATCCTCCGGATGAAAGTCGGTCGATTGGTTGTAAACCTCCCGATTACTCGTCCGAATACTCATCACCAACTACAAACAACACAACCACACAATCATTAAGATCAAACAACACCAAAACTTTCCTTTCCTTAGCAACTTAGGATTCGGCCCCTAGATGTGAAAATAAGCTAGAGATGTTCAAAATTTCTCATCTTTTGGATGGATGATCCTTAGATACTCCTAACACTAAAACAAGTCTTATTACACAAAACTTGAATCAAAAACTCAACCTTTTCCAATCATGAAGATTTCGGCCATTTTAAGAAGAAAAGGCTAGAAAACTTATTTTATTTCATGCTCTTGGATTATGAAAGAGAATGATGAAACTAGATCACAAAAAATAATTTGGTATTAAAAGGATTTTTCTAGACTTTTCTATGAATTTTCAAAGTTTTGGATCTAAACTTGGATTTTCAAGAATCTAGAGATGAAATAGAGAGATTAAGAGAGTTAAGATGAAGATCATACCTCTTAGAATCAAAGACTAAAGAGTAAAGAAATAAGTTTTCACCAAACTTCAACTTTTATGAAGATGAAAGTAAGTCTTTGTGAAGAACAAAATGAAGAACTTGGAAGGAGAAGGAAGAACACGTGAGGGAAAGAAGAGAGAGAGAGAGAGAGAATGGCCGAGAAGCCTAGTGAGAGAGTGAGAGAGATATTTATATTTTCATCCTATGGCAAACTTGTAAATAACTCGAAGGGACAAATTGGTCATTTCCTTAAAAGACGGGGAGCATTTTGGTCATTTCACGTCCAGATATTTTGTAAAGCGATCTTGAATGCTAGCCACGAAAATCACTTGATGGGACACCACAATTATCTATTCGCGGGTCCCGTTAAATCATTTCGCGGCTGCAAACGTCTCCCGGTTCGAGTATACGTCCTAATATAATATATTATTTTCAGTTTTGGACGTCAGGACGGATTTTAACAAATATGTAGAGATTTAAATCCTGAGACTTACTGTCTCGTTCACGAGTCAAAACTAGGTCTTGATAGTAGAAAAACACTACTATCCGTGGAAAACGCAGACCGAGCTCCATTTGAGTTTTTGTCCAAAACTTAACCATAGCTTCCTACGATAGCGTAGAGCATGACTATGGTCTCAGAATATTTTATTTCACTCTCTAGACCCTCCAATAAAATACAAATGTTTAAATACTGAAGAATTATAAAACTTTAAAATCGGGACGTTACATTCCTATCTCTCTTAAAAGAATTTCATCCTCGAAATTAAACGTACCTCTTAAAACAGACTCGGATATTTTCGTTGCATGTCCTCTTCTCTTTCCGAGGTAGCATCACCTGTAGTCTCGTTCCATATAACTTTGACCAAAGCTATCTCCTTCCCTCGCAATTGCTTTATTCTTCTGTCCTCAATCTTAACCGGCAGTGTTTCATAGGTCAGGTTATCCTTTAGCTGTATTGAATCAGACTTTATGATATGACTGGGATCCAGAATATACTTTCACAATTGCGAAACATGAAAAACATTGTGAAGGTTGGATAGAAAAGGTGGTAAAGCTATTTGGTAAGCTACTGGACCTATCCGACGAACAATTTGATAAGGTCTAATGAATTTTGGAGTGAGTTTTCTGGACTTAAGGACCCTGCCCACCCCAGTCATTGGAGTGACTCTCAAAAACACATGATCAACTTCCTCAAACTCAAGTGGCTTACGTCTTTTATCCGCATAACTCTTCTGTCGGCTCTAAGTTGTCCTCATCTTCTCTTGAATCAGTTTCACCTTTTCAGTTGTTTGTTGTACTAGTTCAGGTCCTAATGAAGCACTTTCTCCATCTTGATACCAACACAAAGGTGTTCTGCAACGTCATCCATATAAAGCTTCATAGGGTGCCATCCCTATACTCGAATGATAACTGTTGTTGTAGGTGGACTCTATCAACGGTAGGAAATTCTCCCAACTTCCGGCATGTTCCAACACACACGCCCTCAACAGATCCTCTAAAGACTGAATCGTCCTTTTTGATTGTCCATCAATTTGAGGATGGTAAGCCGAACTCAATCGTAACTTTGTTCCTAAAGCTTCATTTCTTCCAAAACCGCGAAGTAAAACATGGATCTCTAACCGATATGATACTTGAAGGTACTCCATGCAGTCTCACAATCTCACTGATATAAATCTGAGTAAGCTTCTCCATGGAATACTTGAGATTGATAGGTAGAAAATGAGATGAGTTCGTAAGCTTATCAATTATTACCCAAATGGAATCACATCCTTTAGGTGTCCTTGGCAAACACGTTACAAAATCCATCGCTATGCCGTCCCATTTCCACTCTAGGATATCCAACGGATGTAACATTCCTGCTGGCCTTTGATGTTCAACTTTTTCTTTTTGACACACCAAGCAAGACGCCGCATAATCAACTACATCTCTTTTCATGCCTTGCCACCAAAACAACTGCTTCAGGTCTGGGTACATCTTGGTTGATCCTGGATGCATACTTAACTTGCTTCTATGAGCTTCGTCCAGAATTAACCTCCTTATCTCTGGGTTGTTTGGCACACAAACCCGTTCTCCTCGTCTTAGAATTCCATCTACTCCTTCTGTGTATTCAGACGTCATTCCTTTCTTCAGATTCCTTCACTCTTTCTCTAGGGACTGGTCGTATACTTGTATCTCCCGAATCTGATCCATCAGATCACAAGACACTGTACCCATACCCACACAAAGTCTCCCTGGCATACTGACAAGAAACAGACGCATATCTCTGAACTGTTCCAACAGCTCGTGTTCCTTAACCATCATGGCAGACACATGTAACACCTTTCTACTCAAGGCATCCGCTACCACATTAGCTTTTCCCGGATGATACTGTAACTGGAAGTCATAGTCCTTCAAAAATTCCAGCCACCGTCTCTGTCTCATGTTGAGCTCTTTTTGATCGAACAGGTACTTCAAACTCTTATGATCGCTGAAGACATTGAACGTCGAACCGTACAAGTACTGCCTCCAAATCTTCAGTGCAAAGACCACCGCTACTAATTCCAGATCATGCGTAGGATAATTCTTCTTGTGCACTTTCAACTATCTAGAGGCATACGCAACCACTTTCCGATTCTGCATCAGAACACAACCTAATCCCTGGAATGAAGCATCACAGCATACTTCAAAAGGTTCGCTTGGATCTAGCAATATCAACACTGGCGATGTAGTCAACCTCTTCTTTAGCTCCTGAAAACTCTGCTCACAGGCTTCAGTCCATTCAAAACCTTTATCTTTCCTTGTCAATTGGGTAAGAGGTCCTACGATCTTGGAAAATCCCTCGATGAACCTCCGATAATACCTAGCCAAGCCCACAAAACTGCGTATCTCAGTCACTGTGGTTGGTCTTTCCCACTTAAGAACTGCTTCAACTTTCGACGGATCTACAACAATTCCTTCCTTTGAAATCACGTGACCCAAAAATTGCACCTTGTCGATCAAAACTCACACTTAGACAGCTTCGTGTACAACTGTTTATCCTTCAGAACCCGAAGAACCACACTAAGATGTTCTACGTGTTCTTCCTGGTCTCGCGAATAGATGAGTATGTCGTTTATGAAAACAACGAAAAACTTATCTAGGTATGGATGAAAGATCCTATTCATATAATCCATGAATATAGCTAGGGCATTCGTCACACCCAACGGCATTACAAGGTACTTGTAGTGCCCATAGCGTGTTCAAAACGCTATCTTTGGTACATCTTCTGGCTTCACACGAATCTGGTGATAACCCGATCGCAAATCAATCTTGGAGAAAACTGCCGCTCCCCTCAACTGATCCATCAAGTCGTCTATCCTCGGAAGTGGATACCTGTTCTTAATAGTAACCTTGTTCAACTAGCGATAATCCATGCATAAGCGAGAGGTTCTATCTTTTTTCTTTACTAACAGTACAGGTGCTCCCCACGGCGATACACTGGGTCTAACAAACTGCTTCCCCAATTGTAACGCCCCGAACTAGTGCAACAAACAACTGAGAAGGTGAAACTGATTCAAGAAAAGATGAGGACGACTCAGAGCCGACAGAAGAGTTATGCGGATAAAAGACGTAGGCCACTGGAGTTCGAGGAAGGGGATCATGTGTTTTTGAGAGTCACTCCGATGACTGGGGTGGGCAGGGTCTTGAAGTCCAGAAAACTCACTCCAAAATTCATTGGACCTTATCAAATTCTTCGTCGGATAGGTCCAGTAGCTTACCAAATAGCTTTACCGCCTTTTCTATCCAACCTTCATAATGTTTTTCATGTTTCGCAATTGCGGAAGTATATTCCTGATCCCAGTCACGTCATAGAGTCTGATTCAGTACAGCTGAAGGATAACCTAACCTACGAGACATTGCCGGTTAAGATCGAGGACAGGAGGATAAAGAAACTGCGAGGGAAGGAGATAGCTTTGGTCAAAGTTATCTGGAACGAGACTACAGGTGATGCTACCTGGGAAAGAGAAGAGGACATGCGACAACAGTATCCGAGTTTGTTTTAAGAGGTACGTATAATTTCGAGGACGAAATTCTTTTAAGAGGGGTAGGAATGTAACGCCCCGATTTTCACATTTTCTATTTCTTTAGTATTTTAATGTCTTTATTTTATTCGAGGTCTTAGGAATAGAAATAAAACATTCCGAGACCACAGTCATGCTCGACGATTAAGTTTTGAGTCGAAAACTCAAACGGAGTCCGGTCTGCGTTTTTACACTGACAGTATGATTTTACTGCTCAGAAGACCTCAGATGGACCCGTGAACGAGACAGTAAGTCTTAGAATTCGATTCTCTACGTTTTGGTTAAATTTCGTAAAAATTTCAGAAAAATCACTTCCTGGCCTTCGTTCGGGCGGAATCCTCAATCGGGTGACGAACGGAGCCACATATGGATTTACCGGGACTCGCCAATAAATAATCTTGATATCACATCATCCCAGGACACTTGGGAGAGTATGCCAGAGTCGTTGTGACGTTCGGAAATATCTAGACGCAAAATGACCAAAATGCCCCTAACCTTAGTCTTTTACACTTTTACCATTATACCCTTTTGGCAAATGACCTTTTTACCCTTAAGTGAACTTTTAAGAGGCTGAACTCAGCCCCTCACTTCATCATTTTCGCACAGCCCCTCACCCCATAGAGTTCCATAGTTGTTCTTGAGAGAAAACTCCATTTTCACCTAGAAAAGCTTGAGTTTTTGTTGGATTCACTTGATTCCTTGAGCAATCTTTCTTCATTTCAAGGTAAGATCACTTCTATGATCTCTTAGCTTCTTGAATCTTTCTTTATTTCAAGATCAATCTTCATTTTCATGAAAATAATTTCTTAGATCCAAAACTTTGAAAATCCATAGGAAATTGTAGAAAAATCCTTTTGAGGTAAGACCAAGTTCTTTGAACTCACATCATCAATCTCTACCTAAACCTAAGAGCTTATGATTCAACTCTCATCATAGCACAAAAAGCACTTTTTGGCCGAACCCTCTTGGAAGATGATGAATAGTGTTTTCATCAAGTTTTGATTTTTAACACTAGATTTCATCCTTAGCTTTCCTAATGCTTTTGAATCCATGAAATGGAAACCAAAACCAATTTCTAACCTTTTTAACCTAGGGTGGCCGAAATCCTCTTTGTTAGGGTTGTTGAGTTTGGTTTTGATTGTTGTTTAATGTTGAATTGTTGTGTTGTGTAGTTGTTGACGATTATCAGGAGGTTCAGAAACCGATCAACCGATTTTGATCCGGGAATCTGCTCATCAAGAGGTATGGGGAGAAGAACCTCATCACACCAAGATGGTGGTAGTGAGAATGGTTGTTTAAATTTATGTGTGGGTGAAACCCTTTAGTTTGGGTTCACTATTATATGTTAAGTTTTGTTAAGTTCTCTTGGAGAACAAGATTGTCATGATGAGTTTATGCTTATGCTTGAGTATGTTGTAGTGTACTTTAGCATATGTTGATGGTGAGATGATTGAATGAAAAACCATTTTCATGTATGTTGAAAAACCTACTTTGATCACTAGGTCAAGTATGGACTTTTATTGTTGATTATGAGACCATAATGTGTGATGGACTTGGATGTTTGATTATGATGTAGTAATGTGTATTATGGTTATCATGATTGTGTAAGTATTGTGAGCCATATTTTGTTTGGTTGATGGAGTAAAACTTCACATTGATTCCTAGTTGGCTTTTAGCCATGGCTTTGAGAAAAGGAAGAACATGAGTAGATCTTGATTAAGTCAAGTTTTGATGTAAAGAAAGTGTTTTCAATAATTTGTGTTTTTCAAAGAAAACCCTAAGTGTCTTTGAATGGAAATTAAAGCTCGAAGTGCTTTCACCAAAGTGAAACATATTTTATACGTTATCCTTAGTCCATATAGTTAATCAAGGGACTCAAAATAATAAAAGAAGTGGTTTCATGAAGAGAATCAAAATGGTTCCCTAAGGTTGATGTCTTGTTTTGAGGCAACTTTTCGCTAAGCGAATTTACTTTCGCTACGCGAAAACAGGGGAAAGCCTAAGTTGGGCATCACTGCCTCACTTTCGCTAAGCGAATTCATATTCGCTAAGCCAATCAAACGAGTTTCGCTACGCGAATTACGTCTCGCTGGGCGATCCAGAGAAGTCTCCAAAGGAGGTATGACCGCCTCCATTTCGCTAAGCGAAATTATTTTCGCTACGCGAATACAATGCATTTCGCTACACGAATTCTGTTTCGCCGAGCGATCCAGAGGCGTTTACAAAGAGGTTTAACTGTCTGAACTTTCGCTAAGCGAATTCATATTCGCTAAGCGAATACAATACATTTCGCGTTTACAAAGAGGTTTAACCGTCTGAAATTGCGCTAAGCGAATTCATATTCGCTAAGCGAATCCAATGCATTTCGCTACGCGATTTGTGTCTCGCCGAGCGAACCAGAGGAGTTCCAAAAGAGGCATTCTTGTTTCAATTTCGCTAAGCGAATTACATGTTCAGAAAATGCTAAAAATAGAGCAAGTAAGTGTTTCAAAGATTGTTTCAAATCAAATGAGTTTTCAATTGAGAAGTTGTTCTGGTTTACAAACGTTTTGGGTTTTGAAACAGTAGTTCGATGACGGACCGGTGATTCGGACCCCGCTCAGTCGTTCAATTGTTTCAGTCTTGTGATGACTCGATCCCGGAGGGATCACGAGATTTATCCGGTGGATAAAGGTTTTGTTTTCAAAAGACACGTATAGTTCCTAAGGAAAAGAACCTTAGTAGACTTTGAGGTTTATCCGGGGGATAGACATTGCGTGATCGCATCTGCTTTGTGTAAGCATTGGCATATCATTTGCATAGTTGTAAGGCCTTGAGCCTAGGAGTTGAGCTTACACCTTGATGCGGGTGCGAATCTTACGGTGACGATCTTCAATGGTCTTTTTGGAGGTATCAGGGTTGGAAGGGCTGACATGTGACCAGTTGGTAGCTCTTCTGTGTCGTGGCGAATCCGTGCAATACACTGATATCCTCTACTAGATGCCGTACTTTTCATGTTTGGTCGAGAGTGTTTCCGTAAAAGCCAGAAACGTGCACGTTACGAATGTTGTAGCATCTTGCCCAAGGCTGGCGCGCACGGAACATGTCCTCCCATTCACTCTCTCCGACTGTTTTGTTAGCTCCATGGAGTAGGGGTCAGAGTAGTACCCAGTGACATTGACATTGAGTCATATACATTGCATTGCATTGCATGGCTATTGATGTTTACATTTACTGTTATACATCGTTGTACTGTTTAAGAATACCTTATTTTATGATGTTAACTGCTTAACATGATATTATGCTGTCAACTGCTTAATATGTTTGACATTGAGAATTCTTGTAAGCATGTTGGGTACGTGGTTACCCGGTGAGTCGTCCCGTTTTTACTACTGCTGTTTTGTTGTGTTGATGAATGGGAATCTCACCCATATCTGTATATTTTCTGTTGGTACTTGCTGTTGCTGTTTGAACAGATGGACGTGATGATGGTTCAGTCCAGTAGTTCCTTTGAGCCAGAGGAGGACCTTCTTTTGTGGTCTAGTTTTATTGTCGGCCAGACTATGTCGTTTTTGTAGTACTTTTGGGGAGCTACGACTCCTTGTACTTATTGTATTTCTTATTGTATTAGTTATACATTAGACCTATGTCTGTATATAATAATGTTGACGTTTCCATTTCTGTTTCTGTTCTGTGGTATATTCTAGAAATGCATGGCGAACCTAAGTTCGTTTATTAGTATTATTACCTTTCCATTGCATCTTGTGAAAAGAAAAAAAAAAAGAAAATCGTATTTTCCGCATTAAGAAATATTTTCGGCCCTATAAACGTTCGGGAATGTGGCACTCGGGAAAGGGTGTTGCATTGTTTGGTATCAGAGCTGGCCGAGTCTTTTTGGGGTTGTAGGTTATGGTCTGTCTTGTTTGTGTTGTGTTCTCTGTGTGTTTCTCTGTTGTTTGCTTTAGTTTTGTTGTGGTTCTTGTGTTTGATAGTTCTGGTTTTGAAGGTAGCAATGGCTGCTCAAAACCTGACTGCTGCTGTGAATGCCATACGGGACATGGCTGCTGCTATGGCTCAACGTGATGAACGAGCTGCTGGAGGTAGAGGACTAGATGAATTTCTTCGTCGGAATCCACCTCAATTCAAAGGTGAATTCAATCCTGAGTTGGCTGAACGCTGGATCCAAACGCTAGAGAAAATCTTTGGAGCGATGAGATGTACTGAGAATGACAAGGTTGTCTATGCAACCTATATGCTGGTGGAGGATGCTGAATACTGGTGGGAAGGAGCCCGTCAGATGCTGGTGCATGACCAACAAGCTGTTGACTGGAATGCTTTTAAGGGAAAATTCCTGGAGAAGTATTTTCCTGCTAGTGCAAGGCACGAGAAAGACATGGAGTTCCTCCAGCTGAGACAAGGGGGAATGACCGTAGCTGAATACGGGGCTAAGTTTGAAAGTCTAGCAAAGTTCTCAAATTACTTTCTGGACAACCCAAGAGAGGAGTGGAAGTGCAGAAAATTCGAAGGAGGTCTAAGGATCGACTTGAAGAGAGCTGTAGTTCCATTGGAAATTTTTGTTTTTCCGAGGTTAATGGAAAAGTGTCGTTTGATCGAGAGTTTGGAGCCTAAGGACAAGCGGGTACAGAGTTCTGGACCGAGCAAGTTCCAGAGAGGAAGCGTGGTCGAGACAACAAATCTCGATGGAAGCCGTATGCAAAGCAACAAGATCGACAACAACGTTCTGTTGGAGGAAGCAGTGGGAGTTTCAGTCAGTCTAGAAATGCCCCAAACAAGTGCATGAAGTGTGGGAAGAGCAATCACATCACCAGAGATTGTTCGATCAAAGGGATTATCTGCTTCAAGTGTGGGAAGCCGGGACACATCTCACGTGAATGCATGCAACCGAAGTTGGAACATTCTGTTAACAATGTCCAAGCTGCAAGGCCTAAGATGAAGGGCAGAGTCTACACTATGGGTGGTGCTGAAGCTTCTCAGAATGAAGACTTGATCCAAGGTCAGTGTGTCATGGGAGGTGAAACCTTAACTGTACTATTTGATTCAGGCACAACGCATTCCTTTATTGCCTATGACTGTGTGAATCTGTTGGGATTACCTGTGTCTTCTTTACCTTTTGATTTGGTAATTTCTACGCCTACTGCAAAGCCTGTTGTAACTGCTAAAGTTTGTTTGAATTGTTCTATTTCTGTTAAAGATAGAAGGTTTTTGATTGATTTGATCTGTTTGCCTCTCTCGCAAATGGATGTAATCTTAGGAATGGATTGGTTGTCTTCTAATCATATCCTGTTGGACTGTGCAAATAAAACCTTAGTTTTCCCTAGTTGTGAGAATTCTGGATTTTTGACTGCCAACCAAGTAAACGCTTCTTTGAGAGAAGGAGCTCAGGGATACATGTTACTATCTTCTTTGGAGGTCAAGAGCGAGCTAGTCTTAGAGCGCATACCTGTCGTGAATGAGTTTCCGGAAGTCTTTCCTGAAGACGTACCAGGTTTGCCGCCAGTTCGGGACATCGAGTTTGCAATTGATCTTGTGCCAGGAACAGGACCAGTGTCTATGGCACCGTATCGTATGGCACCTGCCGAGTTGGAAACGTTGAAGGAACATTTGGTAGACTTATTGGGGAAGCAGTTTGTTAGACCCAGTGTGTCACCGTGGGGAGCACCTGTGTTGTTGGTGAAAAAGAAAGATGGAACATCTCGGTTATGTGTGGATTATCGCCAGTTGAATAAAGTTACTATTAAGAACAAGTATCCACTTCCGAGGATAGATGACTTGATGGATCAGTTGAGGGGAGCGGCAGTTTTCTCCAAGATTGATTTGCGATCGGGTTATCACCAGATTCGTGTGAAGGCAGAAGATATACCGAAGACAGCGTTTCGAACACGCTATGGGCACTATGAGTATCTTGTGATGCCGTTTGGTGTGACGAATGCTCCAGCTATATTCATGGATTATATGAATAGGATCTTTCGTCCATACCTAGATCAGTTTGTCGTTGTCTTCATAGATGACATACTTATCTATTCACGAGACCAGGAAGAACATGCTGAACATCTTAGTGTGGTTCTTCAAGTTCTGAAAGAGAAACAGCTGTATGCAAAACTGTCCAAGTGTGAGTTTTGGCTCGACGAAGTGCAATTTTTGGGTCATGTAATTTCAAAGGAAGGAATTGCTGTAGATCCGTCAAAGGTTGAAGCAGTTCTTGAGTGGGAAAGACCAACCACAGTGACTGAAATACGCAGTTTTGTGGGTTTGGCTGGGTATTATCGGAGGTTTATTGAGGGATTTTCTGAGATTGTAGGACCTCTTACCCAATTGACAAGGAAGGACAAAGCGTTTGAATGGACTGAAGCCTGTGAGCAGAGTTTTCAAGAGCTGAAAAAGAGGCTGACTACGTCACCAGTGTTGATATTGCCAGATCCAAACGAATCTTTTGAAGTGTACTGTGATGCTTCATACCAAGGTTTAGGCTGTGTTCTGATGCAGAATCGGAAGGTAGTAGCGTATGCCTCGAGACAGTTGAAAGTGCACGAGAAGAACTACCCAACTCATGATCTGGAGTTAGCAGCGGTAGTTTTTGCGTTGAAGATTTGGAGGCATTACTTGTATGGTTCGACGTTCAATGTTTTCAGTGATCATAAGAGCTTGAAGTATCTGTTTGATCAGAAAGAGCTCAACATGAGACAAAGACGGTGGCTGGAATTTTTGAAGGACTATGACTTCCAGTTACAGTATCATCCGGGAAAAGCTAATGTGGTTGCGGATGCCCTGAGTAGAAAAGTGTTACATGTGTCTGCCATGATGGTTAAGGAACACGAGCTGTTGGAAAAGTTCAGAGATATGCATCTGTCCGTGGTTAGTTATGTGTGGGTATGGTTACGGTATCTTGTGATCTGATGGATCAGATTCGGGAGAAACAAGTATACGACCAGTATCTGGAGAAAGAGCGAAGGAATTTAAAGAAAGGGATGACGTCGGAATACAAAGAAGGAATAGATGGAATCCTAAGACGAGGAGAACGAGTTTGTGTACCGAACAACCCGGAGATAAGGAGGTTAATTCTGGACGAAGCTCATAGAAGCAAGTTGAGTATGCATCCAGGGTCAACCAAGATGTACCAAGACCTGAAGCGATTGTTTTGGTGGCAAGGGATGAAAAGAGATGTAGCTGATTATGTGGCATCTTGCTTGGTGTGTCAGAAAGCAAAGGTTGAACATCAGAGGCCAGCTGGAATGTTACTTCCGTTGGATATCCCAGAGTGGAAATGGGACGGCATAGCAATGGATTTCGTAACATGTCTGCCAAGGACACCTAAAGGATACGATTCCATTTGGGTTATAATTGATAGGCTTACGAAATCAGCTCATTTTCTACCGATTAATCTCAAGTATTCTATGGAAAAGCTTACTCAGGTTTATATCAGTGAGATTGTGAGACTGCATGGAGTACCTTCAAGTATCATATCGGATAGAGACCCGCGTTTTACTTCGCGATTTTGGCAAAGTTTACATGAAGCTTTAGGAACAAAGTTACGATTAAGTTCGGCTTACCATCCTCAAACTGATGGACAATCGGAAAGGACGATTCAGTCTATAGAGGATCTGTTGAGGGCGTGTGTGTTAGAACATGCCGGTAGTTGGGAGAATTTCCTACCGTTGATAGAGTTTACCTACAACAACAGTTATCATTCGAGTATAGGGATGGCACCCTACGAAGCCTTATATGGACGACGTTGCAGAACACCTTTGTGTTGGTACCAAGATGGAGAAAGTGCTTCATTAGGACCTGAACTAGTGCAACAAACAACTGAGAAGGTGAAACTGATTCAAGAAAAGATGAGGACGACTCAGAGCCGACAGAAGAGTTATGCGGATAAAAGACGTAGGCCACTGGAGTTCGAGGAAGGGGATCATGTGTTTTTGAGAGTCACTCCGATGACTGGGGTGGGCAGGGTCTTGAAGTCCAGAAAACTCACTCCAAAATTCATTGGACCTTATCAAATTCTTCGTCGGATAGGTCCAGTAGCTTACCAAATAGCTTTACCGCCTTTTCTATCCAACCTTCATAATGTTTTTCATGTTTCGCAATTGCGGAAGTATATTCCTGATCCCAGTCACGTCATAGAGTCTGATTCAGTACAGCTGAAGGATAACCTAACCTACGAGACATTGCCGGTTAAGATCGAGGACAGGAGGATAAAGAAACTGCGAGGGAAGGAGATAGCTTTGGTCAAAGTTATCTGGAACGAGACTACAGGTGATGCTACCTGGGAAAGAGAAGAGGACATGCGACAACAGTATCCGAGTTTGTTTTAAGAGGTACGTATAATTTCGAGGACGAAATTCTTTTAAGAGGGGTAGGAATGTAACGCCCCGATTTTCACATTTTCTATTTCTTTAGTATTTTAATGTCTTTATTTTATTCGAGGTCTTAGGAATAGAAATAAAACATTCCGAGACCACAGTCATGCTCGACGATATCGTAGGAAGCTACGATTAAGTTTTGAGTCGAAAACTCAAACGGAGTCCGGTCTGCGTTTTTACACTGACAGTATGATTTTACTGCTCAGAAGACCTCAGATGGACCCGTGAACGAGACAGTAAGTCTTAGAATTCGATTCTCTACGTTTTGGTTAAATTTCGTAAAAATTTCAGAAAAATCACTTCCTGACCTTCGTTCGGGCGGAATCCTCAATCGGGTGACGAACGGAGCCACATATGGATTTACCGGGACTCGCCAATAAATAATCTTGATATCACATCATCCCAGGACACTTGGGAGAGTATGCCAGAGTCGTTGTGACGTTCGGAAATATCTGGACGCAAAATGACCAAAATGCCCCTAACCTTAGTCTTTTACACTTTTACCATTATACCCTTTTGGCAAATGACCTTTTTACCCTTAAGTGAACTTTTAAGAGGCTGAACTCAGCCCCTCACTTCATCATTTTCGCACAGCCCCTCACCCCATAGAGTTCCATAGTTGTTCTTGAGAGAAAACTCCATTTTCACCTAGAAAAGCTTGAGTTTTTGTTGGATTCACTTGATTCCTTGAGCAATCTTTCTTCATTTCAAGGTAAGATCACTTCTATGATCTCTTAGCTTCTTGAATCTTTCTTTATTTCAAGATCAATCTTCATTTTCATGAAAATAATTTCTTAGATCCAAAACTTTGAAAATCCATAGGAAATTGTAGAAAAATCCTTTTGAGGTAAGACCAAGTTCTTTGAACTCACATCATCAATCTCTACCTAAACCTAAGAGCTTATGATTCAACTCTCATCATAGCACAAAAAGCACTTTTTGGCCGAACCCTCTTGGAAGATGATGAATAGTGTTTTCATCAAGTTTTGATTTTTAACACTAGATTTCATCCTTAGCTTTCCTAATGCTTTTGAATCCATGAAATGGAAACCAAAACCAATTTCTAACCTTTTTAACCTAGGGTGGCCGAAATCCTCTTTGTTAGGGTTGTTGAGTTTGGTTTTGATTGTTGTTTAATGTTGAATTGTTGTGTTGTGTAGTTGTTGACGATTATCAGGAGGTTCAGAAACCGATCAACCGATTTTGATCCGGGAATCTGCTCATCAAGAGGTATGGGGAGAAGAACCTCATCACACCAAGATGGTGGTAGTGAGAATGGTTGTTTAAATTTATGTGTGGGTGAAACCCTTTAGTTTGGGTTCACTATTATATGTTAAGTTTTGTTAAGTTCTCTTGGAGAACAAGATTGTCATGATGAGTTTATGCTTATGCTTGAGTATGTTGTAGTGTACTTTAGCATATGTTGATGGTGAGATGATTGAATGAAAAACCATTTTCATGTATGTTGAAAAACCTACTTTGATCACTAGGTCAAGTATGGACTTTTATTGTTGATTATGAGACCATAATGTGTGATGGACTTGGATGTTTGATTATGATGTAGTAATGTGTATTATGGTTATCATGATTGTGTAAGTATTGTGAGCCATATTTTGTTTGGTTGATGGAGTAAAACTTCACATTGATTCCTAGTTGGCTTTTAGCCATGGCTTTGAGAAAAGGAAGAACATGAGTAGATCTTGATTAAGTCAAGTTTTGATGTAAAGAAAGTGTTTTCAATAATTTGTGTTTTTCAAAGAAAACCCTAAGTGTCTTTGAATGGAAATTAAAGCTCGAAGTGCTTTCACCAAAGTGAAACATATTTTATACGTTATCCTTAGTCCATATAGTTAATCAAGGGACTCAAAATAATAAAAGAAGTGGTTTCATGAAGAGAATCAAAATGGTTCCCTAAGGTTGATGTCTTGTTTTGAGGCAACTTTTCGCTAAGCGAATTTACTTTCGCTACGCGAAAACAGGGGAAAGCCTAAGTTGGGCATCACTGCCTCACTTTCGCTAAGCGAATTCATATTCGCTAAGCCAATCAAACGAGTTTCGCTACGCGAATTACGTCTCGCTGGGCGATCCAGAGAAGTCTCCAAAGGAGGTATGACCGCCTCCATTTCGCTAAGCGAAATTATTTTCGCTACGCGAATACAATGCATTTCGCTACACGAATTCTGTTTCGCCGAGCGATCCAGAGGCGTTTACAAAGAGGTTTAACTGTCTGAACTTTCGCTAAGCGAATTCATATTCGCTAAGCGAATACAATACATTTCGCGTTTACAAAGAGGTTTAACCGTCTGAAATTGCGCTAAGCGAATTCATATTCGCTAAGCGAATCCAATGCATTTCGCTACGCGATTTGTGTCTCGCCGAGCGAACCAGAGGAGTTCCAAAAGAGGCATTCTTGTTTCAATTTCGCTAAGCGAATTACATGTTCAGAAAATGCTAAAAATAGAGCAAGTAAGTGTTTCAAAGATTGTTTCAAATCAAATGAGTTTTCAATTGAGAAGTTGTTCTGGTTTACAAACGTTTTGGGTTTTGAAACAGTAGTTCGATGACGGACCGGTGATTCGGACCCCGCTCAGTCGTTCAATTGTTTCAGTCTTGTGATGACTCGATCCCGGAGGGATCACGAGATTTATCCGGTGGATAAAGGTTTTGTTTTCAAAAGACACGTATAGTTCCTAAGGAAAAGAACCTTAGTAGACTTTGAGGTTTATCCGGGGGATAGACATTGCGTGATCGCATCTGCTTTGTGTAAGCATTGGCATATCATTTGCATAGTTATAAGGCCTTGAGCCTAGGAGTTGAGCTTACACCTTGATGCGGGTGCGAATCTTACGGTGACGATCTTCAATGGTCTTTTTGGAGGTATCAGGGTTGGAAGGGCTGACATGTGACCAGTTGGTAGCTCTTCTGTGTCGTGGCGAATCCGTGCAATACACTGATATCCTCTACTAGATGCCGTACTTTTCATGTTTGGTCGAGAGTGTTTCCGTAAAAGCCAGAAACGTGCACGTTACGAATGTTGTAGCATCTTGCCCAAGGCTGGCGCGCACGGAACATGTCCTCCCATTCACTCTCTCCGACTGTTTTGTTAGCTCCATGGAGTAGGGGTCAGAGTAGTACCCAGTGACATTGACATTGAGTCATATACATTGCATTGCATTGCATGGCTATTGATGTTTACATTTACTGTTATACATCGTTGTACTGTTTAAGAATACCTTATTTTATGATGTTAACTGCTTAACATGATATTATGCTGTCAACTGCTTAATATGTTTGACATTGAGAATTCTTGTAAGCATGTTGGGTACGTGGTTACCCGGTGAGTCGTCCCGTTTTTACTACTGCTGTTTTGTTGTGTTGATGAATGGGAATCTCACCCATATCTGTATGTTTTCTGTTGGTACTTGCTGTTGCTGTTTGAACAGATGGACGTGATGATGGTTCAGTCCAGTAGTTCCTTTGAGCCAGAGGAGGACCTTCTTTTGTGGTCTAGTTTTATTGTCGGCCAGACTATGTCGTTTTTGTAGTACTTTTGGGGAGCTACGACTCCTTGTACTTATTGTATTTCTTATTGTATTAGTTATACATTAGACCTATGTCTGTATATAATAATGTTGACGTTTCCATTTCTGTTTCTGTTCTGTGGTATATTCTAGAAATGCATGGCGAACCTAAGTTCGTTTATTAGTATTATTACCTTTCCATTGCATCTTGTGAAAAGAAAAAAAAAAAGAAAATCGTATTTTCCGCATTAAGAAATATTTTCGGCCCTATAAACGTTCGGGAATGTGGCACTCGGGAAAGGGTGTTGCACCAATAAGTCCACCAACTGTTCCTTGAAAGTTTCCAACTCTGCAGGTGCCATACGATACGGTACCATAGACACTAGTCCTGTTCCTGGCACAAGATCGATCGAAAACTCGATCTCCTGAACTGGCGGTAAACCTGGTACGTCTTCAGGAAAGACTTCTGGAAACTCGTTCATGACAGGTACGCGCTCTAAGACTAGCTCGCTCTTGACCTCCAAAGAAGATAACAATATGTATCCTTGAGCTCCTTCTCTCAAAGAAGCGTTTACTTGGTTGGCAGTCAAAAATCTAGAATTCTCACAAATAGGAAAAACTAAGGTTTTATTTGCTCAATCTAATAGAATATGGTTAGAAGATAACCAATCCATTCCTAAGATTACATCCATTTACAAATGAGACAAACAGATCAAATGAATCGAAGACGTTCTATCTTTAACAGAAATAGAACAATTCAAGCAAACTTTAGCAGTTATAACAGGCTCTGCAGTAGGTGTAGAAATTAATAAATCAAAAGGTAAAGAAGACACAGGCAATCCCAACAGGTTCACACAGCATATGCAATAAAGGAATGTGTTGCGCCTGAATCAAACAGTACAATTAAGGTTTTACCTCCCATGACACACTGACCTTGGATTAAATCCTCATTCTGAGAAGCTTCAGCGCCGCTCACAGTATAGACTCTGCCCTTTGCCTTAGGCCATGCTGCTTGCACATTGTTGACAGAATGTTTCGCTTTCAGTTGCATACAGTCACGCGAAATATGTCTCGGCTTCCCACACTTGAAGCATATAATTCCCTTGATTGAGCAGTCTCTTGTGACAAGATTGCTTTTCCTACACTCGATGTACTTGTTTGGGGCGTTTCCAAACTGACTGAAACCCCCACTGCTTCCTCCCACAGAACGTTGTTGTTGATCTTGCTGCTTCGAATATGACTTCCATCGAGATTTGTTATCACGACCACCGTTCCCTCTGTGGAACTTAGTCGGTCCAGAACTCTGTGCCCGCTTGTCCTTGTTCGGCTCCAAACTCTCGATCAGACGACACTTTTCCATCAGCCTCGGAAAAACAGAAATTTCTAGAGGAACAACAACTCTTTTTAAATCAATCCTCAGACCTCCTTCGAACTTCTTGCATTTCCATTCTTCTCCCGGGTTGTCTAGAAAATGATTCGAGAACTTCGCCAAACTCTCAAATTTGGCCTCGTACTCAGCTACAGTCATTCCCCCCTTGTCTCAGCTGGAGGAACTCCATTTCTTTCTCGTGCCTTGCACTCGCAGGAAAATAATTTTCCAGGAACTGTCCCTGAAAAGCATTCCAATCCTTATCTTGTTGATCATTTATCAGCATCTGACGGGCTCCTTCCCACCAGTATTCAGCATCCTCCACTAGCATATAAGTTGCATAAACAACCTTGTCATTCTCAGTACACCTCATTGCTCCAAAGATTTTCTCCAACGTCATCCAATGCTCAGCTAGCTCAGGATTGAACTCATCCTTGAATTGAGGTGGGTTCCTACGGAGTAATTCGTCCAGTCCTCTACCCTCAGCAGCTCTTTCGTCACGTTGAACCATCGCTGCAGCCATTTCCCATATGGCATTCACAGCAGCATTCAGGTTTTGAGCAGTCATTTCTACCTTCAAAACCAGAACTATCAAACTCAAGAAACTACAACACAATTAAAACAAGCAATATTACCTCCCTCATAGAGATAACAACATAGAAACACACAGAAAACACAACACAAACATGACAGACCATAACCTACAAACCCCAAAAGAATCGGCCAGCTTTGATACCAAATAATGCAACACCCTTTCCCGAGTGTCACATTCCCGAACCTTTATAAGGCCGAAAATAATATTAATGCGGAAAATACGATTTTATCTTATTTTCTTTTCACGAAGATGTAATGGGATTTAGTAAAGGTAAGTAATAATAACATGAACTTAGGTTCACCATGCATTTCTAGAAGTCATACTGAATTAAAATACAGAAACAGAAATAGAAATAGTATTATATACAGACATGGATTCAGTAGATAACTGACAATAAGTATTAATAAATACTAGGAGTCACAACTCCCCAAAAGTGCTATAGACACTGACACAGTCTGGCCAAAAACTAACAGCAAGAGGAGTCCCCCTCCGGACTCAAAGCAAATGCTGGACAGAACCGTCGTCGCATCTATCTGCTCAAGCAGAAACAACAATACCAGCAGAAAAGATATACAAATATGGGTGAGATCTCGATCATCAACACAACAAAGTAGCAGAAGTAAAAGCGGGACGACTCACCTGGCAACAACGTACGCAACATGCTCATTATAATACTCAATATAAATCATATTCAACAATTAGCAGCATAAAATAAGGCATTCTTAACAACAAAACAGCGATGTACAATCAGTAAATGTAATCATCAACGACCATGCAATGCAGTGCAATGTACATGACTCAATGCCATATGCCACAGGGTATAACTCTGACCCCTACTTCATGGAGCTAACAGAGCATCGAAGAGAGTGAATGGGAGGATATGTTCTGTGTACGCCAGCCTTGGGCAAGATGCTACAACATTCGTAACGTGCACGTATTTGGCTTTACGGACACACTCTACACCAAACATGAATAGTACGACATCTAGTCGAGGATATCAGTGTATTGCTCGAATTCACCATGACACAGAAGAGCTACCAACTGGTCACATGTCAGCCCTTCCAACCCTGATACCTCCAAGACTATTTCCAATCGTCACCGTAAGATTCGCACCTGCATTAAGGTGTAAGCTCAACTCCTAGGCTCAAGGCCTTACGACTCATGCAAATGAAATGCCAATGCTTACATAAAGCAGATGCGATAAAGCAACATTTATCCACCGGATAAACCTCAAGGTTCTCTAAAGTTCAATTCCTTAGGAACTATACGTGTTTTCGTATTTCAAAACTTTTATCCACCTGATAAATCTCGTGATCCATCCAGGATCGAGTCATCACAAGACTGAAACAATTGAATGACTGACCTAGATCCGAATCACCGGTCCATCATCGAACTACTAATTCAAAATCCAAAACGTTTCGTGTTTGTGTTTATGTCTTTTGAATTATGTCTCAAGTCCTAAGCATTATGAACAAGGATTGATAATCCTCTTAGGTAAGTCTTTGAGCCTTTCTAAGATATTACTCCTTGATTTTCAGTTAATGAAATAAGTGTTGATCCATTTAAGTCTTATGAAGTCATTGATGTACTAAGTCATCAATGGTATAGTAAATGGTCTTGTTCCACCACATACCATACTCAATTATCCCTTGTCTTAACTCTAAATTAACTACTTAATTTAGGTTTTTATGCGTAAAACTTTACAATTTGAGTTAAAAAACTATCTTTATAAACAAAAACCTTTTCTCGCGGGGCGAATATAAGTTTCATGACGCGAGGCTGAGAGGCTATTTTTACTTCTTAAATAGTCCTTATGCTTTGCGAGGCAAGATTGGTTTCGCGTCACGAGGCTGAGAGGTTATTTTTACTTCTTAGACAGTCCTTCTGGTTTGCGAGACGAGAAAGGCTTCGCGTCGTGAGGCCGAGAAGCTGTATCTGTACTGCTCGGGCTAGCCCTCTGTCTCGCGTGGCGAGACTAGGTTAGCCAGGCGAATGCCTTGTTTTCACTTTTCCTTAACTTCTTCATTAATTCTCTTTTTGAAACACTTAGTTTAATTAAATGACCTGTGGCTAAAGTAAAAGACATTTTTCACTTTGGTGACACGCTTAAATGTTGAAACTTTATTTGATCTTTGGATCAAAATCACTTTTTGTTTTTCTATGAAAACATAGGTTATGAAATTACTTTTCTTACTTCAAAACTTTGATAGATCAAGAACAACACATGTTCTTATGTTTCTTCTCACTAAGGCCACAAGCCTACCCCAATGAAAAGTGAAGATTTTGCTTCACCAACTAAGCAAGTTATAGCTCAAAATGCTCACACAATTATGACAAACAACAATCACATATCATTGCATCATAATCAAGCATAAAAGTCTATACTTGATATAGAGATCAAAGTAGCTTTATCAACATACATGAAAATGATTTTCATCCTATCACATCATCATAAACATATGCTAGAGCACACTAAAGCATAAAATCATTATTACAACTTTGTTCTCCAAGAGAACTTAACAAATAAAAGTGAATCCAAACCAAAAGGTTTCACCCACACATAAACTTAAACAACCATCTTCACCACCACCAACTTTGGTGTGATGAGGTTCACCCCCCATACCTGTTGATGAAATAATCCTCCGGATGAAAGTTGGTTGATCGGTTGCAAACCTTTCGATTACTCATCCGAATACTCGTCACCAACTACAAACAACACAACCATACAATCATTAACATCAACCAACACCAAAACTTTCCTATCCTTACCAACTTAGGGTTCGGCCCCTAGATGTGAAAATAAGCTAGAGATGTTCATAATTTCTCATCTTTTGGATGGATGATCCTTAGATACTCCTAAGACTAAAACTAGTCTTATTATACAAAACTTGAATAAATAACTCAACCTTTTCCAATCATGAAGATTTCGGCCAGTTTAAAAAGAAAGGCTAGAAAACTTATTTTATTTCATGCTCTTGGATTATGAAAGAGAATGATGAAACTAGATCATAGAAATTGATTTGGTATTAAAAGGATTTTTCTACAGTTTTTTATGAATTTTCAAAGTTTTGGATCTAAACTTGGATCTTCAAGAATCAAGAGATGAAATAGAGAGATTAAGAGAGTTAAGATGAACATCATACCTCTTAGAATCAAAGACTAAAGAGTAAAGAAACAAGTTTTCACCAAACTTCAACTTTTATAAAGATCAAAGTAGGTTTTTGTGAAGAACAATGAAGAAGAAAATGAAGAACTTGGAAGGAGAAGGAAGAACAAGTGAGAGAAAGAAGAGAGAGAGAGAGAGAATGGCCAAGAGGCCTAGTGAGAGAGATATTTATATTTTCATCCTATGGCAAACTTGTAAATAACTCAAAGGGACAAATTGGTTATTTCCTTAAAAGACCGGGGGCATTTTGATCATTTCACGTCCAGATATTTTTTAAAGCCATCTTGAATGCTAGCCACGAAATGCACTTGATGGGACACCACAATTATCTGTTCGTGGGTCCCATTAAATCCTTTCGCAGCTCCAAACGTCTCCCGGTTCGAGTATATGCCCGAATATAATATATTATTTTCAGTTTTGGACGTCAGGACGGATTTTAAAAAATATGTAGAGATTTAAATCCTGAGACTTACTATCTCGTTCACGAGTCAAAACTAGGTCTTGACAGCAGAAAAACACTACTATCCGTGAAAAACGCAGATCGGGCTCCGTTTGAGTTTTTAGCCAAAACTTAACCATAGCTTCCTACGATAGCGTAGAGCATGACTATGGTCTTAGAATATTTTATTTCACTCTCTAGATCCTCCAATAAAATACAAACGTTTAAATACTGAAGAATTATAAAACTTGAAAATCGGGGCGTTTCAGATAGAGGTATTAATAGAGTTGTTACTGAGAGAGCTAACTAACATAACTAGTTGTTATGCATAACAAATAACTAACATAACTAACTATCCAATACCCCCACAAGCTGAAGAGTAGATATCCAATACTCCAAGCTTGGATACCAAGTTGAAAATGGGCCTGGATCAAATGCCTTAGTAAATAAGTCAGCCAAAGTTGATAAGCACTTTGTATTGGCAATAAATGACAGTCGAGTTCAATATGTCTTGTGCGCTCATGAAAAGATGAATTAGCAGCAATATGTCTCGTAGATTGACTATCACAATAGAGTAGAGTAGGAGGAAAGGGTAGGTAGCTGAAAGTCTTGAAGAAGATATGTTAACCATTGTATTTCACAAACCGTGGAAGCTAATGCCCTGTACTCAGTTTCTGAAGATGATTTAGAAATGGTTGGCTGTTTCTTGGACTTCCAAGAAATTAGAGAGTCGCCGAGGAAAATACAGAACCCTATGATGGATCACCTCGTGTCTAAGCAACTGGCCCAGTCAGAGTCATGAAGGCCTTCGGTTGCAAGGATGAAGACACAGGGAAGAAAAGACCCTATGCTGGAGATGTTTTGACATAATGAAGGACCCTAATGGCAACATCATGATGAGTGGTAATTGGAGATCCAATGAACTGACTGAGTTGTTGGACTGCATAGCTAAGGTCCGGTCTAGTTGTAGTGAGGTATAGAAGGCGCCTGATAAGCCTTTCTATAAGCTCTCGGATCCTGAAGTGGCTGTCCATCTTGTTGTAGCAACTTTGTGACTTTCATTATAGGAGTAGAAATAGGTCAAGCAGCCAATAAACCACCGTCCAATAGGATATCTAATGCATATTTACGTTGGCAAAGATGGATGCCTTGTGGTGTACTTGAAATTTCTAGGCCTAGCTAAATCTTTGATTTTAAATCGAGCATTAGGAAATAGTTTAATAGAGTGAATTTCATTTAGATTATCACCAGCTAGAATAAGGTCATCAACATAAACTAAAAGAGTGGTGAAGGAATTACTTTATTTATGAAGAGAGAATGATCATATTCAGATTGGTGATATCCACAAGATTTAAAGGAGGTACAGAGTTTAGCAAATCATTGTCGGCTTGCTTGTTTTAAGCCATAAATTGTTATTTAGTTTACATACCTGATTTGGGGTGGTAGAGGTAATGCAGGAGGAAGAGTCATGTAAACCTCTTCCTCTAAGGAACCATGAACGAAGGCATTGTGGGCGTCAAGTTGTTGAAGGTGCTTGTTTTGAGATAAAGCAATGGCAAGAAGTAATCTAATGGTGGTTAGTTTTGCAAATGGAGAGTATGTATCAAAAAATCTATTTCTTCAACTTGAGTAAATCCTTTGGCTACTAACCTAGCGTTATATCGTTCTATGCTACCATCTGTCCTATACTTGAGTCTGTAGACCCATTTACATCCTATTAGTGTGTTACCAAGAGGGAGGTCAGTAAGAGTCCAAGTGGAGTTTTGTTTTAAGGCTTCTATTTCAGATTGCAATGAAGTAATCCAATGGGAATGTTGTATAGCTTGTTTATATGTTGTTTGTTCAACATTTGAAGATATAGTTAAAAGAAAATGCAAATGAGAAGTAGAGATTTTATCATAAGATAGAACAGGAGATAGAGGATAAGAAATCTGAGTAGAAGTAGGTGTATTGACAAAAAAGTTATTGCAATGAAAATCTTATAGATAGGATAGTTGTTTTCTATTTCTGGTAGATTTCTTGATGGCAGTGTTATCGGGTTCAAGGTTAATAGGTGCTGTTGTGACAGGTGTTTGAGTTGCTTGATCAGAATTAGTGTTAGAGATAGTATCAAAAGAAGAATTAGGCATGTCAAACAGAAAACTAGAATCAGTAGAAGAAGGTAATACAAGCAAATGATTAGTAGGTGAAATGGGAAGAGAGGCGATAGGATTAAAGGAAAAGATAGACTCATAAAAAATGCCATGCCCAGAAACAAAAGTTTCTCTAGTATGCAAATCATAAAGTAAGTACCCTTTAGTATTAGGTTTGTAGCCAAGAAAAAGGATTTCCTAGCTCTTGGATCAAGCTTCTTTCCATTATGAGTTAAAGTTGTTGCATAAGATAAGCAACCAAAAACCCTTAGTTCAAGAAAAGTAGGAGGAGTACCATATAGTAATTGATAAGGGTTTTTTTGTTTAATGACAGGTGAAGGCAACCCATTAATGAGATAAACAAAGTGACAAACAGCATAGGACCAAAAAGATTTAGGCAGATTAGCTTGTAATAACAGGGCACGTGTAATATTTAATAAGTGTCTATGTTTTCTCTCAATAATGGAGTTTTGTTGAGGTGTTTCTACACATGAGGTTTAGTGAATGATGCCAAGATCAAAAAAATAAGATGACATGTTAAATTATGTCTCATTATCAGTTCGAATTATCTTAACTTTAGCACTAAATTGTGTTGCAATTAAGGTAAGAAAAGTATGAATGCAAGATCTAGTTTCAGCCTTAGATTTCATCAAATAAAGTCATATGTGTCTGCTATAGTCATCCACAATAGTGAGAAAATAGGAATAACCTTGAATGGAACAAACATTTAAGGGACCCCAAATATCCATATAAACAATATCAAAGGGATGAAAAGATTTATCAGTGTTGTTTGAAAAGGCAACTTATATTGTTTGGCTAAGTGGCAACAATCATAAACTACATTCTTATTAAGAGCAATGTAAGGAAATTTATTACAAAGCTGATACATTACAGTATAAGAAGGATGTCCTAATCTAAAATGCCACAAATCAAAATACATGGTAAGGGATGTTTTGTGATTCTGTGCATTAGTAGGGGCAATAGCAATAGTATGCTGCAACGATTAGGAGGAATGTATGTAGAGCATGGTAGTTGAAGTATGTAAAGTGTTGGAACCAAAGTGGTTATGGTCCATTAATCCCTTAAGTTTTGATGTTAACAAAGGACTAATTTCAGAAGAACAAAGATTTGTGATGGGCTAACGTTTTATCTTAAGTGTGCAGGATAAAATATATATGTCCAAATGTAACGCCCCGATTTTCACGTTTTCTAATTCTTCAATATTTTAACATCTTTATTTTATTCGAGATCTTAGGAATGGAAATAAAATATTCCGAGACCATAGTCATGCTCGACGATATCGCAGGAAGCTACGATTAAGTTTTGAGTCGAAAACTCAAACGGAGTCCGGTCTGCGTTTTTACACTTACAATATGATTTTACTGCTCAGGAGACCTCAGATGGACCCGTGAATGAGACAGTAAGTCTTAGAATTTGACTCTCTACGTTTTGGTTAAATTTCTCAAAAATTTCAGAAAAATCACTTCCTGACCTCCGTTCATGCGGAATCCTCAATCGGGTGATGAACGGAGCCACATATGGATTTATCGGGACTCGCCAACGGATAATCTTGATATCACATCATCCCAGGACACTTGGGAGAGTATGCCAGAGTCGTCACGACGTTCGAAAATATCTGGGCCCAAAATGATCAAAATGCCCCAAACCTTAGTCTTTTACACTTTTATCATTTTACCCTTTTGGCAAATGACCTTTTTGCCCTTAAGTGAGCTTTTAAGAGCTGAAATTGGCCCCTCAGACCCTCTCATTCACGCACAAGAGCTGGCCAAATAGAACTCTATAGTTGTTCTTGAGAGCCATTTTTCTTCTTGAAGATCCTTGATTACTTGTTAGAATCACTTGATTCCTTGAGCAATCTTCCTTCATTTTTAGGTAAGATCACTTCTATGATCTCTTATCTTCTTTAATCTCTCTCTATTTCAAGATCAAACTTCATTTTCATGAAAATCATTTCTTAGATCCAAAACTTTGAAAATCCATAGGAAATTGTAGAAAAATCCTTTTGATGTGAGACCAATTTCTTTGAACTTACCTCATCATTCTCTACCTAAACCCAAGAGCTTATGATTCAACTCTCATCATAGCTCAAAAATCCCAATATGGCCGAACCCTATGTGATGATGATGAATAGTGTTTTTCATCAATTTTTGATTTCTAACACTTGATTTCATCCTTAGCTTTCCTATTGCCTTTGAATCCATGAAATGGAAAATCAAAATCAATTCCTAACCTTTTTACCCTAGGGTGTCCGAAACCCTCATTGTTAGAATTGTTGAGTTTTGCTTTAATTGTTGTTTTATGTTTGATTGTTGTGTTGTTGTAGTTGGTGACGATTGTCAGGAGGTTCACAAACCGATCAACCGACTTTGATCCTGATATCTGCTCTCCAACAGGTATGGGGGGTGAAACTCATCACACCAAAATGGTGGTGGTGAAGATGGTTGTTTAAGTTTATGTGTGGGTGAAACCCCTTTAGTTTGGGTTCACTACTAATTGTTAAGTTTAGTTAAGTTCTCTTGAAGAACAAAGTTGTCTTGATAAGTTTATGCTTTAGTGTGTGTGCTCTAGCATATGCTGATAATGATGTGATTGAATGAAAATCATTTCCATGTATGTTGAAAAACCTACTTTGATCACTAGATCAAGTATGGACTTTTATGCTTGATTATGATGCAATGATATGTGATTGTTGTTTATCATAATTGTGTAAGTTTTGTGAGCCATAATTTGGTTTGTTAGTGAAGCATACCTTCACATTTGTTCCCAATAGGCTTTTAGCCATGGCCTTGAGAAAGGGAGCGTAATGTGTAGTTCTTGAACAATTAAAGTTTTGATGAAAGCAAAATGTTTTAGTGGCTTATGCTTGAAAGAAAAACCCTAAGTGACTTTGATCCAAAGATCAAACAAAGTTTCAATGTCAAAGTGTTTTCACCAAAGTGAAACATGTTTTATACCTTATCCTTAGTTCATCTAGTTAATCAAGTAACTTAAAAGTGGATTAATGAAAGGTTTTCATGAGAATCAATATATTTCCATAAGGCTTTTTCTTTAACAAGTGTAATGTCTTGTTTCAAGGCAAATTTCGCTAAGTGAATTTACTTTCGCTAAGCGAAAACAGAGGAATTCCAAGTTGGGCATCATTGCCTCACTTTCGCTAAGCGAATCCAGCGAATTTCGCTACACGAATTCTGTTTCGTCGAGCGATCCAGAGGAGTTTTAAAAGAGGTGTAACCGCCTCCATTTTCGCTAAGCGAATCAAGATTTGCTAAGCGAATACAACAAATTTCACTGCGCGAATTATGTTTCGCCAAGAGATGCAGAGGAGTTTCAAAGGAGGCATCACTGCCTCAATTTAGCTAAGCAAATGGAATTCCGCTAAGCGAATTTCATGTTTCATAAAATGATAAAAATAGAGTAAGTGGTTCAAAAGTTGTTTCAAATCAAATGATTTTTCAATTGAGAAGTTGTTTTGGTTTACAAAGGAGTTTTTAACTCAACTCGTAAAGTTTTACTTATACAGACCTAAGTTAAGTAATTAACTTAGAGTCGAAGACAAGGGTTTATTAAGTATGGTATGTGGTGGAACAAGACCATATACTACACCATTGATGACTTAGTACATCAATGACTTCATATGACATAAACACAAACATGAAACGTTATGGGATTTGAAACAATAGTTTGATGACGAACTGGTGATTCGGATCCCGATCAGTTGTTCAATTGTTTCAGTCTTGTGATGACTCGATCCTGGAGGGATCACGAGATTTATCCGGTGGATAAAGGTTTTTTTTTTTTCAAAGACGCGTATAGTTCCTAAGGAAGAGAACTTTAGTGGAACTTGAGGTTTACCGGGGGATAGACATTGCTTTTTCGCATCTGCTTTGTATAAGCATTGGCATTTCATTTGCATAGTTGTAAGGCCTTAAGCCTAGGAGTTGAGCTTAAACCTTGATGCAGGTGCGAATCTTACGGTGACGATATTCAATGGTCTTTTTGGAGGTATCGGGGTTGGAAGGGCTGACATGTGACCAGTTGGTAGTTCTTGTGTCGTGGCTTATCCGAGCAATACACTGATATCCTCTACTAGATGCCATACTTTTCATGTTTGGTCGAGAGTGTTTCCATAAGGCCAGATACGTGCACGTTACGCATGTTATAGCATCTTGCTCATGGCTGGTAGAAACCGAAACATGTCCTCCCATTCACTCTCTCCGACGTTTTGGTAGCTCCATGGAGTTGGGGTCAGAGTAGTACCCAGTGACATTGGCATTGAGTCATGAACATTGCACTGCATTGCATGGCTGTTGACATTTACTGTTATACATCGCTGTATTGTTTAAGAATGTTTTATATTATGCTGTTAACTATTTAACATGATATTATGTTGTCAACTGCTTAACATGATTTACATTGAGAATTTTAGTAAGCATGTTGGGTACGCTGTTACCTGGTGAGTCGTCCCGTTTTTACTATTGCTGTTTTGCTATGTTGATGAACGGGAATCTCACCCATATCTGTATGTTTTCGGCTGGTACTTGCTGTTGCTGCTTGAACAGATGAATGTGACGATGGTTCAATTCAGTAGTTTCCTTGAGCCCCGGAGGCGGACTCTTTTTGCTGTTTTAGTTTTGTCGTCAGCCAGACTATGTCAGTTTTTGTAGTAACTTTTGGGAGTGACGACTCCTAGTACTTATTGTATTTCTTATGTCAGTTGTACATTAGACCTATGTCTGTATATAGTATTATTTCTATTTTTGTTTCTGTTTTCTGTTCTGTGTTTATAATATAGTATGTCCTAGAAATGCATGGTTAACCTAAGTTCATTTATTAGTATTATTTACCTTTACTAATCCCATTACATCTTTGTGAAAAGAAAAAAAAAAATCGCATTTTCCGCATTAGTAAATATTTTCGGCCTTATAAACGTTCGGGAATGTGACACTCGGGAAAGGGTGTTGCACCAAAGACAGTCTAAGTTCAAAGACTTTCACTCGTCCAAACTCTAAACAAGAATAGCTCTCTGTCAGACCAGACGATAATAAGCTATATCTATAAGGTCTTGAGTCCAAAGACTCTTCCCGTTATTATGTAATCGCTATAGTCCAACAATTGCTTTATTTGTTTAGCGCAAATTCATATGAAAAGTTTTCAATTTTTTTCTATGTAAAAAGCTTATACCCTTTGAACAAATATTCCTGTAACACTCGTTCAGATCAAAAGCAAAAGCCAGACTGTCCCTGTCACAAAAAGAAGTTGACCTTCTCCAATAAAAAAGACAAAAGCCGACTTTCGAGTACAAAGAGGATATGTCAGTCCCATTTCTAGCTATCAAGCCTGATAGTCTACTTTGTTGATCAGAAGCTTTAAGGAAGTTATCAGACTCAACGAACTAACGCATTTAATGTTGAATCAGAACGGATCCTTTTCCATCCGTGGAAGATCAAAGTTAATCAAATCAAGTCTGCTATAAATACCTCTGTTCTTGAAGATACAACAGTGAAGAAGTGAAGTATTCAAAAAGAGAACAAGTGAACGATAAGCCAAGTGCTGCACAACTGATTCAAAGATTTGAAAAATAGTTAAGCACACAAAGCAATCAAGAGAAATACTCAAAGCTTGAAAAGCTAACTCTGATCTTTATTTTCATATCACTCTCTGCGTAGAGTATCGTTCAAGATTTTTAAGCTTTAGGTGAAAACTCTCACACTCAATGAGTTAGTAGAACAAAAATCTTTTCAAAACCTAGTTGATTAAGCCTGAAGAGGCTTGTGTAGAAAGAATACTTAGTGTGCCTAAAGAGGTGTAGAATACTTACTTGAAGAGGTTTAGAATACTTGCCTGAAGAGGTGTTGAATACTTGTAACAAAGGGTTTTTGTTATAGTGGATAGAGCTCTCAAGTAGAGAGGACTGGACGTAGCTCTTTAGTGAAGAGTGAACCAGGATAATATATGTGTTCTTTTCTTTCCCTGATCTTCGCTTTAGTTTATTTTCTTACTAACTCCTTGGGATTGAATTGCTTTCTTATAACGCCTGTCTCTTTATCTTAATCGGACTAAGTAAGCGTCCAACTTGTATTTGGAAACGCACCTTGCGTCCTTTAAACGTTTTATTGTCCAACCTTGCGAAAATATCTATATCTGCTTGCGAAAAGTTATAAAAACTTAAGAAACACAATTCAATCCCTTCTTGTGTTTCAAACAGGTTCCTTCATAAAGATTATTGTGAACTTTAGCGTGCCCAATCTTTGTCAGGGTAGGCAGGTCCTATATGTCACAAAATGTAGGTGAGAAATTAAGAGAGCAATTGAGAGACTATGACAATTTATGAACAAAAATGAGATTGAATTTAAAATTTCGTATATGCAAAACATTATGTAGGTAAAATTGAGGAGTAAAATATATAGTTCCTGAGTGTGTGGCAGTGGTGATAGAACCATTGGTAAAGTGACATAGATAGGGGAAATAGCATGATAAGAAGTAAAAGATTCAAGAAAGGAGCATACATGGTCTGAGGCACTAATATCTAATATCCAAGATAAGGGTTCCAAGAATTACCTGGTGTTGTGTTATGCTGGAAAAAATATGTGTGTTGGAGTCACAAGATGATTGAGTAGGATTAACACTTACAGAAGTAAAAGATTCATTCTTGGAAGCATGAAGAAGAGAGACTAAGTATTTGTAATCTTCACGAATCAATGGGGAAGATTCATTAGGAAGAGGCAAAGGAGCAAGGGGAGGTGTGGAAGCAACTGAAGAAGATGAAACTTGCATGTTGTTTCTTGAGATCCAGTGCGATAACCAGGTGGAAAAACATATTTAAAATAACAGGTGTCCACTGTGTGATTTTTCCGATTACAATGACTACAAAGCATTTGTTGTCGGCCATTGCTTCTCCCACGACCTCTGACCTGATAAGAATTGCCACGACCTTGAGAAGAAGAGGTAGCAAAGGTTGCATCAAAGGTTGTTGCATTATTAAGGGAATGTAATGGTGGTCTTTCTTACTGATTTGCCAAAGAAAAGACTTCGGTTATTGATGATAGGGGATCCATTAGAAGGATCTGAGTTGGAATAATATGAAATGAGTCATTAAGCCCCTTTAGGAGAAAATGACATATTCATTTTCCTTGTAAGAGTTGATAACAGTAATGAGAGTGCAAGTACAGGGAACAATGGAAGAACAACTTGGTGTAGGGCGAAGATAATCAAACTCATCCCATAAAATCTTCATATCAGTGAAGTATGTAGAAAGAGTCTGATAGTCTTGTTTCATAGAATGCAGTTCTTGAAGAATATCATAAATGCGGAAATGATTACCTTTTGAGAATCGTTCCTGGAAATTAAGCCAAAGATCACAATCCTTGTCGATGCATATTGTGCTTTGCGAAAAATTGGGGGAAAGAGTGTGTGTGATCCAAGAGACAAACCATATTGGTGCAGCGCTCCCAGGAATCAAGCAAAGGATCAGGTTTTTCTGGTCGAGAGATATCGCCATTGATGAACTTCAACTTGTTTTGGAGGAAAGGGCACGTTTCATGGCTTTGCTCCAATTGTAATAGTTATCTCCATTAAGTGGTGGGGAGACAAGAACAAAACCAGGGTTTTCACCTGGATGAAGTAGTAGGGACTACTTGGGTTTTGTGTAGGATCAGAGGGTACAACGCCATTTTTGTTGGAATTGGTGGTGGGATGAACAATTTCTGGTTGAGGTGCAGCCATGATTGCAGCAAGAAAGAAGAAAGAATGTGGAAGGTGTTTAAAGAAAAGAAAGATAGAAGTTTGATACTGTGATACCCACTACCCCGCATACGATAAATATAAAAATAAATAAATCATATAAAAGAGTCAATATATTAAAACTCAAAAGGTAGCAAGTACCACATGATCCAAAACGTATAAAACCATAAGTAACAACTGCGAAAAAAATCCCAATGTCCCTTATCAGAGCTGGTAACCACTATCGATAATACATCGGAAAACAACTAGACATAAACCTATACTACGAGCAAGCGATCTTCTCGCGATCACTCCTCAATAGGCTGCTCACCATCCTCTGCATAAACCAAGGTACATGCAAAGAAACAACAACGATAGGGAGTAAGAATTGTACGTATATATAAACATTAACAGTAATAGAGCAGTTAGCAAGATGAACACATAGCATATAATACATTATAATATAACAAATCACATCATATCATATTTCATCATATCACATCAATAAACATGCTATGCAATGCAATACTACTCCATATGCATTGTGGATCCAATAACTAACTCAGGAAGATGATTTTGGGGTTACATATCCACATTGGCCAATAAGCACCAATGTCAGTAGTTCACCAAACTCTCGTATGAACCACTTTGATAGCCGATTCACCTTACTCTCGGATGAATCACCACGGATGCGCGTGATTCACCTAACTCTCGGATGAATCACCGCGGACATCCAGCTCACCATACTTTCGGACGAACTCCTCAGTCATCTTAACTTCCCCCAACTAACATCTCTATGTCATGAATGCATGCAATACTAACACACAACCAACATTGCAACCACCTCCATCAACACCATTAACAATGACAATCAACTTTGACAAATAAGCATCAAAGTGATCACAACTAACATCAACGTGCGGTAACACATCGTCATCGTCTTAACTAACATCAAGGTTTTATCATCATTGTTTAGAGTCTTTATTATTAAATCATGCCTCATCATCGTCCTAATTTATTAACTATCATCAAGGTCACGTCTTATAATGTTATTTATCATATTTTTACCCCAAAAAGTTATTTAATCTCTTTTTATTAAATCTGAGAAGTATTGTGACATTCCTACTTTCGATAACCCTAATTAAGATGGATAATCTTGATCGGGCTTTCGCTAGTTTTTCGGGTTGGGCATTTAGTTATTAGTCTATTGGATGTTTGGGACTAAGCTTGAATCAAGTTAGAAGTGCTTAAG